>LR738713.1:822488869-822612711 GCA_902687465.1 Secale cereale | reverse complement strand
CCCCCCCCCCCCCCCGCCCCAAAAGGAGTGATTTAGGCTTCACTGCAATTGGGAGCAACTGAATCATTCATGGTGAAAGAAAGACACAAAGAACTTGATTATTCTTTAAGTGCTTATAATGATAGAGGAGATAAAGAACAATTTAGGACAAACATACCATGCATATCAAATTATCAATCGAGTGTTTGATGCTGACGACGCCTGCAAATTGGATTAACACTGAGGATGCTTGTATGTACTGTGACTGTGACTTCAGGTCCGATCCTGCTGGAGGACTACCACCTGGTGGAGAAGATCGCCGACTTCGACCGCGAGCGCATCCCGGAGCGGGTGGTGCACGCGCGTGGCGCCAGCGCCAAGGGCTTCTTCGAGGTGACCCACGACATCTCCCACCTGACCTGCGCCGACTTCCTCCGCGCCCCCGGGGTCCAGACCCCCGTCATCGTGCGCTTCTCCACCGTGATCCACGAGCGCGGCTCCCCCGAGACGCTCCGCGACCCGCGCGGCTTCGCCATCAAGTTCTACACCCGGGAGGGCAACTGGGACCTCGTCGGCAACAACTTCCCCGTCTTCTTCATCCGCGACGGCATGAAGTTCCCGGACATGGTGCACGCACTCAAGCCCAACCCCAAGACCCACATCCAGGAGAACTGGCGCATCCTCGACTTCTTCTCCCACCACCCCGAGTCGCTCCACATGTTCACCTTCCTCTTCGACGACATCGGCGTGCCCGCCGACTACCGCCACATGGATGGCTCCGGCGTCAACACCTACACGCTCGTCAACCGTGCCGGCAAGGCGCACTACGTCAAGTTCCACTGGAAGCCCACCTGCGGCGTCAAGTCCCTCCTCGAGGACGAGGCCGTCACCGTGGGCGGCAACAACCACAGCCACGCCACCAAGGACCTCACAGACTCCATCGCCGCCGGCAACTACCCGGAGTGGACCTTCTACATCCAGACCATCGACCCGGACCACGAGGACCGCTTCGACTTCGACCCGCTGGACGTGACCAAGACGTGGCCCGAGGACGTGGTGCCGCTGCAGCCGGTGGGGCGGCTGGTGCTCAACCGCAACATCGACAACTTCTTCGCTGAGAACGAGCAGCTGGCCTTCTGCCCCGGGATCATCGTCCCCGGGGTCTACTACTCGGACGACAAGCTGCTGCAGACGAGGATCTTCTCCTACTCGGACACGCAGCGCCACCGGCTGGGGCCCAACTACCTGCTGCTGCCGGCCAACGCGCCCAAGTGCTCCCACCACAACAACCACTATGACGGGCTCATGAACTTCATGCACCGCGACGAGGAGGTCGACTACTTCCCCTCCAGGTTCGACCCCGCCAAGCACGCGCCCCGCTACCCCATCCCCTCCCGCACCCTCAACGGCCGCCGCGAGAAGGTACTCCTCGTACTAGCAGTGTAGTATATATTGCACCTCCTGATCTGTTCTGTTCTTCTCACAAGTTAGTTAGTAAGTTGAAATGCATGTTGCATGAATTGTAGATGGTGATCGAGAAGGAGAACAACTTCAAGCAGCCCGGGGAGAGGTACCGCTCCATGGACCCGGCAAGGTGCGTACTTTCAAGCTAGTAGTGTATAAATTACTAACGTATACTCCCTCCGTCCTAAAATTCTTGTCTCAGATTTGTCTTGATATGGGTGTACCTAATACTAAAACGTGACTTGATACATCCGTATTTAGGCAAATCTAAGACAAGAATTTTGGGACGGAGGGAGTATATAGCAAGCAATTGTTCTAAGACTGAATGATCTATGTGTATGTATGTGCAGGCAAGAGCGATTCATCAACAGATGGATCGATGCGCTGTCGGACCCCCGCCTCACCCATGAGATCAAGGCCATCTGGCTGTCCTACTGGTCCCAGGTAATCAAACAGGAGAACATTCTTACAGATGTGCACCACCCACATATGCATCTTCTCTGAAGAAGTTTGTGTGTAATTTTTTTCCATGTTCTAGTACTATCAAGATACTGAATTGCTTTTTGTGCGGTCGTGCAGGCTGACAAGTCTCTCGGCCAGAAGCTCGCGAGCCGTCTCAGCTCGAAGCCGAGCATGTAAGATCACTACTCAATGGCGTGAGCAAATCAGAAATCTGCTTCGGTCGTGGAAGCACGTATTCTTCCCTCTTATCGGCAAAGGATTTACGTACCAAATGCTGCATCTAGCTAGCTACTTCATTTTACTGAGCCTATTTTGAAAAGAGGACATACATATGATTCTACCACACGTTATGCGCATTGTCGCCTGTCATTGATGTAATAATTTGTACAAGAGCCTCCTGCTTCTCCTGATACTTCATGATTACTGTAAAGTGAATGCATCTTGATTAATGAACCAAATTAAGAATAAGTTGAAGAGTAAGTATGTATCAGTAATCTCTTGTGTTTGTCCATTGCAATCGCTTCTTTTCTTTGAACAACGCCTAAATTTTTAGGAGTGGCTATGTCTGAGTTGACTTAGATATAGCTAATGCTATATTTTGATCAAATAAAATATAAGAACAACCTAATTAAAAGGGTTAAGCTGAAATTAATGAGCTTTATAAAAAATATTTGATATAACTAATGCTATATTTGCTTGAACAAAATAAAAGAACAACCTAATCAAAAGAGTTAAACTGAAATATAAGTAAATGAAATTTATTGACAAATTTGATATAGCTACAATGCTATATTTTGGTCGAACAAAATAAAAGAACAACCTAATCAAAAGGGTTAAACTGAAATAGTAGTGAATGTAAATAAAAAATGCGAACTCCAGGTTACTAATATCTGGATTCAACATCTTAGAAGAAATGAGAGCCTTGGGAGCCCCACCAGGACTCGAACCCAGGCGGCCAGCGGGCGAGGGTATAGATATGCTCCTCTAGGCACTCGAGCTGTGCTCTGTTCTCGTAGTGAATATACAATGTGGGATTTTTCCCTTAGCTTTGGCCTTGCCAAAATAAATTTAAAATGCAGTGTTAATGAAAGTTTCTTGAAATGTCAAATCAAGGGTATAAATGCAGGGGATAAATTAGATGCTTGATCAATGGAGAAAACATTTAGGATCTTACTCGGTTGCGACTATATCTATATGTCAATGAACATGAATATATTTTTCTATTCAAATAGAAGGTGGATCATATATTGTTGCTTAAAGAAAGTAAAGAGGATTGGCAATTGTAGAAAGTGTGTCTATGCATAGCTGATTGGCAAATAAAAATAGTTCTTATATTATGGGACGGAGGGAGTACATTATTGGGATCCACTTCCGTTGTTATGACGCCACAATTAAAAGTCTTTCACAAAATATAAAAGTCTGAAAGTAAGATTTTAAAATGAATGTATTACATGTTGTAAAATAAAAGGGCACTGTGCTGGTTTGGAAAACAGATGCTTACTTAAATTTTAACTTGGCTCAGAAAGAAGACTCATTAGAGTTTACTGTTCAAGATGGAATACCGTGCTGGTTGATGGAGCAAGATCTTGTGTGTGCAGGTGCACTGTTTTGCATCTTATCTAAATCAAGTGAAACATGGAACATCTGGCCCTGACACTTCTCCTGAATCTGTTAATAATCGATCCCATATTCGCATTGCATAGCGTCAGCATAGACCCCCCCAAAAAATGCTGCATTTTAATCCAGACAGGCCAAATACAGACATAAACGCGAGATACATGAATCGAAATCCCGTCGGGATCCGAGGCGTGAGATGCGAGGCGCGAACCGAACCAAATCTGTGGGAAGAGGCGGGATGAGATCGCCGCCCCTCAGACACGCACGCAAAATCAGTTTGGGTTTCCACGGAGTGAGAGGGAGGACGTGAGGAACCAAACCTGTGGGAAGAGGTGTGGCGCCGCCCTTTGCGAGGAGGAGTTCCAGCGCGTCGACCTCGTCGGCGTCGAAGCGGGAGACGAGGAGCGCCGGGATGGTGCCGTAGCGTCGCAGCAGAGGTGCTCGTTCGTGCCTATCTTCCCCACCACTCGCGATGCCGTCGCCTACAACATGACTCTCACCGGCAGCGGCGGAGAGGCTGGGCGGCGCGGTTCTCGGCGACCGCCGCGTTCCGCTTCTGACCGTTGGAGAAGACAGGCGAAAAGCACGGTGCGAAGACGCACTCTACGTTATCCGCTTTCTGATCTGCGGCGCTGACCTGGCCAGATGGGCCCGCCAGGCACGCCTATACACGGGCCGGCGCTCGTGCCACGCTCGCTGACCCAGCAAGGAAACAAGCCGGCCTATCGGCACGGTTAGCCCATCAGCATGCCTAATTTTGGGCTATTTTAGGACCTGATTATTAACGTGAAACGTGCAGGACACGGGCAGATTAAAAAAAGAGAGGCAGTGATGGGCGCCGGTCCGCCGGCCGAAACTTTCGGCCGATCGCCGGTGGTAGCTGCTGCTGTCGCGGTTCTAGAACAAACGGCCGCCGTCGAGGGTTGTAGCACTGATTTTGCCGGTTCGAGCACCAGGCTGGATGGTTGCAGCTAAATACACTAGGCTGGATGGTTGCAGCTAATAAAACGGCGCTGCCGCTGCCGTTACACCATGGCCGTCGCCAATGGTAGCAAAAACAACTACCAGTTGTAGCATTCGGCTGGCTAATTGTAGCAAAAACTGATGCTGGTTCCAGCAAAAATCAAGACGATGGTAGCAATAAAGGATATTAGTTCCAGCAAAAATCAAGACGATGGTAGCAATAAAGGGTATTAGTTCCAGCAAAAATCAAGACGATGGTAGCAATAAAGGATATTAGTTCCAGCAAAAATCAAGACGATGGTAGCAATAAAGGGTATTAGTTCCAGCAAAAATCAAGACGATGGTAGCAATAAAGGATATTAGTTCCAGCAAAAATCAAGACGATGGTAGCAAAAAAGGAGCGCTAGTTCTAGCAAACCAACCAAAAAGACCGTGGTAGCAAAAATTGGTGATGGTTTCAGCAAACGAAATCCATGATTCCAGCAAAAATACCACCGTCTTCCGTCACTGATCGCCCAGTCGCAACTCCTTTAGGCTTCGGTTCCAGCATCTCCAAGCTATGGTTGTAGCATTCCTCGCAGCGGTTCCAGCACCACGTCGGGAGCTGACAGGGCGGCGCGTTACATGTTTTAGAGCGCGGCGGCCGTGGCTGCAGCACCAGTCAACCGTCGGTGGAAACATCGACACCGACCAGATTCCAGCACGCAAAAGCCGTCCCCCCGCATAGCGCTGCATGTCCCCCCATCCTCAAAAGCATGGCTGATAGGAAAAAAGTTGAAGGAGCTAGTTCAGGGGGAGCGGCCGGTTAGCCGGAGTGGAGGCAGGGGGCTGTGTGCTCCGGACACGCTGGTGTTGGAAGTACGACTAGCTTGCCGATGAAGATCTGAGAAAACTGAGGAGTGGATGGACAAGACGAGAGACCGAGCGAAGAAGAGGACGAGCGGCTTCGTTCGGTGCGTGGGCCCACGAGCAAAAGTATATATCGCGCGCGTGAGCGATGAGACCGACTGAATACTCAGCCGGTCGACCGGGCGCAAACGATTCCCCAAAAAAAACGTGCATGTCACGGGTTGTCGGGCCAGCACGCCAGGACCGGCTCATTTCGCCACTTTCACCTTCTCGCAGGAGCAGCTAGTTAACGAGCGCTCCTTCGGGAGCCTCGCAGCGATCAGCGCCACTTGGCGCGCTCTCAGCCATTCGCCATGTGTCGCGCTCTGGACGCTCCCTTCGGATTTTTTTTTATTTTTCCGCATGCGTTTCCGGCTTATTGAACGGTTTTTTTTCGGTTTTTTCGACGTTTTGGTTTTCCACCGGTCTTCCTTAGCTTTTCGACGAATTTTTTTTTCGATTTTTTTTGCGAAAAAATATGTTTTTTTTTCCGTGAAAGTCACGGTTTTGATTCTGCGAGAGACACGATTGTGCTTTCGCGAGAGTCACGGCCGCGCCTCTCGGAAAGGGAAAAAATGCGTTTTCTGTTTTTTTCTTTTCTTTTTGTGAGAGTCACGGTTTTGCTTCCGCCAAAGGCACGGTTGTGCTTTCGCAAGAGTCACGGCGGCCGTGCCTCTTTCGGAAAGAAAAAAAAAACGCGTTTTCTGCTTTTTTTCTTCTTTCACGAGAGTCACGGTTTTGCTTCCGCGAGAGTTAGCGAGAGTCACGGCCGTGCCTCTCGGAAAGGGAAAAAAAACGCGTTTTCTGTTTTTTTTCTTTCGCGAGAGTCACGGTTTTGCTTCCGTAAGAGGCACGGTTGTGCTTTTGCGAGAGTCACGGCTGTGCCTCTTTCGGAAAGGAAAAAAATCACGTTTTCTTTCTTTTTTCTTTCGCGAGAGTCACGGTTTTGCTTCAGCGAGAGGCATGATTGTGCTTTCGTGAGAGTCACGGTCGTGCCTCTTTCGGAAAGGGAAAAACCAGCGCGCCCGGTTCGGTTTTTTCGTCCGTTTTTTTCATGAAAAAAAGTTCGTCAAAACCTATCAACATGGGATCTAGTTTTGAAGATCTCGACGCGAGGAATTCAACGGTGAAAACGGTTCCAGATTTGGACGCACGATTTAAGAGATAAAACATTTTGAATAAACGGATCTACGAAAAAAAAGGGAAAACGCTTATGTTGCGACAAGTGGCGCACGTGCAGCGCGCCACTTGTCGCAACATGGGGGTTTGGGGGTGATCTTTGCAACGAGTACTCCTTAATTAGTGATTTCGCCTTCTCGCTCCCCCCCCCCCACACCATTACGGCATAATGCTTCCCCATGACCCACATGAGAAACAAAAATATAGCCCTTCAGATTTCCGTCGCTATTGCCGGGGAGGTCTACATCAAGCCTACCATATGCTTGTCATAAACTCTTATCTATTGCACTTACATTACTTGCCATTTGCCTCTCATTTTCATCTCCCACACTTCTAAAACGTTTTCGGAAAAACACAACAAGATTTATCTCTTTTCCCCCTTTCTTTGCACTTTTCCCGCTTGCGGATTTGTTATCATGAGTGATTTCGGTATGGCAGAACCAGATGAAGAAAGGACTCCCAATATTGGAGCTCTTGTTAATCTGGATTCTAAAACTTATGTTGTGGGACAAGGGAACGTTATGGACAAAAGGGCTCACTACTGCAGGATGCTGCTAACGCGACACTACGATCAGAGACCCTTTGAGAAACTGTGTGCGATGCAATAATCGCAAACGGTGCTGTATGAAAACCGTCGGAAATGTGTAAAACATTTGCGATGACGGGTGCATCAAACACGATTCAGGTTTTATTTGCATGCGCGATGAAGGGCATATGGTTCAGTTCAATGAACTGTTTACGATGAGGAGGAACAAAAGAAATGGGCAGCCAGATGAAGCCGTGTGCGATATACGGCATGCGGTTCACTCGGATGAACTATTTGCGTTGAGACATGAGAACAGAAACGGTTCAACTTAACAAGATGTGTGTGATACGCGACAAACAGGTCTGTAATCAGAAATGTGTGTGAAGACCGATAATAACACAGACGGTTGATGCTAATAAGACGTGTATGTTTTGCGATGGGATTGCATACAGAACAACAACATATATATACACACACTTATAAGGACATGCTTTCATAACCAAATTAAACATACACTTACATAGGTGGCTACTACAACCATGGCATTTGCACACACCATAGTAAACTATTACATGCATAATTACATAGGTTGCTATGACACACATGACATTTCCACATACCAATAAAGTAAACTATATATTACATGCATGATTAACTAGCATAAACAATCATCCGATCATCATCTACTTCTTGTGACGCTTGCTCTGCTTGTGGCTCGATCCCGGCTCGTCGATTTGGGTAACGAGGCACTTCCTCATGTCAACGATCCGCCTATGCATCTAGTAGCATGTGTACATGCTCTTGGCCGCAAACCGGAGGTGAGGTTCATCTAGTTGCCGCATCCAGGTCCTGTGCCACGATACGGGACATGTTCTCTTGGCATCCTGCTTCATCTTTTCGTAGTAGGGGTCGATGATGGCCGAGGCGAGTTCAACCAGGGAGTCCTTCTTCATGCTGCCCTAGACCCTGTAGTGCTCACGGATTTCGACAAGGTTCTGGCAGGCCAAGCCCGTAACCCTGAGCGCTTTTACATCGTCGATGGTTTCCACCGTGGCGAGCTTGTAGTCGGTGCTGTTGACAAACCTGTTGAAACGGTCGCAAGGCTCTTTGGCTATGAAGTAGTGGTAGATGAGGACATGATGGCGCACGCACAACTGGGTGACGGCAACCTCCCGATCTATGTCGGGAAGACCGGCGGTGTACTGGAGGTCGATGCCGACCACCTTGTACTTGTCTCCAGCAAGCAACTGCCCAACGATGTTGATGTAGTCGTCCAGCATCGCCGAGTCGATGGTGTACACCACCGAGAGATCCGTCTCCCTCGCGTGGGTCTCCACTCTATGCTCGCCGAATGATAACCCACAAGTGTAGGGGATGAGTTGTAGCCTCTTTCGATAAGTAAGAGTGTCGAACCCAACGAGGAGCTAAAGGCAGAACAAATATTCCCTCAAGTTCTATCGACCACCGATACAACTCTACGCACGCTTGACGTTTACTTTACCTAGAACAAGTATGAAACTAGAAGTACTTTGTAGTTTTTGTGGGATAGGTTTGCAAGAATATAAAGAGCACGTAAATATAAACTAGGGGCTGTTAAGATAAAGAAACAATAAAGTTAATGATAGCGAGTGTGGAAAAGTGGTGGTAGGAGTTGCGAAATTGCCCCTAAGCAATTGACTACGTTACTAGACCGATAGCAAGTTTTATGTGGGAGAGGCCACTGCTAGCATGTCATCCCTTACTTGGAATTATATGTATTTATGATTGGAACTATTAGCAAGCATCCGCAACTACTAACGTTCATTAAGGTAAAACCCAACCATATCATTAAGATATATTGGTCCCCTTCAATCCCGTATGCATCAATTTCTACGCTAGGTTGAAGCTTCTGTCACTCTTGCCCTCCAATACGTAGTCCTATCAACATAAAACTAACCCTATGGTGTGATCCACGCGCGCGCTCATATGATGGGCACCAAAGGACAGCAGCATAACCACAAGCAATTTAAATCAATCATAGCAATTCACCAATCACCGATAGGACAACGCTAATCTACTCAGACATCAAACGATGGCAACACATCATTGGATAATAATATGAAGCATAAATCACCATGTTCAAGTAGAGGGTACATCGGGTTGCGGGAGAGTGGACTGGTGTAAATATATGGGGGAAGGTGATGGAGATGTTGGTGAAGATGACGGAGGTGTTGGTGTAGATCGCCATCACACGATGATGGCCCCGGTGGCACTCTGGTGCCACCGGAAGCGAGGGGGAGAGAGCCCCCCTCCTTCTTCTTCTTCCTTGACCTTCTCCCTGGGAGAAGGGTTTCCCCTCTGGTCCATGGCCTCCATGGCGGAGGAGGGGCGAGAGCCCCTCCGAGATTGGATCTGTCTATCTGTCTCTCTCTGTTTCTGCGTTCCCAGATTCTGTCCCTTCACCGTTTCTTATATTCCCGGAGATCCGTAACTCCGATTGGGCTGATTTTTTGACACGATTTTTATCCGGATATTAGCTTTCTTGCGGCGAAAGAAGGGCATCAACCGCCTTAAGGTGTGGCCACGAGGGCCCAGGGCACGCCTACCCCTGGTGGGCGCGCCCCCTGCCTCGTGGCCCACCCGGGCATCGTCTCATGTTGGTTCCGCTTCCCAAAATTCATATATATTCCAAAAAAATATCTATCTGTTTTTATTCCGTTTGGACTCCGTTTGATATGGATATTCTGTGAAACAAAAAACATGCAACAAACAGGAACTTGCAATGGGCACTGGATCAATATGTTAGTCCCAAAAACTAGTATAAAAAGTTTCCAAAAGTATATGAAAGTTGTAGAATATTGGCATGGAACAATAAAATATTATAGATACGACGGAGACGTATCAGCATCCCCAAGATTAATTCCTGCTCGTCCTCGAGTAGGTAAATGATAAAAAAGATATTTTTTGACGTGGAATGCCACCTAGCATAATCTTGATCATGTAATCTAATCATGGCATGAATATTAAGACACGAGTGATTCAAAGCAATAGTCTATCATTTGACATTAGGACAATAATACTTCAAGCATACTAATAAAGCAATCACGTCTCTTCAAAATAACATGGCCAAAGAAAGTTATCCGTACAAAATCATATGGTCTGGCTATGCTCCATCTTCACCACACAAAGTATTTAAATCATGCACAACCCCGGTTTTAGCTAAGCAATTGTTTCATACTTTAGTATTCTCAACCTTTTTCAACTTTCACGCAATACATGAGCGTGAGCCATGGACATAACACTATGGGTGGAATAGAATGTGGTGATAGACAAAAGGTGGGAGAAAGTCTCACATCAACTAGGCAAATCAATGGACTATGGAGATGTCCATCAATCGATATCAATGTGAGTGAGTAGGGATTGCCATGTAACAGATGCACTAGAGCTATAAGTGTATGAAAGCTCAAAAAGAAAACTAGTGGGTGTGCATCAACTTGTTTGCTCATGAAGACCTAGGGCATTTGAGGAAACCCGTCGTTGGAATATTCAAGCCAAGTTCTATAATGAAAATTCCCACTAGTATATGGAAGTGACAAAACAAGATACTCTCTATTATGAAGATCATGGTGCTACTTTGAAGCACAAGTGTGGAAAAGGATAGTAGCATTGTGAAAGTGCAACTAATCCCCGGGTGGTTTTGGTAATTAATAACAACATATATATCATTGAACTAATATTATCTTGAGAATCATTTCAGAGAAGTTCGATGATATGGGTATGGAAATGTCTGAAGAAGTGGACCCCTCAAAATGCTAAGACAAGCATTGGCAAAAGCTCAAGACTCCATTTTTGGTTTAGTGATCAAAGATCACATTGAGTCCATAGGAAAAGCCAATACTATTAAAAGGGGATGAGGTTGTGTTAATGTTCTTGTTGCTCAAGTGCTTGGTGATCTAACTCCCTCAACTATCAGCACTATTCACTACTTAACACACACCCATAAGTAATCTCGGTCAAACCAACTCTGTCTCACCGAGATGAAGTTATCTCTACAAACCCTAACATCTCGGTCACACCGATTTATCCAACTCAGTCCCACCGAGATGAACCTCTTCAGTTGTTTCTCCAAACCCTAGCTTCTCGGTCAAACCGATTCTGAGTTTCGGTCTCACCGAAAAAGGGCTGCCAACCTTCTGTGATCAGTTGACATCAATTCGGAATATCCGAGTTTATATTTTCGGTCTCACCGAAAATGGCAAACCCTAACCTTTGACTCACTTCGGTCCCACCGAGATGGTATTTTCGGTCCCACCGAAAATCCCAACGTTCACTATATTTGAACTTTCGGTCTGACCGAGTTTTCACTTCGGTCTGACCGAGATTGGTCAAATGTGTGTGTAACGGTTGGATTTTGTGTGGAGGCTATATATACCCCTCCACCCCCTCTTCATTCGTGAGGAGAGCCATCAGAAAGTCTACCATTCCTACCATACACTTTCTGAGAAGTGAACCACCTACCCTTGTGTTGAGATCAAGCCATTCCATTCCTACCATATGAAACTTGATTTCTAGCCTTCCCAAGTTGCTTTCCACTCAATCTTTTCTTCCACCACAGCCATATCAGTGAGGAGAGTTGAGTGTTGGGGAGATTATCATTTGAAGCACAAGAGCAAGGAGTTCATCATCATCAACACCATCTATTACCTTTTGGAGGGTGGTGCCTCCTAGATTGGTTAGGTGTCGCTTGGGAGCCTCCGTCTTTGAGATGTGGAGTTGAACCAAGAAGTTTGTAAGGGCAAGGAGATCGCCTACTTCGTGAAGATCTACCCCGAGTAAGGCTAGTCCTCCGTGGGCGTAGGCCGTGATGGAATAGACAAGGTTGCTTCTTCGTGGACCCTTCGTGGGTGGAGCCCTCCGTGGACTCGCGCAGCCGTTACCCTCCGTGGGTTGAAGTCTCCATCAACGTGGATGTACGATAGCACCACCTATCGGAACCACGACAAAAATCTTCGTGTCTCCAAACTGCGTTTGATCTTCTCCACCTCTCTTTTACATGTGCAATTTACTTTCCGCTGCTATTACTCTAGAATTGCATGTGTAGGGTGATACTTGAATTGATCTTAATTGCAAAACTGCCAAAAAAATTGCATGATCAAAAGGCAAATTTTTATAAAGTCAAGTAGTCTAATCACCCCCCCTCTAGACCTACTTTCGATCCTACAAGTGGTATCAGAGCTTTGGTCTCCATTGTTTTGGTTTCCATTGCATTGGACTCCATAAGCTTGGTTTCACAACCTAGGAGAGTATGGCGTCTAGTGAGGGTAATTATCGTAGAGGTCCTTACTTTGATGGTACAAATTTTGCTAGTTGGAAGCATAAAATGAAAATGCATATTCTTGGTCATAACCCAGCCGCATGGGGCATTATTTGCGTTGGTATGCAAGGTGATTTCTTCGAAGAAGGAAAAGTTCCGGATCGCGAAGCTACACCGGAAGAGTTGCGGATGTTGCAAAACAATGCTCAAGCCTGTGACATTCTCTTCAATGCTTTGTGTCCCGAGGAGTTCAACAAAATCAGCCGTCTTGAGAATGCTAAAGAGATTTGGGATACTTTGGTTGAAATGCACGAAGGTACTGAATCTGTGAAGGAATCAAAGCTAGATATTCTTCAAGGACAACTTGACAAGTTCAAGATGAAGGATGGTGAAGGAGTCGCTGAAATGTACTCTAGGCTTGCTCTCATCACAAATGAGATTGCCGGCTTAGGAAGCGAAGAAATGACCGACCGATTCATCATTAAGAAGATTCTCAGAGCTTTGGATGGAAAGTATGACACCGTGTGCACTTTGATCCAAATGATGCCAAACTACAAGACTCTCAAGCCAACTGAAGTCATTGGAAGAATTGTTGCTCATGAGATGACACTTAAGGATAAGGAAGAGCTTCACAATAAGTCAAGTGGTGCTTACAAAGCTACAAGTGATGCTCCTACTACCTCAAGTGACAAGCTAATTTCCAATGAAGAGATAAGCCTAATGGTCAAGAACTTCAACAAGTTCTACAAGAATAGAGGCAAAGAAAGAAGCTCAAAGTCTAGATCATATGATGAAAAGAGATCTTATAGTCGTGATCGAAACTGCTACAATTGTGGAAGACCCGGACACTTCTCAAATTAGTGTACGGCTCCCCACAAGAGAAGAGAAGAATCTCCAAGAAGAAGAGCAAGAGATGAGTCACCTCGGAGAGAGAGAAGGAGTAGAGATGATCGTTATGAACGAAGACCCTCTCGGAGAAGCAAGGATTCGGAAAGGAAAGACAAGTCATCAAGGAGCTACACAAGAAGAAGACATCAAGCTCATGTAGGTGAATGGGTCTCCGGCTCCGACTCCGACAATCAATCCGATGGAAGCTATCACTCCGACTCCGACTATAGTCAAGATGAAGGTGTTGTCGGACTTGCACTCGTATCCTCCAACTCCAACTCCTACGACTTATTTGATTCACCAAATGAGGGAATTGGAAGATGCTTCATGGCTAAAGGCCCCAAGGTAACACACCCTGAATTCATTGACTTTGATAGTGATGAGGATGACTTGCTTGGTGAAGATGAGCTCTTGCATGATAAATCTAGTGAGCTTAGTAATGATGAAAATGCTAGTAGTCTTTATAGTCGAGAAGAGTCGAATGACAATGCTATGAAGGAGATTGAGCGTCTAACTAAAGAACTAAACACTCTTAAGTTAGCTCATGAAACAACTCAAGAAGATCATAGAGAGCTCCTAAGATCACATGAGAAGCTACGCTTCGAGAAGCTCACTCTAGAGCAAGAACATGAGTTTCTAAAAGCGATCAATGACGATCTTCGAAAGAAGAGTTCTTCATATCTTGCCAAACGACTTCTCTTGTCTAATTTCTTGGCACCTATTAAGACTAGGCATGACAAGCATAAGAAAAATTCTTCCTCTAGTAGTAACAATAACAATGTTAAATCCAATATTGTTGCTTCTAGTAGTTCTCTTGATTCCACTAACAATGTTTCAAGCCAAGTTACACTTGAGCAAGAAAATAGCTTATTGAAGGAAATCATAGAGAAAGGTGTCTACAAGAGTCTTGCCGGAAGCAAGAACTTTGAGGAGATTGTTCGCAAACAAGGAAGACACCGGAAGAATCAAGGGATTGGTTTTGAGCGAAAGTTCAACGCCGAAGGTGTTGAGTGGGAAGAAGGTCAATACCCTACTCCACAGTTTGTCTCACAAAAGGAGAAGTATGATCCTACTTCTTCCAATGTGGAACAAGCTCAAGATGACCTTCCACCACAAGACCACAAGCTAAAGGCCAAGGACAAGCTTCAAGAGGAGATTGATGCATTCATTGAATCACCTCAAGCCATGGTCAAGTGGGTTCCCAAGGACACATCAAGTTCTACTTCGTCAAGATCAACTACAACACCAAGGATTCCCATCAAGATGATGTGGATCCCAAAGAAGAAGAACTAGTAGGTTCTTGAGGGTGACTCCGCCAACAAACTTCACTCATATTCGTTTTGGCAAGAACTTGTGCAATCAACTTCCACATCATGCACTAGTTCATGGAGTCACAAACCCTCTTGTTGGTAAGTCAAGGGACAAGGTAATCATTGCTTTCATGGACATCATCTCTTGTGTACTTCACTCTATGTCCATGGATATTCTTGTTTGTTCCTTGTGGGACTAACCCATGTAGGTATTGAAAGTGCCCTAATCCAAGGATAGCTCTCAACTCTTGATGATCTACATCAACATTGAGCATCCACATCTTCAACATCTACATGAAGTCTTCTACGACAACCCAAGGTTAGTTTGACCCTTTAAAAGGGGTTCTCACATCTAGGGGGAGCTTTGCTCTAAAAATTGAGCTAAAGCATCTCCAAATGATGTGAACACATAAATGCTTTATGTAAAAGTGGTAACCCCACTTGTGCTTAAACGATGAGTATGACCTATGATCAAATGTTCTCATTTGGCTCCTAAGTCAATATACATAGATGACCTAGTCATCGACAATTTGTGTGCTAGTAGCTAGAGTTTTGGTTGTGCATGTTTGACACATATTTCAGTTGCTATCTTATTGTGTGAGCATGTTGAATGCATGATTCTATTCATTCAAGGACATCCATTTGTGGTTTTGATTGTTTTGGTTTCTTTTTCTGGCCAAATGGATGGACAAGAATGCCTAAGCACCTTCCCTAGCTATCTATGCTATCTTGTCTCAAATTCTATTCATGCTTATATCACAACTTTGAACAAGTCTTTTTCGGACAGTCCGAGTGAGGAGCACTCGGAACCACCGATTCGTCTAAGGCTGACTTCCAAAACCTTCTAAGTCCATTTCGGTCTGACCGGCTTCCCAATCTCGGTCCAACCGAAACACTTAGATTGATCTAGGTTTCATCTCGGTGAAACCGAGTTCAAAATCTCGGTCTGACCGATATGCGTAACTGCACTGCAATTATGCATCTCAGTGACACCGAGTTTTTCAACTCGGTCCCACCGACAGCACGGGGTTATATATACTGAGGGCTGCGCGCGATCTATTCCTTTCAAACGTTCGCCCTCCAAGACCCCTGCTGCCGTCGCCCTGATCTAAGGATCGTCGCCGTCGTCACCTGTGCGCCCTCGCCGCAGGTCTCCGCCGCCGTCAACGGTAATCTTCTCCGCCGTTGCCGCCGTAGAGGGACACCGCCAAGTTAGGGTGTGTCCCGATCCCTTTCATGCTCCACTTCTGATTCTTGCATGATAGGACTGCCCTGATTCAATCCACGTTTGATATGATCCCAATACATTGTTCAGATCTTCTAGTTTCGAGGAAAATTCTTAGGTTTAGGTTTCCACGGAATGCATCTCGGTGAAGCCGATTCCTGAAACTCGGACTGACCGATTTGGTCTCTGACCATTGCACTACATAGTTCGGTCTGACCGAGTTGTGGAAATCGGAATGTCCGAATTGAAGTTTCTGTGAAACCCTAAGTTTTCGGTAGGACCGAAACCCATTTCGGTCTGACCGAAAGTGGTGTGTAGGTTCTGTTGAACACTTCGGTTACACCGAAACTTGAAATCGGTTTGACCGAAATACATTCTGTGAAAACTCAAAACTAAGTTTTTAAACTCATTTTTTCTTTGCAAAAACTTCTGCAGTTGTGATAACTCTTCTACTCTGCCTACACCTTATCTTTTCACAGGTTTTTCAGCCATGTCAGATGTCAGTGACAGCCAAAACAGGTCTGAATCACCGTTTGCTGAAATTCCAGAGGCAGATACAAGTCCTGCAAGCAGCTCTAGTGATGATGGTGAGAGGAGCACCCCTAGTGGTTTGCCTCCCGCAGCTACGAGAACCAGGAAGAAGAGAACTTCTGATGATGAGGATTCCGACTTTGTTGCTGAGGAAGTTACCTCCAAGCCCAAGAGGAATGTGGTTGCCAAAGAGCACCAAGGGCAGCAGCCAAGGAAAGGCACAAGCAAGGTAAAGCAGTCTGCAGTCGCTAAAAAGCTCAACTTGGAAGAGCCAGCTCCAAGCAAGGTGAAGAAGACTTCCAAGAGGAAGAGAGTTGTTTATGCTGAACCTCAAGATGTTGCTGAAGAAGAAGAAGAAGAAGCACCCCAGCCTCCTCCTCAGAAAGCTAAGTTCATGGGTGATGCTATTCGGGCTCAAGCCTCTTCTAAGCCCAAGAAGCCTGCTCCAGTCAAAGCAGCTCCAGCCAAGCCCAAGAGAACAACCAGAAGCATTCCAGCTTCTGAGAAGAACAAAGGAGAAATGCCACCGTCTGAATCAGATGAAGAGCATGTGTTGCTCAAGCTCCGTCCCAAGTTGCCACTCCACAATGATGCTCATCCTCAAGCTGAGGACATGAAGGCAAGGAAGGACAAAGGTCTCAGGCTATGGAGACAGTCTGATCCATATGCCGTAAGAAGAAGGACTGCTGTGGACCCCAGATTCCACACCAGAGAGCAGCAGGATTTCTATGAGACCGTGCTAATGGATAAGAAGCCCATTGTTGCTGACACCAGGTATGTTGACTGGGAGTACATTGACAGTGAAGAGCACCGGGACTTCTTTCCCCATGTGCATGAGAGCTTTACTGCATGTGGAGTTGCTGATTTTGTGGGTCAAGAACTGACAGCATGGAATGACGAGATGATCATGCAGTTCTATGCCACAGCCCACTTCTATCCTGATGGCAAGATCACCTGGATGACTGAAGGTCAAAGGTTTTCTTCAACTGTTGCAGAATGGGCAGAACTTCTGAACGCTCCAGTGCAGAGAGAGGACGACATTGATGTCTATGGGATTCCTAAGAAGAGTCATGATTCTATGAAGAATATGTACAAGGAGATCCCAACTGCTGATTTGGAGGGATGGAAGCTCGGCTCAGTGTATTATCTCCAGGCAGGTCTGACCACCACTAACACTATTCTGAGGCATACTTTGATGCCTAAGTCAGGTGACCACCGGATGATACGAGGCTATTCTATCAACATGCTGCACATTCTCGATGAGAAGGCACCTTTTAAGGTGATGGACTTGATGGTAGAAACCATTAAGAGGACTGCAGCTGACCAGAAGAGGTCGTGTGGGTTTGCTCCGCAGATACAGATGCTCATCAACGCCAAGTTTGGCACGGGCAAATTCATGTTGGATAGGAAGCACTTGCCACTGCAGCCAGAGCATGAGGACAACGTAGTTGTGATGGATGAAGAGGATCCCACCTCAGTTGAAGGGCAAGCCAAAATTGAAGCTGCGAAGAAAGCCAAAGCTGACAAAGAGGCAGCAGCAGCAGCAGCTAAGCCAAAGAGCTTTGGAGAACAGATTCTTGAAGCAACCCAGAGAATTGAACAACGCCTGGCCAGCATTGAGCAATCTCAGGAGAGCCTTGAGAGGATTGTCGAGGACAAGATCCACGCTCTAGACGTGAAGCTGACTGAGATTCAGGTGTCTGTCAACAAGCTTGAGGCAGACATGGAGGAGACTAGGCAGGAGAGAGCAGAGCTTATGCAGGATGATATAGTCCAGGACTCTCATCGCCAGGCTGCTCCGGTTCCCAGAGGATCCAGATCTGCAGCTATCCCAGTGACAGACTCCAGGGCTACCACTTCAGCACCAGCTACAGCTCCAGCAGTTCCTACAGCTCCAGCATCCACTCCTCCACCGCAGACATCAGCAGAAGTCTTCGCAGATGCAGCTATCTCTACACCGACATCGACCCAGACGGGAGCCGCCAGCAGAGCCCGCAGTGACGTTTAGCTCTATACCCTTTCGAACTTTTTGGTAACTTGTTGCCAAAGGGGGAGAACTTGTTATAGATCATAGGGCTTCGAGAGAGAGAGTGCTCTTTCGTTTTTTCGTCTTTTGCCGGTTTCTCTGTGATACATTGGTTTCTTTTGGTTCCAGAAACTTTAAGTGTGCTTGCTACTACGTTTGATGCTACCTTAATGAGTGCTTAGTCATACTATGCTTTAATGTGTGCTTATTGCTTATCCTATGCTATTCCTTATTGTATGGCTATTTACTATTGTCTTGGTGATTGAGTGCATGTTATTCATTCTTATCATTTTGTGCGCTCCACCAAGATGTATGTGACATGGAAGAGTGACCCATAATCCTAATCGATTGTGCATTTGCATTCAAACGCAAATTTTAAATAATGCACAAATTTAGGGGGAGCTCTTGTTTATCACATACTTCTCAAAGCGACGATATTATTCATTGATTATATCTTTTGTCGAAGCTTTGATCTATATGTTGTCATCAATTACCAAAAAGGGGGAGATTGAAAGTGCAACTAATCCCCGGGTGGTTTTGGTAATTAATAACAACATATATATCATTGAACTAATATTATCTTGAGAATCATTTCAGAGAAGTTCGATGATATGGGTATGGAAATGTCTGAAGAAGTGGACCCCTCAAAATGCTAAGACAAGCATTGGCAAAAGCTCAAGACTCCATTTTTGGTTTAGTGATCAAAGATCACATTGAGTCCATAGGAAAAGCCAATACTATTAAAAGGGGATGAGGTTGTGTTAATGTTCTTGTTGCTCAAGTGCTTGGTGATCTAACTCCCTCAACTATCAGCACTATTCACTACTTAACACACACCCATAAGTAATCTCGGTCAAACCAACTCTGTCTCACCGAGATGAAGTTATCTCTACAAACCCTAACATCTCGGTCACACCGATTTATCCAACTCAGTCCCACCGAGATGAACCACTTAAGTTGTTTCTCCAAACCCTAGCTTCTCGGTCAAACCGATTCTGAGTTTCGGTCTCACCGAAAAAGGGCTGCCAACCTTCTGTGATCAGTTGACATCAATTCGGAATATCCGAGTTTATATTTTCGGTCTCACCGAGATGGCAAACCCTAACCTTTGACTCACTTCGGTCTCACCGAGATGGTATTTTCGGTCCCACCGAAAATCCCAACGTTCACTATATTTGAACTTTCGGTCTGACCGAGTTTTCACTTCGGTCTGACCGAGATTGGTCAAATGTGTGTGTAACGGTTGGATTTTGTGTGGAGGCTATATATACCCCTCCACCCCCTCCTCATTCGTGAGGAGAGCCATCAGAAAGTACTACCATTCCTACCATACACTTTCTGAGAAGTGAACCACCTACCCTTGTGTTGAGATCAAGCCATTCCATTCCTACCATATGAAACTTGATCTCTAGCCTTCCCAAGTTGCTTTCCACTCAAATCTTTCTTCCACCACAGCCATATCAGTGAGGAGAGTTGAGTGTTGGGGAGTTTATCACTTGAAGCACAAGAGCAAGGAGTTCATCATCATCAACACCGTCTATTACCTTTTGGGGGGTGGTGCCTCCTAGATTGGTTAGGTGTCGCTTGGGAGCCTCCGTCTTGATGATGTGGAGTTGAACCAAGAAGTTTGTATGGGCAAGGAGATCGCCTACTTCGTGAAGATCTACCCCGAGTAAGGCTAGTCCTCCGTGGGCGTAGGCCGTGATGGAATAGACAAGGTTGCTTCTTCGTGGACCCTTCGTGGGTGGAGCCCTCCGTGGACTCGCGCAGCCGTTACCCTCCGTGGGTTGAAGTCTCCATCAACGTGGATGTACGATAGCACCACCTATCGGAACCACGACAAAAATCTCCGTGTCACCAAACTGCGTTTGATCTTCTCCATCTCCTTTTTACATGTGCAATTTACTTTCCGCTGCATATACTCTAGAATTGCATGTGTAGGGTGTTACTTGAATTGATCTTGTTTGTGAAACTGCCAAAAACTTTGCATGATCTAAAGGCAGATTTTTTATATTGTCAAGTAGTCTAATCACCCCCCTCTAGACCTACTTCGATCCTACACATTGTCCCTTCTCTCTTTTCTCTCATTTTTTTGTTTTTTTTTGTTTTTTTTGGAGGGGCTTTCATCCCTTTTTAGCCCCTCTCTATTTTTTTAGGCCATCTTTTTTTATTTGGCCTTTCCTCACATGGGACAATGCTCTAATAATGAAGATCATCACACTTTTATTTACTTACAACTCGAAGCTAGAACAAAATATGATTATATGTGAATGCCTTCGGCGGTGTACCGGGATGTGCAGTGATCTAGCGTAGCAATGACATCAAAAAACAGACAAGCCATGGAAACATCATGCTAGCTATCTTACGATCATGCAAGGCAATATGCCAATGATGGTGCGTGTCATAAGAAACGGAACGATGGAGTTACATGGCAATATATCCCGGAATGGCTATGGAAATGCCATAATAGGTAGGTATGGTGGCTGTTTTGAGGAAGGTATATGGTGGGTGCATGGTACCGGCGAAAGTTGCGCGGTACAAGAGAGGCTAGCAATGGTGGAAGGGTGAGAGTGCGTATAATCCATGGACTCAACATTAGTCATAAAGAACTCACATACTTATTGCAAAAATTTATTAGCCATCGAAACCAAGTACTACACGCATGCTCCTAGGGGGGAGGTTGGTAGGAGTTAACCATCGCGCGCCCCCGACCTCCACACAAAGGATGACACTCAATACATAAATCATGCTCCAATTTCGTCACATAACAGTTCACCATACGTGCATGCTACGGGAATCACAAACCTCAACACAAGTATTTATACAATCCACAACTACCCACTAGCATGACTCTAATATCACCATCTTTATATCGCAAAACTATTGCAAGGAATCAAACATATCATATTCAGCGATCTACAAGTTTATGTAGGATTTTAGGACTAACCATGTGAATGACCAATTCCTGTCAACTCTCTAAATAGATATAACTGAAGCAAGAGAGTTTTAATTCTTTCTACAAAAGTTATGCCCACGCTCTAACAATTATAAGTGAAGCAAAAGAGCATTTTACAAATGGCGGTTTTCTATGTGAAGAGAAATAGGCAATCCAAACTTCAAATGATGTAAGTGAAGCACATGAAGTATTCTATAAAGCCATACTCAAAAGATATAAGTGAAGTGCAAAGAGCATTCTATAAATCAACCAAGGACTAACTCATACCAGCATGGTGCATAAAATAAAAGGTGAAAACTAAATGCAAAAGACGCTCCAAGATCTGCACATGTCACATGAATGAAACGAATCCGAAAAACATACCGATACTTGTTGAAGAAAGAGGGGATGCCTTCCGGGGTATCCCCAATCTTAGAGGCTTGATTCTCCTTGAATATTTACTGGGGGTGCCTTGGGCATCCCCAAGCTTGAGCTCTTGCCTCTCCTTCTTCTCCTCACATCGAGACCTCCTCGATCTTCAAAAACTTTATCCACACAAAACTTCAACAGAAAACTCGGTAAGATCCGTTATTATAATAAAGCAAATCACTACTCTAAGTACTGTTGCAAACCAATTCATATTTTGTTTTTGCATTGTAGCGCCTGTAATATTACTTTTCCATGGCTTAATCCACTGATAGAAATTGATAGTTTCATCAAAACAAGCAAACTATGCATCAAAAACAAAATCTGTCTAAAACAGAACAGTCTACAATAATCTGAACATTCACCATACTTCTGATACTTTAACAATTCTACCAAAATTAGGAAAAATAAAAAATTTGTATAGAAAGACAGTGCAAAAAGTTTCAGAACCATTTGACGTTCCAGCAAAAACTTTAAAATCGCGCACTACAGCCAAAGATCCTGTCCTGCACCACACAAACCAACAAGCATTGTAAACATCCTAAAGGCAAACCTTGGCACATTATTTTTATAATACAATGTGTCGGGGGAAACTGTCCACCACGAGCACCTATGGGACCGGAGCCCCTTGTCGTTGCGGTAAGGGTGCAGAGGGAGCACAAAGAGCAGATCGTAGCGAGCATGCGGGCAGTTTACCCAGGTTCGGGCCGCGATGGACGCGTAAAACCCTACTCCTGCTTAGATTGTATTGAGTTGGGGAGCTCGGGAGCTTGAAGAACTAGCTACACCGAGCGAATGAGCGATCTAGGTTCCGAACCCCTTCTACGTTGTGCATGGGCCTCCTTTTATAGCTCAAGGGGTCACCGACAGGTGTCAACGTAGGAGAAAGGGGTAAAAATGTAATAGTGGTGGTAGTTGTAACAGTGCGGGAATAGTGGAGCAACAGTGCATGAACAGTGGTCATCACCTACTTTGACAGTGGGGGACAAGAGCATTTAATGCCCGTCGCCGTCGACCCCAAAAGCGCCCGCCCTTGCGTCTCCGTTTGCCACGGCGATGGCTTTACCACCGTGGAGTGCCACCGTGTCCCCCAGGCTGCACAGCCATCCGCCACGCGTCCCTGGAGTGGCCCCAGGGCGACGCGTGGTTCGATGAGCTGGAGCGCGGGCACACAGCGTAACTCTCCCCGGCAAGCACCTTGCCGGGGTCCTGACCTTGCCGGGCCCGGGAGCTTGCCGGGCTCTGAAGCTTGTCGCTCCCCGGGCCCTACCGGGGCGCATGTTGCGCCGAGGCATGTCTTCTGGTCTTCCTGGCGAGCTCCTCCCGCCAGGGTCTTGTGTTAGTGAGGTAATCTTGAGCCTGGGACGGCCTTCCCGGCAAGCTCCACTTGCCGGGGTCTTGATCTTCTATCTTGTATACTTTGTTTTTGAATGGTTTTATATGGAGCAGGAAGGTCTCCGGCAAGCACGTGGTAGGCCCTGCCGCGGGAAGCTGCTACTGCCCGTGCACAAGTTGGGGTACTGAGGTACCCCTACCTTAGTACACCGACAGGAGCCCCCGGGCCTGGGCCACACACGGTGCCGAGCGCTGTTGGGCCAGGCCCAAAACAGTGCACGGGCACGCGCGGCCCACAGCGCGCCGAATTCCACTTCCGCATCCGCCGCGTCCCTCCGTAACGGCACGCGTCGATTGCGGCGTCGTGGGATGGGACGTGGCCACGTTCTTTTAATGGAAAGAGCGAAACGCCCCCCCACTTCCCCATAAAAGCAGAGGAAGCAGGAGCGGTTCCCCTCCTACGCCTTCATTGCTTCTTCTTCCATCTCCAGAGATTCCCCTTTGCGCTCCGCCTCCACACCTCCTCCGCCGTCTTCCGCATCCGCGGCGCCGCCGAACTCTTCGTCCCCCCTTCCCTCGCCGCCTCCGCCATGGCCCCGAAGACCGAGAAGGCGAAGGCGGAGAAGACCAAGAAGGAGAAATCCAATCAGGCGGCGAGGCTTGCTCTTCTGCGGAAGAGGAACGTCGTCTTCTCGCCGAGGCTCAGCGCGCGGGAGCCCTGGAACAAGTACTACTTGTTCTGGGCCAAGGAGACCAAGGCGCACCCTCGGACCAGAGCCTATCCCGCCGCCGCCAAGGACAATTACCCCGGCGGGTATTTCTTCTTCGCTGCTTTCTTCCACTGCGGCCTCTGTCCCCCTTTTTCTGAATTTTTCTGCGATATCATGCACACCTACGGCCTCCACCTTCTAGACTTCACCCCCAACGCCATCCTCACGATGGCGGTTTTCGCACATCTGTGCGAAAACTATATTGGGATCTATCCGAATGTAGCGCTTTTTAGGCATTTCTTTACGCCTAGAGTAGAGGCTGGCGCTCCCCTCTCCGGAGGAATCTCCTGGGTCTTCCGCTTAAACAAGAAGGAATCCTACTTGCCGGGGGAACTCCGCGACAAGTGGGAGGAGTGGCGCGCGGACTGGTGCTGGATAGTTGAGGACGAGCCGCAACCTTTCACCGCGCCGCGCACAACAGCCATCGTGCGCGGCAGGGACTGGAGTGAGTTGGATTCGGACGACATCAAGCTCAGCGCCGCCCTCGTCAGAATTCTTCGTCTCCGGGTAGCTAAGTTGTCTGTCGGAGAAGTAGGAGTAGATTTCCTCCGCCGCCGCATTGCCCCTCTACAGGATAGGAAGAGGCCAGCATGGAGTACGGCAACGCGGCGGACATAATGAGGCTGCGCCCGGGGCTAAACTTCAACTTCACGGCGCTGGAGCTGAAGGGGATGGTCCGGGAACTCTTTAAGCACGACCCGGCCCACCCAGAGTGGTTCAGAGCTCCCCGGGGAGTGGTGCCCTTATGCAACAGCACGGCCCGGGATTCCCTTCGCGCCATGATGCCAGCATGTGACTCGCATGGCGTCGACCGCACATGGATTCCGCCCAAGTCAGACGTCATCATGAGCTTCTTCGACAACCTGGTGGAGGTGGCGAAGAACAAGGATGAGATCAAGGGGCTCACCCGGGACACCACCGACCAGGAGATTGCTTATATAGCTTCTCGGGTAGAAGAGGCCGCTGCAGCCGCAGCGGCAGGAGAGTTTGGCTTCACAGTCGAGGAGGCAGAGGCTGCGGATGCGTCCTGCCAAGCAGAGAAGGCGGAGATCCGCAGGCTGCTGCAGCTTCCTCCCGACGAGCTCGCCGGGGTCCCTTCCTTGAGGCACTCCGGGATCCCCGGAATCGTGACCGAGGCCGCGGCGAGAGGCGGCGTTGCCGGAGGAAACAGAGGCGCCGCAGGGAGCGGAGGCGCCGGAGGGGGCGGAGGCGCCGGAGGGAGAACGGCCGCAGGGCAGGGCGCTGGGCCCAGCAAGCCAGCCGAGGAGGAGGAGGAGGAGGAGGACGTCGGGGCCGACGAGGACTCCGACGGGTCTCTGGGGCTCTATGCCGATGACGTCTCTCGTCATCGGAGACCTCTCCGCCTCGGGCAAGTCCCAGGCGATCTCCGCTGAAACGTCTCCGCAAGGCGACGACGGGGACGAGGGTGCAGGCGCCCCGACAACAACCAACTCGCCGGGCGGTGCGAGCTACCCGGGGGAGCCAAGTTGCGACGGGGGCGCCCGGCGCACCAACCACGACGGGGGCGACCCGCACGCAGGCCACGGCGGGGGCGACCCGCACACAGGCCACGGCGGAGGCGCCCCGCACGTCAGTGCCAAGCGGAGGAGGGTCTTCTCAGAGCGGAGCGGCTGCTCCGCCCGCTCCCCGGGCTTCGGCGTCCACAGGGGCCGGGTCTTCGCAGCCCCCAGCCCCGGGGACTGCCAAGCGCCCGAGGGGGTCTTCGCCTCCTGCTCCTCGCGCGGACGCGCCTCAGGTGGCGTTCGACTTTTCCGCCCTGAGCGACAACGACGACGACGACGAGGAACAGGAGTAAGTACTTGAAGCTTTGTATTTTCTTCAACTTTGTCTTGATTCTTCTTTCGATGATTCTGATTTTTGCATCTTGCTTTGATTTCAGGACCCTGGCCCAGCGAGCGGCGAAGAAGGCCAAGGTTCCCGTCGTCGAGGTCGCGGACGACTCGCCCGTCGCGGCGACTGGGGACGCGCCGGAGACGAGCCTGCCGGACCCGAGCGCTGCTCCGAGGAGCAGCCCCCAGCGCAGCCCCCAGCGTAAGTTTGGTTTCAATCTTTCCGCTCGTCGGGCGCACTTGAGGATCTTGTTTATGCTAACACCTTGTTGTTCTTGTTGTTGTCTTGACTGTCTTGTGCAGAGGTGGAGCCGCAGCTACAGGAGCATCCGGAGACCGCTCCCGAGGAGCCGCAGGCCCCGCCGTCCCCGCCAAGGACGAGCTCTCCGGCGAGGGAGAGTGCTCCGCCAAGGGCGGGTACTCCGCCAAGGGCGAGTACCCCGCCAAGGGCGAGCAGCCCGGCGAGGGTGGCCACCCCGCCAAGGCAGAGCTCCCCGGCGAGGGAGCCTGCCGTCGACGAGGTCCGCCAAGGTAAGTTTAGTAATCTTGTCTTCTTGAATTCGTCTTTTTTTTGGATATTTGCTTGAACTTCTTCTTCTTTTTCTTCTTCTTCTAGATCCTCCTCCCCCAGAACAGATGGAGACGGAAACCATCGTCGTGGAGGAGGGCGCGCAGGGCGACGGCGGCAACGCCCCTGTCGTTGAGGACACGGCGGGAGCCGCCGAGCCGGCTGCGGAGGAGACTGCTCCGACCGTAGACGCAGCGGCCGGGGAGGGGGACGGCGGCCATACTGCCGGCCCGGAGGCGGCAGGAGCGTCGAGCGCTGCGCCGGCCGCCGACCCCTCCACCGAGAAGGAGCCGTCCGCCTACTATCTTGAGGCCCCCAACGACGTCTACATCCAGGTGCCGTGGGGATCTTCGTCGCGAGCTCCCGCGGAGGGAGAGGCCTTTGATGGGGAGGTCCTCGCCTCCGCGGGTCTGAAGGTTGTCGAGGCGCCCGGCGGGAGTGACGAGCCCGAGGAGGAGAAGCTGCTCCACCGGCTCCTGGCCCTTTACCGGGCCAGGCAGGCGAAGCTCGCGTCTCGGGAGGCCCTCACCGCCAAGGCCGCCGCTGATATGGAGAAGCGCGCGGCGGAGCTCCGCGCCGCCAACCAGGCGGCCCTCCGCGACGTGGCGGAGGAGCGCGAGAGGCTCGCCGGGGAGTACCAGGAGTGGCTCTTGGAGAAGGCCGAGGCCGAGGAGCAGCAGCGACTTGCTGGAGAAGAGCTGTCCTGGCGAGAAGGAGAGCTCACCCAACGGAAGGTCAACCTCGACTCTCATGAGGAAGACCTTGCTGCCCGGGAGCAGGCCCTTGGCGGAGAGCTGAAGGAGGCGAAAGCCACCGCGGCTGCCGCGGAGACCGCCAATAAGGAGCTCGAGGCCAAGGTTGCGCAGCTGGAGGAGTCCCTGAAAGCGAGCGTGGAGAGGGTCACCGCGCTCAACACAGAGCGCGAGAAGGACGCCCACACTAACTCTGAACTCCAGGTGCGTCTCTCCAAGCAGGGCGACGAGCTGAAGGCCGCCAAGGATTCGATTGAGGATCTGGAGCTGAAGGTTTCCACGTTGAAGGACTCGCTTGACGCCGTCCGGGACCGGGAAACCAAGCTGAAGGAAGAGCTCCGCAAGGAGCGAGGCTTGGTGGAGAGCGCCACCACTGCGGCTGAGAACTTCCGGCTAACCGTCGAGGTATGGACCGACGACTTGGTGGCCTCCGCATCCAACATCGACCAGGAGCTGTTGGCGCTAAAGGTTGAGCATCTTATATACTCTCCGGATCCAAACCTCCCCCATAGCGCCAAGCTCAGCCTCTTTTTCAGAGGGATCGCGCCGGCTCTTGCAGATCTTCGGAAGAAGCTCCCCGCGCAACTGGCCAAGGAGTCGCGCCAGTTCTGCGCGGGAACCTTGCAGCGCGTTCTGACGAAGATTGTGTACCGCAATCCTGGTATAAACCTCGCCAACGTTCTCCGTAGCTTGCCGGCCGACGCGGATATGGAGGCGCTGAAGGCGCAGGTCGCCCACATTATCGCCAAAGTGAACAAGATCTCCAGGATTGAAGGCGACCGCGTAGACTAGGCCTCCTTTTCCTTTATCTCTTTTGTTGCTGCATAGGGTGCTATGAACTCATTAGTCATTGCGACAAGTTATCCCTTGTAAGATATTTATCTTATTTTTGATCAATTAGTGCAATGTTATCTTCCTTGTCTTGGTCCTTTACTTTGTACGCCGCTGATATGGAGAAGCGCGCGGCGGAGCTCCGCGCCGCCAACCAGGCGGCCCTCCGCGACGTGGCGGAGGAGCGCGAGAGGCTCGCCGGGGAGTACCAGGAGTGGCTCTTGGAGAAGGCCGAGGCCGAGGAGCAGCAGCGACTTGCTGGAGAAGAGCTGTCCCGGCGAGAAGGAGAGCTCACCCAACGGAAGGTCAACCTCGACTCTCACGAGGAAGACCTTGCTGCCCGGGAGCAGGCCCTTGGCGGAGAGCTGAAGGAGGCGAAAGCCGCCGCGGCTGCCGCGGAGACCGCCAATAAGGAGCTCGAGGCCAAGGTTGCGCAGCTGGAGGAGTCCCTGAAAGCGAGCGTGGAGAGGGTCACCGCGCTCAACACAGAGCGCGAGAAGGACGCCCACACTAACTCTGAACTCCAGGTGCGTCTCTCCAAGCAGGGCGACAAGCTGAAGGCCGCCAAGGATTCGATTGAGGATCTGGAGCTGAAGGTTTCCACGTTGAAGGACTCGCTTGACGCCGTCCGGGACCGGGAAACCAAGCTGAAGGAAGAGCTCCGCAAGGAGCGAGGCTTGGTGGAGAGCGCCACCACTGCGGCTGAGAACTTCCGGCGGACCGTCGAGGTATGGACCGACGACTTGGTGGCCTCCGCATCCAACATCGACCAGGAGCTGTTGGCGCTGAAGGTTGAGCATCTTATATACTCTCCGGATTCAAACCTCCCCCACAGCGCCAAGCTCAGCCTCTTTTTCAGAGGGATCGCGCCGGCTCTTACAGATCTTCGGAAGAAGCTCCCCGCGCAACTGGCCGATGAGTCGCGCCAGCTCTGCGCGAGAACCTTGGAGCGCGTTCTGACGAAGATTGTGTACCGCAATCCTGGTATAAACCTCGCCAACGTTCTCCGTAGCTTGCCGGCCGACGCGGATATGGAGGCGCTGAAGGCGCAGGTCGCTCACATTATCGCCAAAGTGAACAAGATCTCCAGGATTGAAGGCGACCGCGTAGACTAGTGAAAGTGCAACTAATCCCCGGGTGGTTTTGGTAATTAATAACAACATATATATCATTGAACTAATATTTACTTGAGAATCATTTCAGAGAAGTTCGATGATATGGGTATGGAAATGTCTGAAGAAGTGGACCCCTCAAAATGCTAAGACAAGCATTGGCAAAAGCTCAAGACTCTATTTTTGGTTTAGTGATCAAAGATCACATTGAGTCCATAGGAAAAGCCAATACTATTAAAAGGGGATGAGGTTGTGTTAATGATCTGGTTGCTCAAGTGCTTGGTGATCTAGCTCCCTCAACTTTCAGCACTCTTCACTACTTAACACACTCATAAGTAATCTCGGACAAACCGATTCTGCAAACTCAGTCCCACCGAGATGAACCACCTCAGTTATTCTCCCAAACCCTAATTTCTCGGTCCATCCGATTTTGAGTTTCGGTCTCACCGAAAATGGACTGCCAACCTTCTGTAACCAATTGACATCACTTCGGAATATCCGAGTTGTTATTTTCGGTCCCACCGAGATGGCAAGCTCCAACCTTTGACTCACTTCGGACACACCGAGATGGTATTTTCGGTCCCACCGAAAATCCCAACGTTCACTATATTTGAACTTTCGGTCTGACCGAGTTTTCACTTCGGTCTCACCGAGATTGGTCAAATGTGTGTGTAACGGTTGGATTTTGTGTGGAGGCTATATATACCCCTCCACCCCCTCTTCATTCATGGAGAGAGCCATCAGAAAGTCTACCACTCCTACCATACACTTTCTGAGAAGTGAACCACCTACCCTTGTGTTGAGATCAAGCCATTCCATTCCTACCATATGAAACTTGATTTCTAGCCTTCCCATGTTGCTTTCCCCTCAAACCTTTCTTCCACCACAGCCATATCAGTGAGGAGAGTTGAGTGTTGGGGAGATTATCATCTGAAGCACAAGAGCAAGGAGTTCATCATCATCAACACCATCTATTACCTTTTGGAGGGTGGTGCCTCCTAGATTGGTTAGGTGTCGCTTGGGAGCCTCCGTCTTTGAGATGTGGAGTTGAACCAAGAAGTTTGTAAGGGCAAGGAGATCGCCTACTTCGTGAAGATCTACCCCGAGTAAGGCTAGTCCTCCGTGGGCGTAGGCCATGATGGAATAGACAAGGTTGCTTCTTCGTGGACCCTTCGTGGGTGGAGCCCTCCGTGGACTCGCGCAGCCGTTACCCTCCGTGGGTTGAAGTCTCCATCAACGTGGATGTACGATAGCACCACCTATCGGAACCACGACAAAAATCTTCGTGTCACCAAACTGCGTTTGATCTTCTCCACCTCTCTTTTACATGTGCAATTTACTTTCCGCTGCTATTACTCTAGAATTGCATGTGTAGGGTGTTACTTGAATTGATCTTAATTGTGAAACTGCCAAAAACTTTGCATGACCTAAAGGCAGATTTTTTATATTGTCAAGTAGTCTAATCACCCCCCTCTAGACCTACTTTCGATCCTACAAGTGGTATCAGGGCTTTGGTCTCCATTGTTTTGGTTTCCATTGCATTGGACTCCATAAGCTTGGTTTCACAACCTAGGAGAGTATGGCGTCTTGTGAGGGTAATTATCGTAGAGGTCCTTACTTTGATGGTACAAATTTTGCTAGTTGGAAGCATAAAATGAAAATGCATATTCTTGGTCATAACCCAGCCGCATGGGGCATTATCTGTGTTGGTATGCAAGGTGATTTCTTCGAAGAAGGAAAAGTTCCGGATCGCGAAGCTACACCCGAAGAGTTGCGGATGTTGCAAAACAATGCTCAAGCTTGTGACATTCTCTTCAATGCTTTGTGTCCCGAGGAGTTCAACAAAATCAGCCGTCTTGAGAATGCTAAAGAGATTTGGGATACTTTGGTTGAAATGCACGAAGGTACTGAATCTGTGAAGGAATCAAAGCTAGATATTCTTCAAGGTCAACTTGACAAGTTCAAGATGAAGGATGGTGAAGGAGTCGCTGAAATGTACTCTAGGCTTGCTCTCATCACAAATGAGATTGCCGGCTTAGGAAGTGAAGAAATGACCGACCGATTCATCATCAAGAAGATTCTAAGAGCTTTGGATGGAAAATATGACACCGTGTGCACTTTGATCCAAATGATGCCAAACTACAAGACTCTCAAGCCAACTGAAGTCATTGGAAGAATTGTTGCTCATGAGATGACACTTAAGGATAAGGAAGAGCTTCACAACAAGTCAAGTGGTGCTTACAAAGCTACAAGTGATGCTCCCACAACCTCAAGTGACAAGTTAATTTCCAATGAAGAGATAAGCCTAATGGTCAAGAACTTCAACAAGTTCTACAAGAATAGAGGCAAAGAAAGAAGCTCAAAGTCTAGATCATATGATGAAAAGAGATCTTCTAGTCGTGATCGAAACTGCTACAATTGTGGAAGACCCGGACACTTCTCAAATGAGTGTACGGCTCCCCACAAGAGAAGAGAAGAATCTCCAAGAAGAAGAGCAAGAGATGAGTCACCTCGGAGAGAGAGAAGGAGTAGAGATGATCGTTATGAACGAAGACCCTCTCGGAGAAGCAAGGATTCGGAGAGGAAAGACAAGTCATCAAGGAGCTACACAAGAAGAAGACATCAAGCTCATGTAGGTGAATGGGTCTCCGGCTCCGACTCCGACAATCAATCCGATGGAAGCTATCACTCCGACTTCGACTATAGTCAAGATGAAGGTGTTGCCGGACTTGCACTTGTATCCTCCAACTCCTATGACCTATTTGATTCACCAAATGAGGGAATTGGAAGATGCTTCATGGCTAAAGGTCCCAAGGTAACACACCCTGAATTCATTGACTTTGATAGTGATGAGGATGACTTGCTTGGTGAAGATGAGCTCTTGCATGATAAATCTAGTGAGCTTAGTAATGATGAAAATGCTAGTAGTCTTTATAGTCGAGAAGAGTCGAATGACAATGCTATGAAGGAGATTGAGCGTCTAACTAAAGAACTAAACACTCTTAAGTTAGCTCATGAAACAACTCAAGAAGATCATAGAGAGCTCCTAAGATCTCATGAGAAGCTACGCTTCGAGAAGCTCACTCTAGAGCAAGAACATGAGTTTCTAAAAGCGATCAATGACGATCTTCGAAAGAAGAGTTCTTCATATCTTGCCAAACGACTTCTCTTGTCTAATTTCTTGCCACCTATTAAGACTAAGCATGACAAGCATAAGAAAAATTCTTCCTCTAGTAGTAACAATTACAATGTCAAATCCAATATTGTTACTTCTAGTAGTTCTCTTGATTCCACTAACAATGTTTCAAGCCAAGTTACACTTGAGCAAGAAAATAGCTTATTGAAGGAAATCATAGAGAAAGGTGTCTACAAGAGTCTTGCCGGAAGCAAGAACTTTGAGGAGATTGTTCGCAAACAAGGAAGACACCGGAAGAATCAAGGGATTGGTTTTGAGCGAAAGTTCAACGCCGAAGGTGTTGAGTGGGAAGAAGGTCAATACCCTACTCCACAGTTTGTTTCACAAAAGGAGAAGTATGATCCTACTTCTTCCAATGTGGAACAAGCTCAAGATGACCTTCCACCACAAGACCACAAGCTAAAGGCCAAGGACAAGCTTCAAGAGGAGATTGATGCATTCATTGAAGCACCTCAAGCCATGGTCAAGTGGGTTCCCAAGGACACATCAAGTTCTACTTCGTCAAGCTCAACTACAACACCAAGGATTCCCATCAAGATGATGTGGATCCCAAAGAAGAAGAACTAGAAGGTTCTTGAGGGTGACTCCGCCAACAAACATCACTCATATTCATTTTGGCAAGAACTTGTGCAATCAACTTCCACATCATGCACTAGTTCATGGAGTCACAAACCCTCTTGTTGGTAAGTCAAGGGACAAGGTAATCATTGCTTTCATGGACATCATCTTTTATGTACTTCACTATATGTCTATGGATATTCTTGTTTGTTCCTTGTGGGACTAACCCATGTAGGTATTGAAAGTGCCCTAATCCAAAGGATTGCTCCCAACTCTTGATGATCAACATCAACATTGAGCATCCACATCTTCAACATCTACATGAAGTCTTCTACGACAACCCAAGGTTAGTTTGACCCTTTAAAAGGGGTTCTCACATCTAGGGGGAGCTTTGCTCTAAAAATTGAGCTAAAGCATCTCCAAATGATGTGAACACATAAATGCTTTATGTAAAAGTGGTAACCCCACTTGTGCTTAAACGATGAGTATGACCTATGATCAAATGTTCTCATTTGGCTCCTAAGTCAATATACTCATATATAGATGACCTAGTCATCGACAAATTGTGTGCTAGTAGCTAGAGTGTTGGTTGTGCATGTTTGACACATATTTCAGTTGCTATCTTATTGTGTGAGCATGTTGAATGCATGATTTCATCCATTCAAGGACATCCATTTGTTGTTTTGATTGCTTTGATTCTTCTGGCCAAATGGATGGACAAGAATGCCTAAGCACCTTCCCTAGCTATCTATGCTTTCTTGTCTCAAATTCTATTCATGCTCATATCACAACTTTGAACAAGTCTTTTTCGGACAGTCCGTGTGAGGAGCACTCGGAGCCACCGATTCGTCTAAGGCTGACTTCCAAAACCTTCTAAGTCCATTTCGGTCTGACCGGCTTCTCAATCTCGGTCCAACCGAAACGCTTAGACTGATCTAGGTTTCATCTCGGTGAAACCGAGTTCAAAATCTCGGTCTGACCGATATGCGTAACTGCACAGCAGTTACACATCTCGGTGACACCGAGTTTTTCAACTCGGTCCCACCGACAGCATGGGGTTATATATACCTGAGGGCTGCGCGCGATTTAACTCTTCAAACCGTTCGCCCCCAAAACCCCTGCTGCCGTCGCCCTGGTCTACGGATCGTCGCCGTCGTCGCCTGTGCGCCCTCGCCGCAGGTCTCCGCCGCCGTCAACGGTAATCATCTCCACCGTTGCCGCCGTAGAGGGACACCACCAAGTTAGGGTGTGTCCCGATCCCTTTCGTGCTCCCCATCCGATTCTTGCACGATAGGCTTGCCATGATTCAATCCACGTTTGAGATATTCCCTATACATTAGTTCAGATCCTCTAGTTTCGAGCAAAATTCTTAGGTTTAGGTTTCCACGGAACGCATCTCGGTGAAGCCGATTTTGAAACTCGGAATGACCGATTTGGCCTCTGGCCATTGCAATGCATCATTCGGTTTAACCGAGTTATGCAAATCGGAATGACCGAAACGTAGTTTCAGTGAAACCCTAAGTTATCGGTAGGACCGAAACCCATTTCGGTCTGACCGAAAGTGGTGTGTAGGTTTCTGTTGAACACTTCGGTTTCACCGAAACTTAAAATCGGTTTGACCGAAATACATTCTGTGAAAACTCAAAACTAAGTTTTGAACTCATTTTTTTTTGCAAAAACCTCTGCAGTTGTGATAACTCTTCTACTCTGCCTATACCTTATCTTTTCACAGGTTTTCAGCCATGTCAGATGTCAGTGACAGCCAGAACAGGTCTGAGTCACCTTTTGCTGAGATTCCAGAGGCAGATACAAGTCCTGCTAGCAGCTCCAGTGATGATGGTGAAAGGAGCACCCCTAGTGGTTTGCCTCCTGCAGCCACCAGAAGCAGGAAGAAGAGAACTTCTGATGATGAGGACTCTGACTTTGTTGCTGAGGAAGTTACCTCCAAGCCAAAGAGAATGTGGTTGCCAAAGAGCACCAAGGGCAGCAGTCAAGGAAAGGCACAAGCAAAGTAAAGCAGTCAGCAGTTGCAAAGAAGCTCAACTTGGAAGAGCCTGCTCCAAGCAAGGTGAAGAAGACTTCCAAAAGGAAGAGGGTAGTATATGCTGAACCTCAAGTTGATGCTGCAGAAGAAGAAGAAGAAGAAGATGCACCCCAGCCTCCTCCTCAGAAAGCTAAGTTCATGGGTGATGCTATTCGGGCTCAAGCCTCCTCCAAGCCCAAGAAGCCTGCTCAAGCCAAGGCTGCTCCAGCCAAGCCCAAGAGAACAACCAGAAGCATTCCAGCTTCTGAGAAGAACAAAGGTGAGATGCCACCGTCTGAATCAGATGAAGAGCATGTGTTGCTTAAGCTCCGTCCCAAGTTGCCACTCCACAATGATGCTCATCCTCAAGCTGAGGACATGAAGGCAAGGAAGGACAAAGGTCTCAGGCTATGGAGACAGTCTGATCCATATGCTGTAAGGAGAAGGACTGCTGTGGACCCCAGATTCCACACCAGAGAGCAGCATGATTTCTATGAGACCGTGCTGATGGATAAGAAGCCCATTGTTGCTGACACCAGGTATGTTGACTGGAAGTATATTGACAGTGAAGAGCACCGGGACTTCTTTCCCCATGTGAATGAGAGCTTTACTGCATGTGGAGTTGCTGATTTTGTGGGTCAAGAACTGACAGCTTGGAATGACGAGATGATCATGCAGTTCTACGCCACAGCCCACTTTTATCCTGATGGCAAGATCACCTGGATGACTGAAGGTCAAAGGTTTTCTTCGACTGTTGAAGAATGGGCAGAACTTCTGAACGCTCCAGTGCAGAGAGAGGACGACATTGATGTCTATGGGATTCCTAAGAAGAGTCATGATTCCATGAAGAACATGTACAAGGAGATTGTCGGTGTACTAAGGTAGGGGTACCTCAGTACCCCAACTTGTGCACGGGCAGTTGCAGCTTCCCGCGGCAGGGTTTACCGCGTGCTCGCCGGAGACCTTCCTGCTCCCTATCAAACCATTCAAAAACAAAGTATACAAGACAGAAGATCGAGACCCCGGCAAGAGGGGCTTGCCGGGAAGGCCGTACCAGGCTCAAGACTGCCCCACTAGCACAAGGCCCTGGCAAGATGAGCTTGCCAGGAAGACTAGAAGACACGCCTCGGCGCTATATGCGCCCCGGCAAGGGCCCGGGGAGCGGCAAGCTCCCGGGCCCGGCAAGATCAAGGCCCCGGCAAGGTGCTTGCCGGGAAGGCTACGCTGTGTGCCCGCGCTCCAGCTCATCGGCCCACGCGTCGCCCTGGGGCCTATCCAGGGACGCGTGGCGGATGGCTGTGCAGCCTGGGGGACACGGTGGCACTCCACGGTGGTGGATCCATCGCCGTGGCGGACGGAGACGCTAGGGCGGGAGCTTTTGGGGTCGACGGCGACGGGCATTAAATGCCTTTGTCCCCCACTGTCTAAGTAGGTATAGACCACTGTTCTGCACTGTAGCTCCACTGTTCCCGCACTGTTACAACTACCACCTCTTTTACGTTTTTACCCCTTTCTCCTACGTTGACACCTGTCGGTGACCCCTTGCACTATAAAAGGAGGCCCATGCACAACGTGGGGGGGGGGGGGTTCGGAACCTAGATCACTCTCACGCTCGGTGTAGCTACTTCTTCAAGCTCCCGAGCACTCAAACTCAATACACAACTAAGCAGGAGTAGGGTTTTACGCGTCTACCGCGGCCCGAACCTGGGTAAAAACTGCCCGCGTGCTCGCTACGATCTGCTCTTTGTGCTCCCTCCGCCCTCGTACCGCACAGACAAGGGGCTCCGGTCCCATAGGTGTTCGTGGCGGACAGTTTCCCCCGACATCTTTGGCGCGCCAGGTAGGGGGCGTCGAGGTTGTGCGAACCTGATCCGGCGTTCGCGCGGGCGCATTCTTCATCAACCTCTCCGAATTCGTCAACTTCACCAGCAACAGCTCCATGGCCCCGAAGAAGAAGGCTTCGGAGGTCGGAGGCCCGTCTGCGTCTCACCCGCCGCCACCAGAGCCAACGGTGGGCGGGGGAGACGCCGTCGGAAGGGTGGTCGCCGGCGAGGACACTCACGGCGCCACCAGATCCAAGAACAGGACGGACGACCGAACCTCGGTCTCCGTGGACGCGCCACGTCCCTCTCAGCACACAACGACCCAGCAGCGCCATGTCACGGGAGGTGGCATCCGTTTGCTGGGCCAAGGCCAAACCGGAGGCTCGCGGGACGCCCCGGACCCCCGTCCGGGCACAAGCAAAGCGAAGGCGCCAGCGAGGGACCCCGCTCCTTCTAACGCTGTTAGAAGTCCGAGCGTATCCCGCTCCTCGCACCGCTCGCCCGCGTTCCCCTCCACTCCAGCAGAAGCGCTCGCAAGGGCGCAACTGCTCCTCGACTTCCCTCCAGCGGCCGACAAGGCCGAAGAATGGAGGGCCACCATCCGGAGCCTGATAGACTTCGCCAATAACGATTCTCCACAGCAGCCGTCGACCTCACGGCCGCGGCAAGCTGAGAAGACGAAGGCCGACGGCGACAAGACCGCCGGGGGTGCGACGAGCGTGCACTCCCCGCCGCAGAAGCAGAAGACGCCGCCCCGCCGGAACAACGCCGACGACGGCTCCACAGCCTCGTCGGACCCGCGGGCCCGTCGGGACCAGCGCCAGGTCCTCGACGACCGGCGAGAAGAAGACGCTCGGACCACAATCGAGCGCCGCCGAGAAGCTCGGCGACAATCAGACAAGAGAGCTGGGAACACTGCCGACGCGCACGCGCCCGGTGAGCCAGGCGACTTGCCGTACGCGGCAGGCTGCCTTGCGTTCACCCGCGAGCTGCGGCGCGTCCAGTGGCCCAGCATGAAGAATTTTAAGCCCGACGTACCGGAGAAGTACGACGGCAAGACGCACCCCTCGGAATTCCTCAGCGTCTATACCATCGCAGTGCAAGCTGCCGGGGGGCGCGACGAGAAGATCTTGGCGAACTACTTCCCGCTCGTGTTAAAGCCGAACGTCCGTTCGTGGCTTATGCACTTGCCGGAAGGTTCCATCTCTTCTTGGGCCGACCTTTGCCACCAGTTTGTTGGCGCCTTCACCGGCGGCCACAAACCCCACGGCCAGGAGAGCGATCTCCACATTCTGGCCCAGAAGGAAGGCGAAACCCTGCGCAAGTACATCCAACGCTTCAGCCGTGTGCAGCACAACATCCCTGATGTCCACCCTGCCGCGGTTATCAGCGCGTTCCATCAGAACGTGCGTAACCGCCGCATGCGTGAAGAGATGGCGATGACGAAGATTCGGGATGTCAGCGAGCTCTATGCTCTGGCTGACAAGTGCGCACGCGCAGAAGAGGGGAGGAGACTCCCCGGGGAGGATGCTGGCGCAGGAGGAAGCGACAGCGACGACACCGCCCCGGCAAAGAAGAGCCGGCGGCGGAATAACAGAAGGAAGGGCAAGAAAGAGGTGCTTGCCGTCGAGAAGTCCGGCAAGGAGGCCCCCGCCAAGCAAGCGCAGGCTGGCGGCTCCGGCAAGGAGCCTGCCCCTGCAGCGGCGGCCGACAAGCCGGGCAGCTCCGACAAGCAATACTGTAAGATCCACCGCACCAAGGGTCACGATCTCTCCAACTGCAAGCGCGTCGAATATCTCGTCAAGCAGCAGAAGGCTGAGTACGAGAGGCGCGACAAGGAGAAGGCCCAAGGTGGCGGGGAGGAGACAAGCAAGAAGCGGCCGTTCAACGGCCGGGGAGGACGCCGCGGCAAGGCCAAGCAGCGGCAAGGAGATCAACCTCCCCGGGGCCGCGACAAGGACGAAGAGGACGACGACGAAGACATGGAGGACGAGGATAACAGCGAGCAGGAGTTCCAGAAGGCCACGGAGGTCCTGTGCGTCGACGGTGGCGCCTCTATGCACACCTCCCACCGCCAACTCAAACAGTGGGTGCGTGAGGTGAATGCGGCGGACAAGCCCGTGGAGTCGCGCAGGCTCCTCAAATGGTCCAGCACGCCCATCGTTTTTGATCTTGAGGATCACCCTGACCGCACCACTGCGGTCGGGTGCTTGCCGATGCTGGTTTCTCCCACCATCCGCAACCTCAAGGTCACCAAAATGTTGGGTGACGGCGGGGCCGGGCTGAACTTGATCTCCTCTGCTGTGATCAAGAAACTCCAGATTCCAGATGGCGAGCTCGAAGAGACCGGTTCATTCCAAGGAATCAACCCGGGAAGGAGCAAGCCCAAGGGAAAGATCACTCTGCCGGTGACCTTTGGCGGGGAGCTCAACTTCAGGACTGAGCGGATCACTTTCGACGTCGCCGATATTCCATTACCCTATAATGGAATACTTGGCCGTCCTGCCCTCGCCAAGTTCATGGCAGCTTCCCATTATGCCTACAACGTGCTCAAGATGCCGGGGCCGATAAGCGTCATCACTGTTCACGGCGACAAGAAGGATGCGCTTATCTGCGCCGACAAGATCTACCGGGATGCGGCAACTGCGGCCGAGAAGGATACTCTTGCCGCTGAAGCTCCCGGGGGGAAGAAGACGAAGACCAAGTCCGGCAAGTGCTCTGGGACCCACTCCGGCAACCGCACCTCTTCGGAGTGCTGCGCTGCCGTCGAGGACGTTCCATCGAGCTCCACCGGCAAGAGTAAGAAAGGAATGGCTGCTCCTCCGGCAACCAAGAAGGTGTCCGCCAAGGAGGACGGCACTGGTGGTACTTTCACCATCAGTGCCACTCTCGACAGCAAATAGGAAAGCGCGCTCGTTGCCTTCCTGCGGGCGAATGTCGATGTGTTTGCCTGGCAACCATCTGACATCCCCGGTGTTCCCAGGAAGGTGATTGAGCACAAGCTTGCTGTTTGTCCTCATGCGCGGCCCATCAAGCAGAAAGTGAGGAAGCAAGCCGTGGAGCGCCAAGAGTTCGTTAACGAGGAAATCAAGAAGCTAGAAGCAGCAGGCCTAGTTAGAGGTGTGATCCATCCGACGTGGTTAGCGAATCCAGTCGTCGTGCGCAAGGCCAACGGGAAATGGAGGCTGTGTATAGACTTCACCGATGTGAATAAAGCATGTCCCAAGGATCCATTCCCTTTGCCGCGCATTGACCAGATCGTTGACTCTACTGCCGGATGTGAGCTACTCTGTTTTCTTGATGCATACTCGGGCTATCATCAGATTTTCATGGCCAAGGAGGATGAAGAGAAGACTGCATTTATCACCCCGTGTGGCACTTATTGCTTCATACGCATGCCATTTGGGTTGAAGAATGCAGGTTCAACCTTTGCAAGGGTGGTATACACTGGTTTTGAGCCACAGATCCACAGAAATGTAGAGGCTTACATGGATGACATCGTGGTGAAGAGCAAGAGCAAGGAAACCCTGATCCAAGATTTGGAGGAGACGTTTCAGAACCTGCGCAGGATACAGCTCAAGTTGAACCCCGAGAAGTGCGTCTTTGGAGTCCCTTCCGGCAAGCTTCTCGGGTTCTTTGTGTCACAGAGGGGGATTGAAGCCAACCCCGACAAGATTAAAGCCATTGAGCAGATAGAGGCCCCAAAGCGCGTCAAGGATGTCAGAAGGCTTGCAGGTTGTGTGGCTGCCCTCAGTAGGTTCATTTCAAAGTCTGCAGAACGCGCCCTACCTTTCTTCAAAATTTTGAAGAAGGCAGGTCCCATGAAGTGGACTCCAGAAGCGGAGGCGGCGCTGCAGGATTTGAAACGGTACCTGTCCTCCACTCCAATACTTGTCGCACCTAGACCACAGGAAAAGTTGTTGCTATACTTAGCGGCAACCAACCAGGTGGTTAGTGCTGCGTTAGTAGCGGAGAGGGAGTCCGACGAGGAGTCAGCACCACCGGCAAGCGAATCCAGCGACAAGCAGGGGGCTGTCCCGGCAAGCTCTGGCCCCGACAAGGATGACTCTGCGCAGGAGCAAGGAGAGGTGCGGAAGAAGATGGTGCAGCGCCTAGTGTATTTTGTAAGTTCCCTTCTCCAGGGGGCTAGGTCAAGATACTCTGGTGTGCAAAAATTACTTTTCGGCCTCCTCATGGCCTCGAGAAAGCTGCGCCATTACTTCCAAGCCCATGAGATAACGGTGGTCACTCGCTTTCCGCTGAAGAGGATATTGCACAACCCAGAAGCGACAGGCAGGATCGTTGAGTGGGCACTGGAGCTGTCGAGCTTTGGACTCAAGTTTGAAAGTACTTCAACTATACAGAGCCGAGCCTTGGCAGAATTCATAGCTGAGTGGACTCCAACGCCCGATGAGGAAGTTCAAGAAACAAGTACACCCGTACAAGAAGCTACAAGTGAATGGGTAATGTATTTCGACGGTGCCTTCTCGTTGCAAGGCGCCGGTGCTGGCGTGGTACTCATTGCGCCCACCGGAGAGCACCTCAAATACGTTATTCAGATGCACTTTCCCAGGGAGCAAGCGACAAACAACACTGCTGAATATGAAGGCTTGCTTGCCGGCCTCAGGATTGCGGCCGAACTTGGGATCAGGAAGCTGATTGTGCGGGGAGATTCTCAGTTGGTGGTCCGACAAGTTAACAAGAGCTATCAGAGCCCTTTGATGGAAGCCTATGTCGATGAAGTGAGGAAGCTTGAGGAGCACTTTGAAGGTTTGCAGATGGAGCACGTCCCGAGAGCTCAGAATGAGATTGCAGATGGCCTTTCAAAGTGTGCTTCGATGAAGTTACCTGTGGAACCAGGGACCTTCTTGCTCAAGCTGACTCAACCATCCGTTACACCATCAATTGGACAGTCCAAGAAGAGAAAGTTGGTCTCCGGCGACTACTTGCCGGCGGATCTCCCTGAAACCGCCGCCAAGGCCCCCAAGATCAACAACCACAACGCTGAGGAACAGTTTGCTCCTGCAGATCCTCGGGTCTGTACAGTTGAAGCAAGTGTTCCCGACAAGTCTCGCCCCGGCGAGCTTGCCGGGGGACCTTCAGCTCCGGCAGAACCAGAGGTCTTTGCCGTAGAAGCTGAGGTCCCCGCAGCGGCCCTCGAGCCTTTAGTCCTTGCCGTTGAGCCTCAGGCTCCGGCATGGGCACAGCAGATAGTCCATTTTCTGCAAACTGGAGAACTTCCCGACGACCCAGAAGAAATAGAGAAGATAACCAGGCAGTCAAGTATGTACCAGTTCGTGGATAACGAGCTGTACAGAAGAAGACTCAATGGTGTCAGGTTGAAATGCATCTCCAGGGAAGATGGACAGAAGCTGTTGGCAGAAATACACGGAGGCATATGCGGCCACCACATTGGCGCAAGGGCGCTTGCCGGGAAAGCTTTCCGGCAAGGGTTCTTTTGGCAAGAAGCCCTCCAAGATGCAACTGCACTAGTAACCAAGTGTGAAGCGTGCCAGTTCCATGCGAAGCAGATTCATCAGCCAGCTCAAGCTCTCCAAACCATCCCTTTGTCCTAGCCCTTCTCGGTCTAGGGGCTCGATATCCTCGGCCCCTTCCCCCGAGCCGTCGGGGGCTTTGAGTACTTGTACGTTGCAATCGACAAGTTCACAAAGTGGCCGGAAGTGGAGCCGGTGAGAAAGGTGACAGCACAGTCAGCAGTCAGGTTCTTCAGGTCGATTGTTTGCCGTTTCGGGATCCCTAACAGGATCATCACCGACAACGGTACGCAATTCACTAGTCGCACCTTCATGCAGTACGTCCAAGACCTTGGCGCCAAGGTCTGTTTCGCTTCTGTTGCTCACCCGAGGAGCAACGGTCAAGCGGAGAGGGCGAATGCTGAAGTGCTGCGCGGACTCAAGACGAGGACCTTTGACAGGCTGCGCAAGTGCGGAAGAAATTGGATAGAGGAGCTACCGGCGGCTCTTTGGTCGATCAGAACGACACCAAGTCGAGCCACCGGACAGACACCCTTTGCTCTAGTCTATGGAGCAGAGGCAGTTCTCCCCACGGAACTCGTATACGGATCTCCTCGAGTGCTCGCTTACGATGAGCTCGAGCAAGAGCAACTGCGGCAAGATGACGCATTGCTCCTCGAGGAGGGACGTCTCCAGGCTGCTGTACGAGCTGCTCGATACCAGCAAGCCTTGCGTCGCTACCATAGCCGCAAGGTCAAGGCCAGGAGTCTCGAGGAAGGCGACCTTGTTCTTCGGCGTGTTCAGTCCGCCAAGAATTCCAACAAGTTGACGCCGAAGTGGGAAGGCCCTTATCGGGTGAGACAAGTCACGAGGCCCGGCGCTGTCCGCCTCGAGACCGAAGAAGGCTTACCGGTGAGCAACTCCTGGAACATAGAGCATCTTCGCAAGTTTCACCCCTAAGGCGCGGTTGCCGTGATCCGCTCCGGCAACCACCTTTTGTACAAGCTTTGCCGCTGTTGCATGTAACCCTTTGTACAAAGCCGGGCGCGGACCCCGTGCATCAGTAAAGTTTTTGTATTTTTCGCACCGATTGCCTTTTGCATGCTTTTCTTTGCTATTTGCATGTTTTGCTTGGGCATTTGGTGCAACACTCAAGTATACGGTAAGCATTAGCACACCGAAAGGCCATATACTTGCTTCCCTCTCCCTTTTCTTTCCTCTTAAGCAGAAGGAACGTTCCTCGCGCACAAGTTTGCCGGGGGGGAAGGAGGTGGAGGAGGAACCAAGTGCTGTTCAAGAAAGAGAAGACTTACCGGAAAGCAAGCAACATATGAAAGCTAAGTTATTAAAGTTTGACCAGTTCAAATTTTAAATTTTAGTTGTCTTCCTCGAACAATCACACTTTGTATGGAAAACCTGTGCGCAGAGGAACCTACCCGTAGCTTGCCGCACCCTTATCTTGCTTCCGAGTTCGCTCAACGATTTAAGTGAGCTGCGACAAGTGTCGCGCCCTTGCTTCGTTTCCGAGTACCCTCAGCAAGCTAAGTGCGTTGCGACTAGCCGCGGCAAGGTTGCTTGCCGGTGAGACCTTGGCCAGCAGGCTGCTTAGAGTCCAGCACTCAGCGCTCGCGGCAAAGGTCCCTTGCCGGCAAGGTCCCCGGGAGCATAGGGTGAAAAACATACAAAGTCAAGGATTAAGACAAGGAAGATAACATTGCACTGATTGATCAAAATGAAATAAATATCTTACAAGGGATAACTTGCCACGATGGACTAATAAGTTCATGATATCATATGCAGCAACAAAAAGATAAAGATAATGGAGCCCTAATCTACGCGGTCGCCCTCCTTCCTGGAGATCTTAGCCACCTTGGCGATGATGTGGGCGACCTGCTCCTTCAGGGCCTCCGTGTTCGCATCAGCCGGCAAGCTGCGAAGAACGTTGGTGAGATTGATCCCCGGGTTGCGGTACACGATCTTCGTCAGCACCCGCTCCAGAGTTCCCGCGCAGAGCAGGCGCGACTCCTCGGCCAACTGCGCGGGGATTTGGTTCCGGAGACCTGCAAGGGCCGGCGCGATCCCTCTGAAGAAGAGGCTGAGCTTGGCGCTGTGCGGGAGATCCGGATCCGGGGACTAGATGAGATGTTCAACTTTCAACGCCAGCAGCTCCTGGTCAATGTTGGACGCAGAAGATACCAAGTCTTCGGTCCATACCTCAATGGTCTGGCGGAAGAGCTCGGATGCTTTGTTGACGCTGTCCACCAAGGTCCGCTCCTTGCGGAGCTCCTCCTTCAGCTTGGTCTTCTGAGCCCGGGCAGCGTCGAGTGAATCCTTCAGAGTAGTGACCTTCAACTCCAAGTCCTCGATGGAGTCCTTGGCGGCCTTCAACTCGTCGCCCCTCTTAGAGAGGCTCACCTGGAGCTCTGAATTTGTGTGGGCGTCCTTCTCGCGCTCCGTGATGAGCGCGGCAACCTTCTCCGCGCTCACCTTTAGCGCCTTCTCCAGCTGTACGACCTTGGCGGCGAGCTCCTTCTTGGCGTTTTCCGCGGCAACCGCGGCGGCTTTCGCCTCCTTCAACTCCCCGCCAAGGGCCGTCTCGCGAGCGGCAAGGTCCTCCTCATGGGAGTCGAGCTCGACCTTCCGCTGCGCGAGCTCTCCTTCTCGCCGGGACAGCTCCACCCCGGCGAGCCGCTGCTGTTCCTCAGCTTTGGCCTTCTCCAGCACCCATTCTTGGTACTCGCCGGCGAGACGCTCGCGCTCCTCCGCCACCTCGCGGAGGGCCGCCTGGTTGGCGGCGCTGAGCTCTGCCGCGCGCTTCTCCATCTCCGCGGCGGCCTTGGCGGCAAGGGCTTCCCGGGAAGCGAGCTTCGCCTGCCTGGCCCGGTAAAGGGCCAGGAGTTGGTGGAGCAGCTTCTCCTCCTCGGGCCCCTCATTTCCGCCGGGCGCCTCGACGATCTTCAGACCTGCGGAGGCGAGGACTTCTCCGTCAAACGCCTCGCCCTCCGCGGGAGCTCGCGATGAAGACCCCCAAGGCATCTGGATGAAGACGCCGTTGGGGGCCTCAAGGTAGTAGCCCCGCTCCTTGCTGGCGGAGGGGTCGGCGGCCGGTGCAGCATCCGATGCTCCCGCCGCCTCCGGGTCGGCGGTGCGGTCGCCGTCCCCCTCCCCGGCCGCTGCGTCCGCAGCCGGAGAGGTCTCCTGCGCGGCCGGCTCGGCGGCTCTCGCCGCGTCCTCAACGACAGGGACGTCGCCGCCGCCGCCCTGCGCGCCCTCCTCGTCCTCGATGTTGATGACCTCAGTCTCCATCGGCTCGGGAGGAGGAGGATCTAAAAAGAAAAAGAAGAAATAGAAGTTCAAGTTCAAGCAAAGATCCAAAAAGAGACGAAGCCAAGAAGACAAATCACAAGACATACCTTGGCGGACGTCCTCAGCGGCGGGCTCCCTCGCCGGGGAGCTCGGCCTTGGCGGAGTGGCCGCCCTCGCCGGGCTGCTCGCCCTTGGCGGGGTACTCTGCCTTGGCGGAGTACCCGCCCTTGGCGGAGCACTCTCCCTTGCTGGAGAGTTCTGCCTTGGCGGGGACGGCGGGGCCTGCGGCTCCTCGACGACGGTCTCCGGGCGCTCTTCCCGCTGTGGCTCCACCTCTGCACAAATCAAGATAAGAAACGTCAAGATGATGAAAGAAGACGAAATCCTCAGGTGTACCCCGACAAGCGAAAGAATAAACCCCAGACTTACGCTGGGGGCTGCGCTGGGGGCTGCTCCTCGGAGCAGCGCTCGGGTCCGGCAGGCTCGGCTCCGGCACACCTCCTGTTGCCGCGGCGGCTGAGTCTTCCGCGGCCTCGACCACAGGCGACTTGGCCTTCTTCGCCGCGCGCTGAACCAAGGTCCTGAAACCAAAGCAATAAACAGAGTCAGCATCAACAGAAATCAAGACAAAACTCGAGAAGGTGTAAGATCCTGGATTCTTACTCCTGATCCTCCTCGTCGTCGTCCTCGCTCAATGCGGAGAAGTCGTACTCCACCGTGGGCGCGTCGGCGCGAGGAGCGGAAGACGAAGATTCCCTCGCGCGCTTGGTGGTCCCCGGGGCTGGGGGCTGCGAAGACCCAGCCCCTGTGGTAGCCGGCGCCCGAGGAGCAGGCGGAGCCGTTGCTCCGCCCCGAGAAGACCCCTGTCGGCTCGGCGCCGGCCTGCGAGGCGCCTCCGTCATGGTCCGCGCGCGGGCCGCCTCTGCTGTGGCTGGTGCGCCGGTCGCCCTTGGCGCGGCTTGGCTCCCCCGGGGAGCTGCCCGGCGAGCTGGTTGTTGCCGGGGCGCTTGCGCCCTTTCTCCCGTCGCCGCCTTGCGGAGACGCTTCGGCGGAGACTGCCTTGGGCTTGCCGGGGGCGGGGAGCTCTCCGACGAGGAGAGGTCGTCGGCGTAGAGCTCCGTAGATCCGCCGGAGTCCTCGGCCTCCTCCTCCTCCTCTTCCCCGGCCGGCTCGCTGGGCCCAGCGCCCTGCGCTGCAGCCTCTTTTCCCTTGCCGCCTCCGCTCCCTCCAGTGCCTCCGCTCCTCGCGGCGCCTCTGTTCCCTCCGGCGGCACCCTCCATTGCCGCGGCCTCGGCCACGATTCCGTGGATCCCGGAGTGCCTCAGCGAGGGGACCCCGGCGAGCGCGTCGGGAGGGAGCTGCAGCAATCTGCGGATCTCCGCCTCCTCTGCCTGGCTGGACGCATCCGCAGCCTCCGCCTCAGCTGGCGTGTACCCGAAGTCTCCTGCCGCTGCGGCTGCAGCGGCCTCCTCAGCCCGAGAAGCCATATAGGCAATCTCCTGGTCGGTGGTGTCCCGCGTGTGCTCCTTGACGTCATTCTTGTTCTTCGCCACCTCCACGAGGTTGTCGTAGAAGTTGAGGACGTCGATGGGCTTGGGCGCAATCCACGTGCGGTCAACGCCGTGCGAGTCGCATGCGGGCATCATGGCGAGGATACGATCCCGGACCGTGCTGACGCAGAGCGGCACTACTCCCCGGGGAGCTCGGAACCACTCAGGGTGTGCCGGGTCATACTTGAAGAGTTCCCGGACCATCCCCCTCAGCTCGAGCGTCGTGAAGTTGAAGTTGAGCCCGGGGCGCAGCCTCATTATGTCCGCCGGGCCGCCGTACTCCCAGGCCGGCCTCTTCCTGTCTTGGAGAGGGGCGATACGGCGGCGAAGGAAGTCTGCGCCCACCTCAGCAACGGACAACTGCGCCACCCGAAGACGAAGAATCCGGACGAGGGCGATGTCGAGCTTGATGTCGTCCGAGTCTAGCTCGCTCCAGTCCCTGCCGCGCACGATGGGCGTTGTGCGCGGCGCGGTGAAAGCTTGCGGCTGGTCTTCGACAACCCAGCACCACTCCGCGCGCCACTCCTCCCACTTGCCGCGGAGCTCTCCCGGCAAGTAAGATCCCTTCTTATTCAGACGGAAAACCCAAGAAATTCCTCCGGAGAGGGGGGCGTCGGCCTCTGCTCTAGGAGTGAAGAAGTGCCTAAAAAGCGCTACGTTGGGCTGTATTCCTATGAAGTTTTCGCACATATGTGCGAAAACCGCCATGGTGAGGATGGCGTTGGGGGTGAAGTCAAGGAGATGGAGGCCGTAGGTATGCATGACGTCGCAGAAGAAATTTGAGAAAGGAGGACACAGACCGCAGTGAAAGAAAGCTGCGAAGAAATAGTACCCGCCGGGGTAGCTGTCCTTGGCGGCGGCCGGATATGCTCGCGTGCGGGGGTGCGCCTTGGTTTCCTTGGCCCAGAACAAGTAATACTTGTTCCAGAGCTCCCGCGCGCCGAGCCTCGGCGGGAAGACGAGATGCTGCTTCCGATACGCGGCGAGCTTCGCCGCTTGCTCCGACTTCTCCCTCTTGGACTTCTCCGCCTTCGCCTTGTCGGTCTTCGGGGCCATGGCGGACGCGGCGGAAGAAGGGGGGCGAAGAACTCAGCGACGCCGGAGATGCAGACGGCGGCGGCGGAGGTGTGGAGGCGGAGCGCAAGAGGAATCTCTGGAGGAAGAAAACGAAGCAATGAAAGCGCAAGGAGGGGAACCGCGCCTGCTCCCTCTGCTTTTATGGGGGAGTGGGGGGCGTTTCGCCCTTTCCATTAAGAGATCGTGGGCACGTCCCATCCCACGACGCCGCAATCGACGCGTGCCGTTACGGTGGGGTGCGGCGGATACGGAAGTGGATTCGGCGCGCCGCGGGCCGCGGGTGCCCGTGCACTGTTTTGGGCCTGGCCCAACAACGCTCGGCACCGTTTGTGGCCCAGGCCCGGGGGCTCCTGTCGGTGTACTAAGGTAGGGGTACCTCAGTACCCCAACTTGTGCACGGGCAGTTGCAGCTTCCCGCGGCAGGGTTTACCGCGTGCTCGCCGGAGACCTTCCTGCTCCCTATCAAACCATTCAAAAACAAAGTATACAAGACAGAAGATCGAGACCCCGGCAAGAGGGGCTTGCCGGGAAGGCCGTACCAGGCTCAAGACTGCCCCACTAGCACAAGGCCCTGGCAAGAGGAGCTTGCCAGGAAGACTAGAAGACACGCCTCGGCGCTATATGCGCCCCGGCAAGGGCCCGGGGAGCGGCAAGCTCCCGGGCCCGGCAAGATCAAGGCCCCGGCAAGGTGCTTGCCGGGAAGGCTACGCTGTGTGCCCGCGCTCCAGCTCATCGGCCCACGCGTCGCCCTGGGGCCTATCCAGGGACGCGTGGCGGATGGCTGTGCAGCCTGGGGGACACGGTGGCACTCCACGGTGGTGGATCCATCGCCGTGGCGGACGGAGACGCTAGGGCCGGAGCTTTTGGGGTCGACGGCGACGGGCATTAAATGCCTTTGTCCCCCACTGTCTAAGTAGGTATAGACCACTGTTCTGCACTGTAGCTCCACTGTTCCCGCACTGTTACAACTACCACCTCTTTTACGTTTTTACCCCTTTCTCCTACGTTGACACCTGTCGGTGACCCCTTGCACTATAAAAGGAGGCCCATGCACAACGTGGGGGGGGTTCGGAACCTAGATCACTCTCACGCTCGGTGTAGCTACTTCTTCAAGCTCCCGAGCACTCAAACTCAATACACAACTAAGCAGGAGTAGGGTTTTACGCGTCTACCGCGGCCCGAACCTGGGTAAAAACTGCCCGCGTGCTCGCTACGATCTGCTCTTTGTGCTCCCTCCGCCCTCGTACCACACAGACAAGGGGCTCCGGTCCCATAGGTGTTCGTGGCGGACAGTTTCCCCCGACAGAGATCCCCGCTGCTGATTTGGAAGGATGGAAGCTTGGCTCAGTGTACTATCTCCAGGCAGGTCTGACCACCACTAACACTATTCTGAGGCATACTTTGATGCCTAAGTCTAGAGACCACCGCATGATTCGAGGCTACTCTATCAACATGCTGCACATTCTCGATGAGAAGGCACCTTTCAAGGTGATGGACTTGATGGTAGAGACCATTAAGAGGACTGCAGCTGACCAGAAGAGGTCGTGTGGGTTTGCCCCGCAGATTCAGATGCTCATCAACGCCAAGTTTGGCACGGGCAAATTCATGTTGGATAGGAAGCACTTGCCACTGCAGCCAGAGCATGAGGACAACATAGTTGTGATGGATGAAGTGGATCCTACCTCAGTTGAAGGACAGGCCAAAATTGAAGCTGCAAAGAAGGCTAAAGCTGACAAAGAGGCAGCAGCAGCAGCAGCTAAGCCAAAGAGCTTTGGAGAACAAATTCTTGAAGCTACCCAGAGGATTGAACAACGCCTGGCCAGCATTGAGCAATCTCAGGAGAGCCTAGAGAGGATTGTTGAGGACAAGATCCACGCTCTGGACGTGAAGCTGACTGAGATTCAGGTGTGTGTCAACAAGCTTGAGGCAGACATGGAGGAGACAAGGCAGGAGAGAGCAGAGCTCATGCAGGATGATCTAGTCCAGGACTCTCATCGCCAGACTGCTCAGGTTCCCAGAGGATCCAGATCTGCAGCTATCCCAGTGACTGACTCCAGGGCTACCACTTCAGCACCAGCTACAGCTCCAGCAGTTGCTCCAGCTTCAGCATCCACTCCTCCAGCGCAGACATCAGCAGAAGTCTTCGCCGATGCAGCTATCTCTACACCGACATCTACCCAGACGGGAGCCGCCAGCAGAGCCCGCAGTGACGCTTAGCTCTATACCTTTTCGAACTTTTTGGTAACTTGTTGCCAAAGGGGGATAAGTTGTTATAGATCATAGGGCTTCGAGAGAGAGAGTGCTCTTTCGTCTTTCGTTCTTTTGCCGGTTTCTTTGAGATACTTTGGTTTCTTTTGGTCTTTCGAAACTTTAAGTGTGCTTGCTACTAAGTTTGATGCTACCTTAATGAGTGCTTGGTCATACTATGCTTTAATGTGTGCTTAATGCTTATCATATGCTATTCCTTATTGTATGGCTATTTACTCTTGTCTTGGTGATTGAGTGCATGTTATTCATTCTTATCATTTTGTGCGCTCCACCAAGATGTATGTGACATGGAAGAGTGACCCATAATCCTAATCGATTGTGCATTTGCATTCAAACGCAAATTTTAAATAATGCACAAATTTAGGGGGAGCTCTTGTTTATCACATACTTCTCAAAGCGACGATATTATTCATTGATTATACCCTCTGTCGAAGCTTTGATCTATATGTTGTCATCAATTACCAAAAAGGGGGAGATTGAAAGTGCAAATAATCCCCGGGTGGTTTTGGTAATTAATAACAACATATATATCATTGAACTAATATTTACTTGAGAATCATTTCAGAGAAGTTCGATGATATGGGTATGGAAATGTCTGAAGAAGTGGACCCCTCAAAATGCTAAGACAAGCATTGGCAAAAGCTCAAGACTCTATTTTTGGTTTAGTGATCAAAGATCACATTGAGTCCATAGGAAAAGCCAATACTATTAAAAGGGGATGAGGTTGTGTTAATGATCTGGTTGCTCAAGTGCTTGGTGATCTAGCTCCCTCAACTTTCAGCACTCTTCACTACTTAACACACTCATAAGTAATCTCGGACAAACCGATTCTGCAAACTCAGTCCCACCGAGATGAACCACCTCAGTTATTCTCCCAAACCCTAATTTCTCGGTCCATCCGATTTTGAGTTTCGGTCTCACCGAAAATGGACTGCCAACCTTCTGTAACCAATTGACATCACTTCGGAATATCCGAGTTGTTATTTTCGGTCCCACCGAGATGGCAAGCTCCAACCTTTGACTCACTTCGGACACACCAAGATGGTATTTTCGGTCCCATCGAAAATCCCAACGTTCACTATATTTGAACTTTCGGTCTGACCGAGTTTTCACTTCGGTCTCACCGAGATTGGTCAAATGTGTGTGTAACGGTTGGATTTTGTGTGGAGGCTATATATACCCCTCCACCCCCTCTTCATTCGTGGAGAGAGCCATCAGAAAGTCTACCACTCCTACCATACACTTTCTGAGAAGTGAACCACCTACCCTTGTGTTGAGATCAAGCCATTCCATTCCTACCATATGAAACTTGATTTCTAGCCTTCCCAAGTTGCTTTCCACTCAAACCTTTCTTCCACCACAGCCATATCAGTGAGGAGAGTTGAGTGTTGGGGAGATTATCATCTGAAGCACAAGAGCAAGGAGTTCATCATCATCAACACCATCTATTACCTTTTGGAGGGTGGTGCCTCCTAGATTGGTTAGGTGTCGCTTGGGAGCCTCCGTTTTGAGATGTGGAGTTGAACCAAGAAGTTTGTAAGGGCAAGGAGATCGCCTACTTCGTGAAGATCTACCCCGAGTAAGGCTAGTCCTCCGTGGGCGTAGGCCATGATGGAATAGACAAGGTTGCTTCTTCGTGGACCCTTCGTGGGTGGAGCCCTCCGTGGACTCGCGCAGCCGTTACCCTCCGTGGGTTGAAGTCTCCATCAACGTGGATGTACGATAGCACCACCTATCGGAACCACGACAAAAATCTTCGTGTCACCAAACTGCGTTTGATCTTCTCCACCTCTCTTTTACATGTGCAATTTACTTTCCGCTGCTATTACTCTAGAATTACATGTGTAGGGTGATACTTGAATTGATCTTAATTGTGAAACTGCCAAAAACATTGCATGATCAAAAGGCAGATTTTTTATATTGTCAAGTAGTCTAATCACCCCCCTCTAGACATACTTTCGATCCTACAACTAGGCCTCCTTTTCCTTTATCTCTTTTGTTGCTGCATAGGGTGCTATGAACTCATTAGTCATTGCGACAAGTTATCCCTTGTAAGATATTTATCTTATTTTTGATCAATTAGTGCAATGTTATCTTCCTTGTCTTGGTCCTTTACTTTGTATGCTTTCCACCCTACGCTTCCAGGGAGCTTGCCGGCAAGGGGCCCTTGCCGCGAGCGCTGAGTGCTGGACTCTGAGCAGCCCGCTGGCCAAGGCCTTACCGGCAAGCAACCTTGCCGCGGCTAGTCGCAACGCACTTAGCTTGCAGAGTGAACTCGGAAAAAAAGCAAGGGCGCGACACTTGTCGCAGCTCACTTAAGTCGTTGAGCGTACTCGAAAACAAGATAAGGGTGCGGCTAGCTACGGGTAGGTTCCTCCGCGCACAGGTTTTCCATACAAAGTGTGGATGTTCAAGGACGACAACTTAAAATTTAAAAATTTGAACTGCTCAAATTCTGGTAACTTAGCTTTCATGATCTGTGCGTTCTCCGGCAAGCTTCTTTTTATCGAACAGCACTTGGTTCATCTTCCATCTCCTTCCCCCCGGCAAACTTGTGCGCGAGGAACATTCCTTCTGCTTAAGAGGCAAGGAAAAAGAAGAGGGAAACAAGTATATGGCCTTTCGGCGTGCTAGTGCTTACCGGATACGTGTGTTGCACAAGAAATGCCAAATAACGCATGCAAATAGCGAGGAAAAGCATGGAAAAGGCAAATAGCGCAAAACACAAAAGCTTTACTGATGCACGGGGTCTGCGCCCGGCTTTGTACAAAGGGTTACATGCAACAGCGGCAAAGCTTGTACAAAAGGTGGTTGCCGGAGCGGATCACGGCAACCGCGCCTTATGGGTGAAACTTGCGAAGATGCTCTATGTTCCAGGAGTTGCTCACCGGTAAGCCTTCTTCGGTCTCAAGGCGGACAGCGCCGGGCCTTGTGACTTGTCTCACCCGATAAGGGCCTTCCCACTTCGGCGTCAACTTGTTGGAATTCTTGGCGGACTGAACACGCCGAAGAACAAGGTCGCCTTCCTCGAGACTCCTGGCCTTAACCTTGCGGCTATGATAGCGACGCAAGGCTTGCTGGTATCGAGCAGCTCGTACAGCAGCCTGGAGACGTTCCTCCTCGAGGAGCAATGCGTCATCTTGTCGCAGTTGCTCTTGCTCGAGCTCATCATAAGCGAGCACTCGAGGAGATCCGTATACGAGTTCCGTGGGGAGAACTGCCTCTGCTCCATAGACTAGAGCAAAGGGTGTCTGTCCGGTGGCTCGACTTGGTGTCGTTCTGATTGACCAAAGAGCCGCCGGTAGCTCCTCTATCCAGTTTCTTCCGCACTTGTGCAGCCTGTCAAAGGTCCTTGTCTTGAGTCCGCGCAGCACTTCAGCATTTGCCCTCTCCGCTTGACCGTTGCTCCTTGGGTGAGCGACAGAAGCGAAACAGACCTTGGCGCCAAGGTCTTGGACGTACTGCATGAAGGTGCGACTAGTGAACTGTGTACCGTTGTCGGTGATGATCCTGTTAGGGATTCTGAAACGGCAAACAATCGACCTGAAGAACCTGACCGCTGACTGTGCTGTCACCTTTCTCATTGGTTCCACTTCTGGCCACTTTGTGAACTTGTCGACTGCAACGTACAAGTACTCAAAGCCCCCGACAGCTCAGGGGAAAGGGCCGAGGATATCGAGCCCCCAGACCGAGAAGGGCCAGGACAAAGGAATCGTCTGGAGAGCTTGAGCTGGCTGATGAATTTGCTTCGCATGGAACTGGCACGCTTCACACTTGGTTACTAGTGCAGTTGCATCTTGGAGGGCTTCTTGCCAGAAGAACCCTTGCCGGAAAGCTTTCTCGGCAAGTGCCCTTGCGCCAATGTGGTGGCCGCATATGCCTCCGTGTATTTCCGCCAACAGCTTCTGTCCATCTTCCCTGGAGATGCACTTCAACCTGACACCGTTGAGTCTTCTTCTGTACAGCTCGTTATCCACGAACTGGTACATACTTGACTGCCTGGTTATCTTCTCTATTTCTTCTGGGTCGTCGGGAAGTTCTCCAGTTTGCAGAAAATGGACGATCTGCTGCGCCCATGCCGGAGCCCGAGGTTCAACGGTAAAGACTAAAGGCATGAGGGCCGCTGCGGGGACCTCAGCTTCTACGGCAAGAACCTCTGGTTCTGCCGGAGCTGATGGTCCCCCTGCAAGCTCGCCGGGGCGAGGCTTGTCGGGAACACTTGCTTCAACTGCACAGATCCTCGGATCTGCAGGAGCAGACTGTTCCTCAGCATTCTGATCGTTGATCTTGGGGACCTTGGCGGCGGCCTCGGGGAGATCCGCCGACAAGTAGTCGCCGGAGACCAACTTTCTCTTCTTGGACTGCCCAATTGATGGTGTAACGGATGGCTGAGTCAGCTTGAGCAAGAAGTGTTGGAAATATGCCCTAGAGGCAATAATAAATTGGTTATTATTATATTTCCTTGTTCGCGATAATCGTTTATTATCCATGCTAGAATTGTATTGATAGGAAACTCAGATACATGTGTGGATACATAGACAAACACCATGTCCCTAGTAAGCCTCTAGATGACTAGCTCGTTGATCAATAGATGGTTACGGTTTCCTGACCATGGACATTGGATGTCGTTGATAACGGGATCACATCATTAGGAGAATGATGTGATGGACAAGACCCAATCCTAAGCCTAGCACAGATCGTGTAGTTCGTATGCTAAAGCTTTTCTATATGTCAAGTATTTTTTCCTTAGACCATGAGATTGTGCAACTCCCGGATACCGTAGGAATGCTTTGGGTGTACCAAACGTCACAACGTAACTGGGTGGCTATAAAGGTGCACTACAGGTATCTCCGAAAGTGTCTGTTGGGTTGGCACGAATCGAGACTGGGATTTGTCACTCCGTATGACGGAGAGGTATCTCTGGGCCCACTCGGTAGGACATCATCATAATGTGCACAATAGGTGATCAAGGAGTTGATCACGGGATGATGTGTTACGGAACGAGTAAAGAGACTTGCCGGTAACGAGATTGAGCAAGGTATCGGTATACCGACGATCGAATCTCGGGCAAGTGCTATACCGATAGACAAAGGGAATCGTATACGGGATTGATTGAATCCTTGACATCGTGGTTCATCCGATGAGATCATCGTGGAACATGTGGGAGCCAACATGGGTATCCAGATCCCGCTGTTGGTTATTGGTCGGAGAGTTGTCTCGGTCATGTCTACATGGTTCCCGAGCCCGTAGGGTCTACACACTTAAGGTTCGATGACGCTAGGGTTATAGGGAAAGTATGTACGCGGTTACCGAATGTTGTTCGGAGTCCCGGATGAGATCCCAGACGTCACGAGGAGTTCCGGAATGGTCCGGAGGTAAAGATTCATATATGGGAAGTCCTGTTTTGGTCACCGGAAAAGTTTCGGGCGATATCGGTAATGTACCGGGACCACCGGGAGGGTCCCGGGGGTCCACCAGGTGGGGCCACCAGCCCCAGGTGGCTGCGTGGGCTAAGTGTGGGAGGGGACCAGCCCCAAGGGGGCTGGTGCGCCCCCCCACCAAGTCCCTAGGCGCATGGAGGGTGGAGGGGGGCAAACCCTAGGTCCAGATGGGCCTTAAGGCCCATCCTAGGGCGCCCCCTCTCTCTCCCCCCCTTGGCCGCACCCTAGATGGGTTCTGGGGGGCTGCCGCCACCCCTAGGGAGGAAACCCTAGATGGGGGCGCAGCCCCTACCTCCCCCCTATATATATGTGAAGTTTAGGGCTGCCCAGAACAAGTTTTGACCTCGGTCGATTGGCGCAGCCCTACCTCTCTCCCTCCTCGTCTCCCGCAGCGCTTGGCGAAGCCCTGCTGGAGTCCCGCGCTCCTCCACCACCACCACGCCGTTGTGCTGCTGTTGGATGGAGTCTTCCCCAACCTCTCCCTCTCTCCTTGCTGGATCAAGGCGTGGGAGACGTCACCGGGCTGCACGTGTGAAGAACGCGGAGGCACCGTCCGTTCGGTGCTAGGATCTTCGGCGATCTGAATCGCGGCGAGTACGACTCCATCAACCGCGTTCTTGAACGCTTCCGCTTAGCGATCTACAAGGGTATGTGGATCCAACTCTCCCCTCGTAGATGCATCTCCTAGATTGATCTTGGTGAACGTAGGAAAATTTTTGTTTCCCATGCGACGTTCCCCAACAGCTGTTGGAAATATGCCCTAGAGGCAATAATAAATTGGTTATTATTATATTTCCTTGTTCACGATAATCGTTTATTATCCATGCTAGAATTGTATTGATAGGAAACTCAGATACATGTATGGATACATAGACAAACACCATGTCCCTAGTGAGCCTCTAGACGACTAGCTCGTTGATCAATAGATGGTTACGGTTTCCTAACCATGGACATTGGATGTCGTTGATAACGGGATCACATCATTAGGAGAATGATGTGATGGACAAGACCCAATCCTAAGCCTAGCACAGATCGTGTAGTTCGTATGCTAAAGCTTTTCTATATGTCAAGTATCTTTTCCTTAGACCATGAGATTGTGCAACTCCCAGATACCGTAGGAATGCTTTGGGTGTACCAAACGTCACAACGTAACTGAGTGGCTATAAAGGTGCACAACAGGTATCTCCGAAAGTGTCTGTTGGGTTGGCACGAATCGAGACTGGGATTTGTCACTCCGTATGACGGAGAGGTATCTCTGGGCCCACTCGGTAGGACATCATCATAATGTGCACAATATGTGATCAAGGAGTTGATCACGGGATGATGTGTTACGGAACGAGTAAAGAGACTTGCCGGTAACGAGATTGAGCAAGGTATAGGTATACCGACGATCGAATCTCGGGCAAGTGCTATACCGATAGACAAAGGGAATCGTATACGGGATTGATTGAATCCTTGACATCGTGGTTCATCCGATGAGATCATCGTGGAACATGTGGGAGCCAACATGGGTATCCAGATCCCGCTGTTGGTTATTGGCCGGAGAGTTGTCTCGGTCATGTCTACATGGTTCCCGAGCCCGTAGGGTCTACACACTTAAGGTTCGATGACGCTAGGGTTATAGGGAAAGTATGTACGCGGTTACCGAATGTTGTTCGGAGTCCCGGATGAGATCCCGGACGTCACGAGGAGTTCCGGAATGGTCCTGAGGTAAATATTCATATATGGGAAGTCCTGTTTTGGTCACCGGAAAAGTTTCGGGCGATATCGGTAATGTACCGGGACCACCGGGAGGGTCCCGGGGGTCCACCAGGTGGGGCCACCAGCCCCTGAAGGCTGCGTGGGCTAAGTGTGGGAGGGAACCAGCCCCAAGGGGGCTGGTGCGCCCCCCCACCAAGTCCCTAGGCGCATGGAGAGGGGAGGGGGGCAAACCCTAGGTCCAGATGGGCCTTAAGGCCCACCCTAGGGCGCCCCCTCTCTCTCCCCCCCCTTGGCCGCACCCTAGATGGGTTTTCTAGGGCTGGCCGCACCCCTAGGGGTGGGAAACCCTAAAGGGGGCGCAGCCCTCCCTTCCCCCTATATATATGTGAGGTTTTGGGGCTGCTAGACACACGAGAAAGTCTCCTTCTTGGCGCAGCCCTACCCCTCTCCCTCCTCGTCTCTTGCAGCGCTTGGCGAAGCCCTGCTGGAGTCCCGCGCTCCTCTACCACCACCACGCCGTCGTGCTGCTGTTGGATGGAGTCTTCCCAACCTCTCCCTCTCTCCTTGCTGGATCAAGGCGTGGGAGACGTCACCGGGCTGCACGTGTGTTGAACGCGGAGGCGCCGTCCGTTCGGCGCTAGATCGGATCTTCCGCGATTTGAATCGCCGCGAGTACGACTCCTTCATCCGTGTTCTTGCAACGCTTCCGCATCGCGATCTACAAGGGTATGTGGATCCAACTCTCCTCTCGTAGATGTGCATCTCCTGGATTGATCTTGGTGAGCGTAGGAAAATTTTTGTTTCCCATGCAACGTTCCCCAACAGTGGCATCATGAGCTAGGTCTTTGCGTAGATGCAATCACGAGTAGAACACAAAGGAGTTTGTGGGCGTTGATGTTTAGATTGCTTCCCTCCTTGGTCTTTTCTTGATTCAGCGGTATTGTGGGATGAAGCGGCTCGGACCAACCTTACATGTCCTCGTACATGAGACCGGTTCCATCGACAGACATGTGACTTTTGTTGCATAAGATGGCTAGCGGGTGTCTGTCTCTCCCACCTTAGTTGAATCGGATTCGACAAAGGCGGTCCTTGTAGAAGGTTAAATAGCAACTTAAATATCACCGTTGTGGCTTTGCGTAGGTAAGAAGCGTTCTTGCTAGATACCCATAGCAGCCACGTAAAACATGCAACAACAAATTAGAGGACGTCTAACTTGTTTTTGCAGGGTATGTTTGTGATATGATATGGCCAATGACATGATGAGATATATTTGATGTATGAGATGATCATGTTGTAATAGTTAATATCGACTTGCATGTCGATGTATACGGCAACCGGCAGGAGCCATAGGGCTGTCTTTAATTTTTGTATGACCTGCGTGTCAATCATTAAGCGCTATGTAATGCTTTACTTTATCGCTAAACGGTAGCAATAGTAGTAAGAGCATGGTGGGCGCGCGACAACCCCGATGGCGACACGATGATGGAGATCATGATGATGGGGATCATGGTGTTACGCCGGTGACGATGGAGATCATGCCGGTGCTTTGGAGATGGAGATCAAAAGCACGAGTTGATGGCCATATCATGTCACTTATGATTTGCATGTGATGTTAATCCTTTTATGCATCTTATTTTGCTTAGAACGACGGTAGCATTATAAGATGATCCCTCACTAAAATTTCAAGATAAAATTGTGTTCCCCCCAAGTGTGCGCCGTTGCGAAGGTTCGTCGTTTCGAAGCACCACGTGATGATCGGGTGTGATAGACTCTACGTTCGCATACAACGGGTGCAAGCCAGTTTTGCACATGCAGAACACTCGGGTTAGACTTGACGAGCCTAGCATGTACAGACATGGCCTCGGAACACGGAAGACCGAAAGGTCGAGCATGAGTCATATAGTAGATATGATCAACATGAAGATGTTCACCATTGACACCACCTCATCTCACGTGATGATCGGACTTGGGTTGGTGGATTTGGATCATATCACGCTCGGATGACCAGAGGGATGTCAATTTGAGTGGGAGTTATAAGTAATTTGATTAGTTAAACTCACTTATCATGAACAATAGTCTAAGTTGCCTTTGCAAATTATGTTGTAGATCAATAGCTTGCGTTGTAGCTCCCTGTTTAATACGATCCTAGAGAAAGACTAAGTTGAAAGATGTTGTAAGCAAGGATGCGGACTGGGTCCGTAGTCCGAGGAGTGTCCTCACTGCTGCACAGAAAGCTTACGTCTTTGATGCACCGCTCAATGTGCAAACCCCTACAACGTTGTCTGTGGATGTTGTGAACACCTGAGAGACACGTCCTGATGACTACTTGATAGTTTAGTGCACCATACTTTACGGCTTAGAATCGGGATTCCAATGACGTTTTGAACGCCATGGAACATATGAGATGTTCTAAGAGCTGAAATTGGGATTTCAGGCTCATGCCCGTGTTGAGAGGTATGAGACCTCTGACAAGTTCCTTTGCCAAAAAGATGGAGGAGAATAGCTCAACTAGTGAGCACGTGCTCAGAATGTCTGGGTGCTAAAACCACTTGAACCAAGTGGGAGTTAATCTTCCAGGTGAGATAGCGGTTGACAGAATTCTCTAGACACTATCACCAAGCTACTAGAACTTCGTGATGAACTATGACATGCAAAGGATGGAGATGATCCCGGTGCTGTCAGCGGTTCTTAGTACCGCAAAAGTAGAGATCAAGAAGGAGCATCAAGTGTTGATGGTTTAACAAGATCACTGGTTTCAAAAGGGTAAGGGCTAGAAGGGAAACTTCATGAATGGCAAACCTGTTGTCGCTCTGATGAAGGAACCCATGGTTGAACCCAAACCTCGAGACTAAGTGCTTCTATTGTAAGGGGAACGGTCACATGGTAGCGGAACCACCCCAAATACATGGTAGATATGATAGCTGGCAACTTCAACAAAGTATATTTGATATACGTGTTATTGATGTGTACCTTAGTAGTACTCCTTGTAGCACCTGGGTATTGGATACCGGTTCAGTTGCTACTATTAGTGACTTGAAGCAAAAGCTACGGACTGAACGGAGACTAGCTAAAGGCGAGGTGACGATGTGTGTTGGAAGTGTTTCCAAGGTTGATGAGATCACCATCGCACACTTCCTCTATTTTCGAGATTAGTGTTGAACCTAGATAAATGTTATCAGGTGTCTACGTTGAGCATGAAAATGATTAGATCATGTTCATCGCAATACGGTTATTCATTTAAGTTAGAGAATAATGGTTATTCCGTTTACATGAATAATACCTTTATGGTCATGCACCCAATGGTTCGTTGAATCTCGATCATGGTAATACACATAATGATAATATTAATGCCAAAAGATGTAGAGTTAATAATGATAGTACCACTTTCTTGTGGCACTGCCGCTTAGGTCATTTTGGCATAAAATGCATGAAGAAACTCCATGCTAATGGATGTTTGGAGTCACTTGATTTTGAATCGCTTGACACATGCGAGCCATGCCTCATGGGCAGGATGACTGAGATCCTGTTTTCAGGTACAATGAAACGGGCAAGTGACTTGTTGGAAATCATACATGCTGATGTATGTGATCCAATGAGAATTAAGGCGTGTGGTGGATATCGTTATTTTCTCATCTTCACTAACGATTTGAGTAGATATGGTATATTTACTTAATGAAGCAAAAGTCTGAAACATTTGAAAGGTTCAAAAATTTCAGAGTGAAGATTAAGAATCATCATAACAAGAAGATCATGTTCCTACGATCTGATCAAGGGGATATTATCTGAATTATGAGTTTGGCAATCACTTAAGACATTGTGGAATTGTTTCGCAGTTGAAGTCCCCTGGAACACCACAGCGTAATGGTGTGTCCGGACATCGTAATCGAACCTTATGAGATATGGTGCGATCTATGATGTATCTTACCGATCTACCGCTGTTATTTTAAGGTTATGCATTAGAGACAGCTGCATTCACTTTAGATAGGGCACCATCTAAGTCCGTTGAGACGACGTCGTATGGTTTGGCAAGAAACCAAAGTTGTCGTTTTCTTAATGTTTGGGGCTGCGATGCTTATGGCTTCAGCCGGGAAAAGCTCGAACCCAAAGCGGACAAATACATCTTCATATGATACCCAAAGGTAACAGTTGGGTATACCTCCTATCTCAGATCCAAGGGCAAAAAATGTTTGTCCCTAAGAACGGGTCCTTTCTCGAGAAGGAGTTTCTCTCGAAAGAATTGAGTGGGAGGAAGATAGAACTTGATGAGGTCGTCGAACCCTCACTTCAACCGGAGAGTAGTGCAACACAGAAAGATGTTTCTGTGGAACCTACGACGTTGAAGAGGAAACTAATGATAGTGATCATGAAGCTCCAGATCAAGTTGCTATCGAACCTCGTAGGTCGACAAGGATGTGTACTACTCCTGAGTGGTACGGTAATCCTGTCTTAGAGGTCATGTTGTTGGACAACGATGAACCTACGAACTATGGAGAAGCGATGGTGGGCCCATATTCCGACAAATGGTTAGAAGCCGATAAATCCGAGATAGGATCCATGTATCAAAACAAAGTATGGACTTTGGTGGACTTGCCCTATGATCGGCAAGCCATTGAGACAAATGGATCTTTAAGACTAAGACGGACGTGGACGGTAATGTCACCGTCTATGAAGCTCGACTTGTGGCGAAGAGTTTTTCACAAGTTCAAGGAGTTGACTACGATGAGATTTTCTCACCCGTAGCGATGCTTAAGTCCGTCGGAATCATGTTAGCATTAGCTGCATTTATGAAATCTGGCAGATGGATGACAAAACAAGTTTCCTTACCAGTTTTCGTAAGGAAAGGTTGTATGTGATACAATCAGAAAGGTTTTGTCGATCCTAAGGATGCTAAAAGGTGTGCTAGCTCCAGCGATCCTTCCATGGACTAGAGCAAGCATCTCGGAGTCGGAATATACACTTTGATGGAGTGATCAAAGTTTTTGGGTATACAAAGTTTGTTAGAAACTTGTATTTGCAATAAAGTGAGTGGGAGCACTACAACATTTCTGATAAGTATATGTGAATGACATATTGTTGATCCGAAATGATGTAGAATTTCTGGAAAGCATAAAGGGTTGTTTGAAATGAGTTTTTCAAAGGAAGACCTGGATAAAGCTGCTTACATATTGGGCATCAAGATCTATACAGATAGATCAAGACGCCTGATGATACTTTCAAAAGGAACACACACCTTGGCATGATTTTGAAGGAGTTCAAAATAGATCAGTCGAAGAAGGAGTTCTTGCCTGATTTGTAAGGTGTGAAGTTGAGTAAGACTCAAAACTTGACCACGGCAGAAGGAAAAGGAAGGACGAAGGTCGTCCCCTATGCTTTTGTCATAGGCTCTGTACGGTATGCCATGCTAAGTACCGCACCTGATGTGTGCCTTGCCACATGTCTGGCAAGAGGGTACAAAGGTGATCCAGGAGTGGATTACTAGATAGTGGTCAAAATTATCCTTAGAGGAGTAAGGAAATGTTTCTCGGTTATGGAGGTGATAAAGAGTTCGACGTAAACAGTTACGTCGATGCAAGCTTAACACCTATCCGGATAACTCTAAGTGGAGATACCGGATACGTATAATGGAGCAACAGTTTGGAATAGCTCCAAGTGGAACGTGGTAGCAGCATCTACGATATGACATAAAGTTTTGCGAAGTACATAGGGATCTGAATGTTGCAGACCCGTTGACTACAACCTCTCTCACAAGCATAACATGATCAAACCCAGAACTCATTGAGTGTTAATCACATATTGATGTGAACTAGAATACTGACTCTAGTAAACTCTTTTGATGTTAGTCACATGGCGATGTGACCTATGAGTGTTAATCACATAGCGATGTGGACTAGATTATTGACTCTAGTAAACTCTTTGGGTATTAGTCACATGGCGATGTGAACTATGAGTGTTAATCACATAGCGATGTGAACTAGATTATTGACTCTAGTGCAAGTGGGAGACTGTTGGAAATATGCCCTAGAGGCAATAATAAATTGGTTATTATTATATTTCCTTGTTCATGATAATCGTTTATTATCCATGCTAGAATTGTATTGATAGGAAACTAAGATACATGTGTGGATACATAGACAACACCGTGTCCCTAGTGAGCCTCTACTAGACTAGCTCGTTGATCAAAGATGGCTACGGTTTCCTAGCCATAGACATGAGTTGTCATTTGATAACGGGATCACACCATTAGGAGAATGATGTGATGGACAAGACCCAATCCTAAGCCTAGCACAGATCGTGTAGTTCGTATGCTAAAGCTTTTCTATATGTCAAGTATCTTTTCCTTAGACCATGAGATTGTGCAACTCCCAGATACCGTAGGAATGCTTTGGGTGTACCAAACGTCACAACGTAACTGGGTGGCTATAAAGGTGCACAACAGGTATCTCCGAAAGTGTCTGTTGGGTTGGCACGAATCGAGACTGGGATTTGTCACTCCGTATGACGGAGAGGTATCTCTGGGCCCACTCGGTAGGACATCATCATAATGTGCACAATATGTGATCAAGGAGTTGATCACGGGATGATGTGTTACGGAACGAGTAAAGAGACTTGCCGGTAACGAGATTGAGCAAGGTATCGGTATACCGACGATCGAATCTCGGGCAAGTGCTATACCGATAGACAAAGGGAATCGTATACGGGATTGATTGAATCCTTGACATCGTGGTTCATCCGATGAGATCATCGTGGAACATGTGGGAGCCAACATGGTTATCCAGATCCCGCTGTTGGTTATTGGCCGGAGAGTTGTCTCGGTCATGTCTACATGGTTCCCGAGCCCGTAGGGTCTACACACTTAAGGTTCGATGACGCTAGGGTTATAGGGAAAGTATGTACGCGGTTACCGAATGTTGTTCGGAGTCCCGGATGAGATCCCGGACGTCACGAGGAGTTCCGGAATGGTCCGGAGGTAAAGATTCATATATGGGAAGTCCTGTTTAGGTCACCGGAAAAGTTTCGGGCGATATCGGTAATGTACCGGGACCACCGGGAGGGTCCCGGGGGTCCACCAGGTGGGGCCACCAGCCCCTGAAGGCTGCGTGGGCTAAGTGTGGGAGGGAACCAGCCCCAAGGGGGCTGGTGCGCCCCCCCACCAAGTCCCTAGGCGCATGGAGAGGGGAGGGGGGCAAACCCTAGGTCCAGATGGGCCTTAAGGCCCACCCTAGGGCGCCCCCTCTCTCTCCCCCCCCTTGGCCGCACCCTAGATGGGTTTTCTAGGGCTGGCCGCACCCCTAGGGGTGGGAAACCCTAAAGGGGGCGCAGCCCTCCCTTCCCCCTATATATATGTGAGGTTTTGGGGCTGCTAGACACACGAGAAAGTCTCCTTCTTGGCGCAGCCCTACCCCTCTCCCTCCTCGTCTCTTGCAGCGCTTGGCGAAGCCCTGCTGGAGTCCCGCGCTCCTCTACCACCACCACGCCGTCGTGCTGCTGTTGGATGGAGTCTTCCCAACCTCTCCCTCTCTCCTTGCTGGATCAAGGCGTGGGAGACGTCACCGGGCTGCACGTGTGTTGAACGCGGAGGCGCCGTCCGTTCGGCGCTAGATCGGATCTTCCGCGATTTGAATCGCCGCGAGTACGACTCCTTCATCCGCGTTCTTGCAACGCTTCCGCATCGCGATCTACAAGGGTATGTGGATCCAACTCTCCTCTCGTAGATGTGCATCTCCTAGATTGATCTTGGTGAGCGTAGGAAAATTTTTGTTTCCCATGCAACGTTCCCCAACAAGAAGGTCCCTGGTTCCACAGGTAACTTCATCGCAGCACACTTTGAAAGGCCGTCCGCAATGTCATTCTGAGCTCTCGGAACGTGTTCCATTTGCAGACCTTCAAAGTGCTCTTCAAGCTTTCTCACTTCATCTACATAAGCTTCCATCAAAGGGCTCTGGTAACTCTTGTTAACTTGTCGGACCACCAACTGAGAATCTCCCCGCACAATCAGCTTCCTGATCCCAAGTTCGGCCGCAATCCTGAGGCCGGCAAGCAAGCCTTCATATTCAGCAGTATTGTTTGTCGCTTGCTCCCTGGGAAAGTGCATCTGGATAACATACTTGAGGTGCTCTCCGGTGGGTGCGATGAGTACTACACCGGCACCGGCGCCTTGCAGCGAGAAGGCACCATCAAAGTACATCACCCATTCACTTGTCGCTTCTTGTACGGGTACGCTTGTCTCTGGAACTTCCTCATCGGGCGTTGGGGTCCACTCAGCTATGAATTCTGCCAAGGCTCGGCTCTGTATGGTTGAAGTACTTTCAAACTTGAGTCCAAAGCTTGATAATTCCAGTGCCCACTCAACGATCCTGCCTGTTGCTTCCGGATTGTGCAATATCCTCTTCAGCGGAAAGCGAGTGACCACTGTTATCTCATGTGCCTGGAAGTAATGGCGCAGCTTTCTCGAGGCCATGAGGAGGCCGAAAAGCAACTTTTGCACCCCGGAGTATCTTGATCTAGCCCCCTGCAAGAGGGAACTCACAAAATACACCGGGCGCTGCACCATCTTCTTCCGTGCTTCTCCTTGCTCCTGCGCAGAGTTGTCCTTGTCGGGGCCAGAGCTTGTCGGAGCAGCCCCCTGCTTGTCGCTGGATTCGCTTGCCGGTGGTGCTGATTCCTCGTCGGCCTCCCTCTCCGCTACTAACGCAGCACTAACCACCTGGTTGGTTGCCGCTAGGTACAGCAGCAACTTCTCCTGTGGTCTAGGTGCGACAAGTATCGGAGTAGAGGATAGGTACCGTTTCAAGTCTTGCAGCGCTGCCTCCGCTTCCGGAGTCCATTTCATAGGACCTGCCTTCTTCAAGATTTTGAAGAAAGGAAGGGCGCATTCTGCAGACTTCGAAATGAACCTACTGAGGGCAGCCACACAACCCGCAAGTCTCCTGACGTCCTTGACGCGCTTCGGGGCTTCGATCTGCTCGATGGCTTTAATCTTGTCGGGGTTAGCTTCAATCCCCCTCTGTGACACAAAGAAACCGAGAAGCTTGCCGGAGGGGACTCCAAAAACGCACTTCTCGGGGTTCAACTTAAGCTGGATCTTGCGCAGGTTCTGAAATGTCTCTTCCAAATCTTGGATCAGGGTATCCTTGCTCTTACTCTTCACCACGATATCATCCATGTAAGCCTCTACATTTCTGTGGATCTGTGGCTCGAAAGCAGTGTGCACTACCCTTGCAAATGTTGATCCTGCATTCTTCAGTCCAAATGGCACGCGTATGAAGCAATACGTGCCACACAGAGTGATAAATGCAGTCTTCTCTTCATCTTCCTTGGCCATGAAAATCTGATGGTAGCCTGAATATGCATCAAGAAAAGAGAGTAGCTCACATCCGGAAGTGGAGTCAACGATCTGGTCAATGCGCGGCAAGGGAAATGGATCCTTGGGACATGCTTTATTCACATCGGTGAAGTCTATACACAGTCTCCACTTCCCATTGGCCTTACGCACGACAACTGGGTTTGCCAACCACGTCGGATGGATCACGCCTCTAACTAGGCCTGCTGCTTCTAGCTTCTTGATCTCTTCGGCAATGAATTCTTGGCGCTCCACGGCTTGCTTTCTGACCTTCTGCTTGACGGGCCGCGCATGAGGACAAACAGCAAGCTTGTGCTCAATTACCTTCCTGGGAACACCGGGGATGTCAGATGGTTGCCAGGCAAACACATCGACATTCGCCCGCAGGAAGGCAACGAGCGCGCTTTCCTATTTGCTGTCGAGTGTGGCACTGATGGTGAAGGTACCACCAGTGTCGTCCTCCTTGGCGGGCACCTTCTTGGTTGCCGGAGGAGCGGCCATCCCCTTCTTGCACTTGCCGGTGGAGCTCGATGGAACGTCCTCGACGGCAGCGCAGCACTCCGAAGAGGTGCGGTTACCGGAGTGGGCCCCAGAGCACTTGCCGGACTTGGTCTTCGTCTTCTTCCCCCCGGGAGCTTCAGCGGCAAGTGTATCCTTCTCTGCTGCGGCTGCTGCATCCCGGTAGATCTTGTCGGCGCAGATAAGCGCGTCTTTCTTGTCGCCATGGACAGTGATGACGCTTATCGGCCCCGGCATCTTGAGTACATTGTAGGCGTAGTGGGAAGCTGCCATGAACTTGGCGAGGGCGGGACGGCTGAGTATCCCATTATATGGTAATGGGATATCGGCGACATCAAACGTGATGCGCTCAGTTCTGAAGTTGAGCTCCCCGCCAAAGGTCACCGGCAGAGTTATCTTCCCCTTGGGCTTGCTCCTCCCCGGGTTGATTCCTTGGAAAGAACCGGTCTCTTCGAGCTCGCCATCTGGGATTTGGAGTTTCTTGATCACAGCAGAGGAGATCAAGTTCAGCCCGTCCCCGCCGTCAACCAACATTTTGGTGACCTTGAGGTTGCGGATGGTGGGTGAGACCAGCATCGGCAAGCACCCGACCGCAGTGGTGCGGTCAGGGTGATCCTCAAGATCAAAAATGATGGGCGTGCTGGACCATTTGAGGAGCCTGCGCGACTCCACGGGCGGCTCTGCTGCGTTCACTTCCCGCACCCACTGCTTGAGTTGGCGGTGGGAAGTGTGCAGAGAGGCACCGCCGTCGACGCACAGGACCTCCGTGGCCTTCTGGAACTCCTGCTCGCTGTTATCCTCATCCTCCATGTCATCATCGTCGTCTTCTTCGTCCTTGTCGCGGCCCCGGGGAGGTCGGTCACCTTGCCGCTGCTTGGCCTTGCCGCTGCGTCCTCCCCGGCCATTGAATGGCCGCTTCTTGCTTGGTTCTCCTCCGCCACCTTGGGCCTTCTCCTTGTCGCGCCTCTCGTACTCAGCTTTCTGCTGCTCGACGAGGTACTCGACGCGTTTGCAGTTGGAGAGGTCGTGGCCCTTGGTGCGGTGGATCTTGCAGTATTGCTTGTCGGAGCCATCCTGCTTGTCGGCTGCCGCTACAGGGGCAGGCTCCTTGCCGGAGCTGCCAGCCTGTGTTTGCTTGGCGGGAGCCTCCTTGCCGGACTTCTCGACGGCAAGCACCTCCTTCTTGTTCTTCCTTCTGTTGTTCCGCCGCCGGTTCTTCTTTGCCGGGGCGGCATCGTCGCTGTCGCTTCCCCCTGCGCCAGCATCCTCTCCGGGGAGTCTCCTCCCCTCTTTGGCGCGTGCGCACTTATCAGCTAGAGCATAGAGCTTGCTGACATCCCGTATCCTGGTCATGGCCATTTCTTCACGCATGCGGCGGTTACGCACGTTCTGGTGGAACGCGCTGATAACCGCGGCAGGGTGGACGTCGGGGATGTTGTGCTGCACACGACTGAAGCGTTGGATGTACTTGCGCAGGGGTTCTCCTTCCTTCTGGGCCAGAATGTGGAGATCACTCTCTTGGCCGTGGGGTTTGTGGCCGCCCGTGAAGGCGCCAACAAATTGGTGGCAAAGGTCGGCCCAAGAGGAAATGGAGCCTTCCGGCAAGTGCATAAGCCAAGAACGGACGTTTGGCTTAAGCACTAGCGGGAAGTAGTTCGCCAGTATCTTCTCGTCGCGCCCCCCGGCAGCCTGCACCGCGATGGTGTAAATGCTGAGGAATTCCGAGGGGTGCATCTTGCCGTCGTACTTCTCCGGTACATCGGGCTTGAAGTTCTTCATGCTGGGCCACTGGACGCGCTGCAGCTCGCGGGTAAACGCAGGGCAACCTGCCGCGTACGGCAAGTCGCCCGGTTTACCGGGCGCGCGCGTGTCGACAGCGTTCCCAGCTCGCTGATCTGATTGTCGCCGAGCTTCTCGGCGGCGCTCGATCGTCGTTCGAGCGTCTTCTTGTCACCGGTCGTCAAGGACTTGGCGCTGGTCCCGACGGGCCCACGGATCCGACGACGCCGTGGAGTCGTCGTCGACGTTGATCCGGCGGGGCAGCGTCTTCTGCTTCCGCGGCGGGGAGTGCACGGTGGTTGCACCCCCGGTGGTCTTGTCGCCGTCGGCCTTCGTCTTCTCGACATGCCGTGGCCGCGAGGTCGCCGGCTGCTGTGGAGAGTCGTTGTTGGCGAAGGCGATCAGGCTCTGAATGGTTGCCCTCCAGTCTTCGGCCTTGTCTGCCGCTGGAGGGAAGTCGAGGAGCAGTTGCGCCCTTGCGAGCGCTTCTGCTGGAGAGGAGGGGAGCGGGGGCAAGCGGTGCGAGGAGCGGGATATGCTCGGACTCCTAACTGGGTTAGAAGGAGCAGGGTCCCGCCCCGGCGACCGCGCCTTGCTCGTGCCAGGACGATGGCCCGGAGCATCCCGCGAGCCTCCGGTTTGCCCTTGGCCCAGCAAGCGGATACCACCTCCTGTGGCATGGCGCTGCTGGGTTGTCGTTTGCTGAGATGGACGTGGCGCGTCCACGGAGACCGAGGCTCGGTCGTCCGTCTTGTCCTTGGATTTGGTGGCGCCGCGAGTTTCCTCGCCGACAACCACCCTTCCGACGGCGTCTCCTCCGCCCACCGTTGGCTCTGGTGGCGGCGGATGAGACGCAGACGGGCCTGCGACCTCCGAAGCCTTCTTCTTCGGGGCCATGTCGCTGTTGCTGATGAAGCTGAAGAACTTGGAGAGGTTGATGAAGAGTGCGCCCGTGTGAACGCCGGATCAGGTTCGCACAACCTCGACGCCCCCTACCTGGCGCGCCAAAGATGTCGGGGGAAACTGTCCACCACGAGCACCTATGGGACCAGAGCCCCTTGTCGTTGCGGTAAGGGTGCGGAGGGAGCACAAAGAGCAGATCGTAGCGAGCACGCGGGCAGTTTACCCAGGTTCGGGCCGCGATGGACGCGTAAAACCCTACTCCTGCTTAGATTGTATTGAGTTGGGGAGCTCGGGAGCTTGAAGAACTAGCTACACCGAGCGAATGAGCGATCTAGGTTCCGAACCCCTTCTACGTTGTGCATGGGCCTCCTTTTATAGCTCAAGGGGTCACCGACAGGTGTCAACGTAGGAAAAAGGGGTAAAAATGTAATAGTGGTGGTAGTTGTAACAATGCGGGAATAGTGGAGCAACAGTGCATGAACAGTGGTCATCACCTACTTTGACAGTGGGGGACAAGAGCATTTGATGCCCGTCGCCATCGACCCCAAAAGCGCCCGCCCTTGCGTCTCCGTTTGCCACGGCGATGGCTTTACCACCGTGGAGTGCCACCGTGTCCCCCAGGCTGCACAGCCATCCGCCACGCGTCCCTGGAGTGGCCCCAGGGCGACGCGTGGTTCGATGAGCTGGAGCGCGGGCACACAACGTAACTCTCCCCGGCAAGCACCTTGCCGGGGTCCTGACCTTGCCGGGCCCGGGAGCTTGCCGGGCTCTGAAGCTTGTCGCTCCCCGGGCCCTACCGGGGCGCATGTTGCGCCGAGGCATGTCTTCTGGTCTTCCTGGCGAGCTCCTCCCGCCAGGGTCTTGTGTTAGTGAGGTAATCTTGAGCCTTGGACGGCCTTCCCGGCAAGCTCCACTTGCCGGGGTCTTGATCTTCTGTCTTGTATACTTTGTTTTTGAATGGTTTTATATGGAGCAGGAAGGTCTCCGGCAAGCACGTGGTAGGCCCTGCCGCGGGAAGCTGCTACTGCCCGTGCACAAGTTGGGGTACTGAGGTACCCCTACCTTAGTACACCGACACAATGGAATTGTACAAGGTGATAATTATTTTTGTTGAAAAGTTTCTGTAATTAAGATTCACAAAGTTTCCATGGGCATGAACAAAGTTCAAGGACGTCCCCCACTTTCACAATGCTCGTCTAGATCACTTTCACTTTTCTTTTTTTTTTGAAAAGTTTTGGGTTCCCCTCTTTATTTTTTTGTTTTTAAACTTTATAAAAGCACACAACATAAATAAACGACTCTCTAAAACTTCCGGGTTGTCTCCCTGGCAGCGCTTTCTTTAAAGCCATTAAGCTAGGCATATAGTGCTCAAGTGATGGATCCACCCGGATCCCAAGGTATATCAAAGCCAATTTTAATTAACAATGATTTGGCATTTAGTAGTGAGCACAAATTGATATATATCATGCAACAACGAAGTCTAACACTCTTCCTATGCATAGGCATGTCATACGAGAATAATTCATGCACATCAAGTAAAGGCCAATCCATAGTATAAGCAGTTTCTTGCAATTTTATCATGTTGGAAACATAGAGAGGCGGAGATGTAGTTCCTCTCTCATAATAATTGCAAGTAGGAGCAGCAAGCACATGCATATTATATTCATCAAAATCATCATGTGTAACGGAACAAGGCAACCTATCAATATAATCCTTAATAAGTGCAAACTTCTCCAATATAGTGTAGTTTGGAGAATTCAAGAAGATAACAGGACTATCATGCATGGGTGCAATAGCAACTATCTCATGTTTAACATAAGGAACAATAGCAAGTTCATCTCCATAAGCATAATTCATATTGGCATCTTGGCCACAAGCATAGCAAGCATCATCAAAAAGGGATATTTCAAAAGAATCAAAGGGATCATAGCAATCATCCTTCGGTAAGCACGAAGGGAAATTAAACAATGTATGAGTTGAAGAGTTACTATCATTAGAAGGTGGGCACGGGTAGCTAATCCGCTCGTCCTCCTTTTGTTCTTCGCTCTCCTCCTCATATTTTTCATCCAATGAGCTCACAATGTCATTAATTTCTTCTTCCATAGACTCCTGCAAAATATTAGTCTCTTCTTGGACAGCGGAGACTTTCTCAATAAACGCATCAATATTGGAGTTATATTCATAATTCAAATAGCAATATTTCAATATAGCAATAATTTCAGGCCTAGAAACATCATCATCAAAAGCATCATTCTTTCTAAACAGAGATTCAATTTCATAAGCACCCTTAAAAGCAACGAATTCTTCTATTTGTTCCACATCATAATAATCATATATACCATTAGCATAAGAAGCTAAGGTTTCATTATCATTAAATTTGCATGAAAAGGGAAGGTGTGGAGCCTTCATCCTAGAGAAACAAGTATAATCATATCTCAAGCATAGTTGCCGAGCATACCAATGCAACAAATGAATTTGATCCCATAACAGTTTCCCTTTTTGTGTCAAGCGATAATCCCTAAAGTATTCATGTTGATCCAACGTTACTCCCATTACATAGTTGAATGGGGTTTTCTCAGGATTACCAAAGTAGTACATAATATCTTTCACATAATGAGCATCGAGGGTTTTAGGAGGTTCCCCATCTCCATGAGTAGCAAGTACACCTAAGTTTTTTGGTATTTCGTGTTCCATATCCATAACTAAAGATAGAGAACAACTTAGAACAGCAAATAAAATCTACTTAGTGATAAAGCAAACAAGCACACACGAGAATATTCACCCCACGCTATTGCTCCCCGGCAACGATGCCAGAAAAAGGTCTTGATAACCCACAAGTGTAGGGGATCAGTTGTAGCCTCTTTCGATAAGTAAGTGTGTCAAACCCAACGAGGATCTAAAGGCAGAACAAATATTCCCTCAAGTTCTATCGACCACCGATACAACTCTATGCACGCCTGACGTTTACTTTACATAGAACAAGTATGAAACTAGAAGTACTTTATAGTTTTTGTGGGATAGGTTTGCAAGAATATAAAGAGCACGTAAATATAAACTAGGGGCTGTTAAGATAAAGAAACAATAAAGTTAATGATAGCGAGTGTGGAAAAGTGGTGGTAGGAGTTGCGAAATTGCCCCTAAGCAATTGACTACGTTACTAGTCCGATAGCAAGTTTTATGTGGGAGAGGCCACTGCTAGCATGTCATCCCTTAATTGGAATTATATGTACTTATGATTGGAACTATTAGCAAGCATCCACAACTACTAACGTTCATTAAGGTAAAACCCAACCATAGCATTAAGATATATTGGTCCCCCTTCGATCCCGTATGCATCAATTTCTACGCTAGGTTGAAGCTTCTGTCACTCTTGCCCTCCAATACGTAGTCCTATCAACATACAAGTAACCCTATGGTGTGATCCATTCACGCACTCATATGATGGGCACCAAAGGACAACAGCATAACCACAAGCAATTTAAATCAATCATAGCAATTCACCAATCACCGATATGACAACGCTAATGTACTTAGACATCACAGGATGGCAACACATCATTGGATAATAATATGAAGCATAAAGCACCATGTTCAAGTAGAGGGTACAACGGGTTGCGGGAGAGTGGACTGCTGTAGATAGATGGGGGAAGGTGATGGAGATGTTGGTGAAGATGACGGAGGTGTTGGTGTAGATCACTGTCACACGATGATGGGCCCGGTGGCACTCCGGTGCCACCGGAAGCGAGGGGTAGAGAGCCCCCCTCCTTCTTCTTCTTCCTTGACCTTCTCCCTAGGTGGGAGAAGGGTTTCCCCTCTGGTCCATGGCCTCCATGGCGGCGGAGGGGCGAGAACCCCTCCGAGATTGGATCTATCTCTCTGTCTCTCTCTGTTTCTGCATTTCCAGATTCTGTCCCTTCACCGTTTCTTATATTCTCGGAGATCCGTAACTCCGATTGGGCTGATTTTTTGACACGATTTTTAATCCGGATATTAGCTTTCTTGCGGCGAAAGAAGGGCATCAACCGCCTTAAGGTGTGGACATGAGGGCCCAGGGCGCGCCTGCCTCGGGTGGGCGCCCCCCTACCTCGTGGCCCACCCGGGCATCGTCTCATGTTGGTTCCGTTCCCAAAATTCACATATATTCCAAAAAAAATTCCGTCCATTTTTATTCCGTTTGGACTCCGTTTGATATGGATATTATGCAAAACAAAAAAATGCAACAAACAAGAACTGACACTTGGCACTGGATCAATATGTTAGTCCCAAAAAATAGTATAAAAAGTTTTCAAAACTATATGAAAGTTGTAGAATATTGACATGGAACAATAAAAATATATAGATACGATGGAGACGTATCAGCATCCCCAAGCTTAATTCCTGCTCGTCCTCGAGTAGGTAAATGATAAAAAAGATAATTTTTGATGTGGAATGCTACCTAGCATAATCTTGATCATGTAATCTAATCATGGCATGAATATTAAGACACGAGTGATTCAAAGCAATAGTCTATCATTTGACATTAGGACAATAATACTTCAAGCATACTAATAAAGCAATCATGTCTCTTCAAAATAACATGGCCAAAGAAAGTTATCCCTACAAAATCATATGGTCTGGCTATGCTCCATCTTCACCACACAAAGTATTTAAATCATGCACAACCCCGGTTTTAGCCAAGCAATTGTTTCATACTTTAGTATTCTCAAACTTTTTCAACTTTCACGCAATACATGAGCGTGAGCCATGGACATAACACTATGGGTGGAATAGAAGGTGGTGATAGACAAAAGGTGGGAGAAAGTCTCACATCAACTAGGCAAATCAATGAAGTATGGAGATGTCCATCAATCGATATCAATGTGAGTGAGTAGGGGTTGCCATGTAACGGATGCACTAGAGCTATAAGTGTATGAAAGCTCAAAAAGAAAACTAGTGGGTGTGCATCAACTTGCTTGCTCATGAAGATCTAGGGCATTTTAGGAAGCCCGTCATTGGAATATACAAGCCAAGTTCTATAATGAAAATTCCCACTAGTATATGGAAGTGACAAAACAAGAGACTCTCTATTATGATGATCATGGTGCTACTTTGAAGCACAAGTGTGGAAAAGGATAGTAGCATTGTCCCTTCTCTCTTTTATCTCATTTTTTGTTTTTTAGGGGCTTTCTCCCCTTTTTTTAGCCCCTCTCTATTTTTTAGGACATCTTTTTTTATTTGGCCTTTCCTCACATGGGACAATGCTCTAATAATGAAGATCATCACACTTTTATTTACTTACAACTCAAAGATTACAACTCGAAGCTAGAAAAAAAATATGATTCTATGTGAATACCTCCGGTGGTGTACTAGGATGTGCAATGATCTAGCGTAGCAATGACATCAGAAAACGGACAAGCCATGGAAACATCATGCTAGCTATCTTACGATCATGCAAGGCAATATGACAATGATGGTGCGTGTCATAATAAACGGAACAGTGGAGTTACATGGCAATATATCTCAGAATGGCTATGGAAATGCCATAATAGGTAGGTATGGTGGCTGTTTTGAGGAAGGTATATGGTGGGTGTATGGTACCGGCGAAAGTTGCGCGGTACAAGAGAGGCTAGCAATGGTGGAAGGGTGAGAGTGCGTATAATCCATGGACTCAACATTAGTTATAAAGAACTCACATACTTATTGCAAAAATTTATTAGCCATCGAAACCAAGTACTACACGCATGCTCCTAGGGGGGAGGTTGGTAGGAGTTAACCATCGCGCGCCCCCGACCTCCAGACAAAGGATGACACTCAATAAATAAATCATGCTCCAACTTCGTCACATAACGGTTCACCATACGTGCATGCTACGGGAATCACAAACCTCAAGACAAGTATTTCTACAATCCACAACTACCCACTAGCATGACTCTAATATCACCATCTTTATATCGCAAAACTATTGCAAGGAATCAAACATATCATATTCAGCGATCTACAAGTTTATGTATGATTTTAGGATTAACCATGTGAATGACCAATTCCTGTCAACTCTCTAAATAGATATAAGTGAAGCAAGAGAGTTTTAATTCTTTGTACAAAAGTTATGCCCACGCTCTAACAATTACAAGTGAAGCAAAAGAGCATTTTACAAATGGCGGTTTTCTATGTGAAGAGAAACACGCAATCCAAACGTCAAATGATATAAGTGAAGCACACGAAGTATTCTATAAAGCCATACTCAAAAGATATAAGTGAAGTGCAAAGAGCATTCTATAAATCAACCAAGGACTAACTCATACCAGCATGGTGCATAAAAGAAAAGGTGAAAACTAAATGCAAAAGACGCTCCAAGATCTGCACATGTCACATGAATGAAACGAATCCGAAAAACATACCGATACTTGTTGAAGAAAGAGGGGATGCCTTCCGGGGCATCCCCAAGCTTAGACGCTTGAGTCTCCTTGAATATGTACATGGGGTGCCTTGGGCATACCCAAGCTTGAGCTCTTGCCTCTCCTTCTTCTCCTCACATCGAGACCTCCTCGATCTTCGAACACTTCATCCACACAAAACTTCAACAGAAACTCGGTAAGATCCGTTAGTATAATAAAGCAAATCACTACTCTAAGTACTATTGCAAACCAATTCATATTTTGTTTTTGCATTGTAGCTACTGTAATATAACTTTTCCATGGCTTAATCCACTGATAGAAATTGATAGTTTCATCAAAACAAGCAAACTATGCATCAAAAACAGAATCTGTGTAAAACAGAACAGTCTGTAATAATCTGAACATTCACCATACTTCTGATACTTGAAAAATTCTACCACAATTAGGAAAAACAAACAATTTGTATAGAAAGACAGTGCAAAAAGTTTCAGAACCATTTGACGTTCCAGCAAAAAACGTAAAATCGCGCACTACAGCCAAAGTTTCTGTCCTGCACCGCACAAACCAACAAGCAATGAAAACATCCTAAAGGAAAACCTTGGCACATTATTTTGTAATACAATGGAATTGTACAAGGGGATAATTATTTTTGTTGAAAAGTTTCTGTAATTAAGATTCACAAAGTTTCCATGGGCATGAACAAAGTTCAAGGACGTCCCCCACTTTCACAATGCTCATCTATATCACTTTCACTTTTATTTTTTTTGAAAAGTTTTGGGTTCCCCTCTTTAATTTTTGTTTTTAAACTTTATAAAATCACACAATAGAAATAAATGACTCTCTAAAACTTCCGGGTTGTCTCCCTGGCAGCGCTTTCTTTAAAGCCATTAAGCTAGGCATATAGTGCTCAACTGATGGATCCACCCGGATTCCAAGGTATATCAAAGCCAATTTTAATTAACAATGATTTGGCATTTAGTAGTGAGCACAAAGTGATATATATCATGCAACAACGAAGTCTAACTCTCTTCCTATGCATAGGCATGTCATACAAGAATAATTCATGCACATCAAGTAAAGGCCAATGCATAGTATAAGCAATTTCTTGCAATTTTATCATGTTGGAAACATAGAGAGGCGGAGATGTAGTTCCTCTCTCATAATAATTGCAAGTAGGAGCAGCAAGCACATGCATATTATATTCATCAAAATCATCATGTGTAGCGGAAAAAGGAAACCTATCAATATAATCCTTAATAAGTGCAAAGTTCTCCAATATAGTGTAGTTTGGAGAATTCAAAAAGATAACAGGACTATCATGCATGGGTGCAATAGCAACTATCTCATGTTTAACATAAGGAACTATAGCAAGTTCATCTCCATAAGCATAATTCATATTGGCATCTTCGCCACAAGCATAGCAAGCATCATCAAAAAGGGATATTTCAAAAGAATCAAAGGGATCATAGCAATCATCCTTCGGTAAGCACGAAGGGAAATTAAACAATGTATGAGTTGAAGAGTTACTATCATTAGAAGGTGGGCACGGGTAGCTAATCCGCTCTTCCTCCTTTTGTTCTTCGCTCTCCTCCTCATATTTTTCATCCAATGATCTCACAATGTCATTAATTTCTTCTTCCATAGACTCCTTCAAAATATTAGTCTATTCTTGGACAACGTAGACTTTCTCAATAAATGCATCAATATTGGAGTTATATTCATAATTCAAATAGCAATATTTCAATATAGCAAGATTTTCAGGCCTAGAAACATCATCATCAAAAGCATCATTCTTTCTAAACAGAGATTCAATTTCATAAGCACCCTTAAAAGCAACGAATTCTTCTATTTGTTCTACATCATAATAATCATATATACCATTAGCATAAGAAGCTAAGGTTTCATTATCATTAAATTTGCATGAAAAGGGAAGGTGTAGAGCCTTCATCCTAGAGCAACAAGTATAATCATATCTCAAGCATAGTTGCCGAGCATACCAATGCAACAAATGAATTTGATCCCATAATAGTTTCCCTTTTTGTGTCAAGCGATAATCCCTAAAGTATTGACATTGATCCAACGTTACTCCCATTACATAGTTGAATTGGGTTTTCTCAGGATTATCAAAGTAGTACATAATATCTTTCACATAATGAGCATCGAGGGTTTTAGGAGGTTCCCCATCTCCATGAGTAGCAAGTACACCTAAGTTTTTTGGTATTTCGTGTTCCATATCCATAACTACAGATAGAGAACAACTTAGAACAACAAATAAAATCTACTTAGTGATAAAGCAAACACGCACACACGTGAATATTCACCCACGCTATTGCTTCTCGGCAACGGCGCCGGAAATAGGTCTTGATAACCCACAAGTGTAGGGGATCAGTTGTAACCTCTTTTGATAAGTAAGAGTGTCGAACCCAACGAGGAGCTAAAGGTAGAACAAATATTCCCTCAAGTTCTATCGACCACCGATACAACTCTATGCACGCTTGACGTTTACTTTACCTAGAACAAGTATGAAACTAGAAGTACTTTGTAGTTTTTGTGGGATAGGTTTGCAAGAATATAAAGAGCACGTAAATATAAACTAGGGGCTGTTAAGATAAACAAACAATAAAGTTAATGATAGCGAGTGTGGGAAAGTGGTGGTAGGAGTTGCGAAATTGACCCTAAGCAATTGACTACGTTACTAGACCGATAGCAAGTTTTATGTGGGAGAGGCCACTGCTAGCTTGTCATCCCTTACTTGGAATTCTATGCACTTATGATTGGAACTATTAGCAAGCATCCGCAACTACTAACGTTCATTAAGGTAAAATCCAACCATAGCATTAAGATATATTGGTCCCCCTTCAATCCCGTATGCATCAATTTGTACGCCAGGTTGAAGCTTCTATCACTCCTGCCCTCCAATACGTAGTTCTATCAACATACAACTAAACCTATGGTGTGGTCCACGCGCGCGCTCATATGATGGGCACCAAAGGACAACAACATAACCACAAGCAATTTAAATCAATCATAGCAATTCACCAATCACCGATAGGACAACGATAATCTACTCAGACATCATAGGATGGCAACACATCATTGGATAATAGTATGAAGCATAAAGAACCATTTCAAGTAGAGGGTACAGCGGGTTGAGGGAGAGTGGACCGCTGTTGATAGATGGGGGAAGGTGATGGAGATGTTGGTGAAGATGACGGAGGTGTTGGTGTAGATCGCCGTCACACAATGATGGCCCCGGTAGCATTCCGTTGCCACCGGAAGCAAGGGGGAGAGAGCCCCCCCTCATTTTTCTTCTTCCTTGACCTTATCCCTAGGTGGGAGAAGGGTTTCCACTCTGGTCCATGGCCTCCATGGCGGCGGAGGGGCGAGAGCGCCTTCGAGATTGGATCTGTCTCTCTGTCTCTCTCTGTTTCTGCGTTCCCAGATTCTGTCCCTTCACCGTTTCTTATATTCCCGGAGATCCGTAACTCCGATTGGGATGCTTTTTTGACACGATTTTTATCCGGATATTAGCTTTCTTGCGGCGAAAGAAGGGCATCAACCGCCTTAAGGTGTGGCCACGAGGGCCCAGGGCGCGCCTGCCCCTGGTGGGCGTGCCCTCCTGCCTCATGGCCCACCCGGGCATCGTCTCATGTTGGTTCCGCTTCCCAAAATTCACATATATTTAAAAAAAAAATCTTCGTCCATTTTTATTCCGTTTGGACTCCGTTTGATATGGATATTCTGCGAAATAAAAAAATGCAACAAATAGGAACTGGCACTAGGCACTGGATCAATATGTTAGTCCCAAAAAATAGTATAAAAAGTTGCCAAAAGTATATGAAAGTTGTAGAGTATTTGCATGGAATAATCAAAAATTATAGATACGAAGGAGACGTATCACCGAACTCCATTGGAGCGCCGCTGGACATCCCCTCTCTATGTGTCGTCGTGGGTGTGCTTGTTGTGTTGTGGGGCGCGATCGAAAGGTTGAAGAGACTAAGGTTATAATGGCCGCTGGAATTAAAGGGGAAGCCAGAAGGCCAAGAATATCGGCAGGCCCTGATGGCAGTTCTATTTTGCAGCGCGTAACTCCATCGTGCCGCATGTAACTGCATCGCGTGGCAACGCGCGCGGCGCAACCGCATGCATATGGGGCCCCCGACGTGATCGTGTGCACGCCTAACCGCTAGCAGAGCAAGCGCGGAGGGATGCGAGCAGAGCGCTTCGCGGTCGCCTCAAATAAAAGCTGTCCACAAGCCGAGCGCGCCAACGGACGCAACAGAGCGCACTGCGGCGCCTAAAGACGAGCAGAGCTTGCCGAGGGACATGAGCAGAGGACGACAGAGTGATACGTGGCAAATAAGACGAACTATGCGAGCGATGTCGGAGACATCAAGCAGAAATCAGATTAGAGTTGCGTGTGCGATACGTGGCAGACAGTTGATCCATCAGAGCTGTGTGTGATGGAATAAGCCGTGTGTGTTGCGAGCAAACGCTTGCTGGTGTATAACCTTAAATTTAACCAAAAAAGTGTTAATGCATGTTACAAAAATTGTATAGCTGGAAACTTTGTTCAAATACGATTCCAACGATATAATCTATGGCGACATGCATTCGTATTTTATTAGTTAAATCCTACTTATAAACCAGGACGGGGGTATAGTAGGTAATTAAATCATAAACATTTTTTTTATTAACCGTATGTGTAAGTGTCCTCTCTCCCTCCTCTCGCACGTCTTGTCACCCCGCTGCTGCAGACGGCTTACAGCGCAAGCTTGCGCAGCGCGCGGAGGCGTTCTTTTGGCCAAACAGTGGCGCCAATGAATCATCGGTGAGCCCGTTCCCACGCAACCTCGCAGGTTCCCGCGCAAGCTTCCCGCCTGACTCGGTGAAATCCCCCAAAATCCCAATGCTCACCGGCCTACTATAAAAACCCTCACGACCGGCGAGTCCTGCGTCGCATTTTCCCCTCCATCCCTGTAGCTTTTCTCGTCTGCTTCTCCCACAATCACCAATGGCACCGGTCCGTCGTCGTCGCTCAGCCACTCCGCCGTCATCAGAGTACAACTCTAGCTGGGAGGCTACACCGCGGCGGCGGCGCAGTCCCCGGCGTAAAGTAGTGCACATGGCGTCCCTGTTGGGTGTGCGCGAAACACCCACCACACGCTCCGCCGCCGCTGCCCGTCGACAGCTGTTGCCGGCCGCCGTTGCCGCCACACCACCGTCAAAAGCCAGGGCCATCTCCCGCTCCGCCGCCGCGGCCCGAAGGCGGGAGGTGGCCGTCGTGGCCGCCACTCCACTGCCGGCCATCGTGGCCATCACCCGCTCCGCCACCGTGGGCCGAAGGCGGGAGGTGGTGGTCCGCCAGCCCACCGTCAACCGCTGGGATCATCACCCGCTTCGCCACCGCCGACCGAAGGAGGGTGACGGAGGTGGAGACCCACACATGCGTCAGCGACCTTGCGCGCTACATCAAGTTCCTGCGGGAGGAGGAGGAGCGCCTCGTCGAGCACGCAAAGAGCCTTACCGTAGCCGTGGCTGCAGCACACGCCGACGCAGAGGCGAGGAATCAGGAAATCTACGAGCAGTGCGGCCGCTTCGAGAGGGATTGTCTGGAGAGGCAGTGGGCGCTCGAGCTGGCGAGCGTCGCTGAACGTGCAGCAGCGGCAGACACCGTATTGCATTTGTCCAGCTCGTCGGTACGCTCCTCTTCCTCCTCTGCCTCTTACTGAGCGCGCTCGGTAGAGGAGAGGCTGCCGGAAGTAGCACAAAGCCCCTCCGTGGTAGTAGTAGTATTTAGGGGCTATTTTGTTCAGTTCATCTGACTATAGATGTGTGGTGGAACTGTACAACGTACTTAAAATTAGCTAGTATATATAGTTGAACTAGCTATTTCTGCACGTGGTTGGCAACAATTGGGGACAAGTTTGGTCGGTTCAGCTGTCGAGTTGAACTGTTTGTATAAATTAAGAACAACTGCTTAATCTATGAATGAAATCTATGCTTAGAATTTTAGTTGCAAAAATTACATAGTGCTAATGATTTATAGCTGCATATTTTAAAAAATCGCAGTGTTACAAGGAATTGACAAATGGCAACATTACTAGATCAACAAATGTAAATCTTTCTAGTTTGACAAATGGCAACATACCCAGTATGACAGATTGACAGATGCAAATCTTACCAAATTGTTTGTACGTGGTTGCACACGGGTCATCTAGAACAACCGTTTGCGTTGAAGGGATGCACAAATCCTGTGCGGCTCTCACTTTGCATACGGGTGCTCTATATAAATCGTTTGCGATCAAGAGCTGCAGAAATCCTGCTCGGCACATTTTTTCTTGGCTTCCTGGGGAAGCTGTCGGTTTGCATACGGGTGTTCTAACTAAAACGTTTGCGATGAGTGTTTTATATTTACAAATAGAATTAAACTGCGGCTTGGGCGCCATTAATGGAGAGGACGCGAGCAAGGCGGGCTTCCCGGTGAGCCTGCACATCGTACAACTCGCACGCTTCCCGGTGAGCCTGCACACTCGAGGACAGCTTGCACGCCTCTCGGTCAGCCTACGCACTGGACGGCGCTCGCACGCCTCCCGTTCAGTCAAGGTCAAGCAGCTGTGCGCACGGCACCTCCTATAGCCATTAAAACCAAGACACGTGGCATCACGTGAATGGTTAACATAATTTTGGATTTACAAGAATTTAAAAACCAGACATCTCAATGTTTTGCCGGCAATCAACGGTGCTCTGGTGTTCGAAATTCATGCCCATTTCTTGCATGGGACCTAAGCATGCACCCAAGGACACGGATTTGATTTTTCAACTAATTTATATGCACTCGAGCATGTGCATGTAGTTCAAATTTGAATTGTGTACATAAATGCTTTGAAAACTCACTTAATGCATAAAAATGTCCAAACGAACCCCGAAAAATCACAAAAATTCACACAACATTCCTGTTATTCTATGTTGAGACGAGAAAAAAAAATTAAAAGCAATAAGAGGCAATGGATATCGTTTCGTCCCCAAAGGTGGGACGTTCTCTACCGAAAACCATCATGCTTGTTGTGAGAAGCTCCGGTTTGTGAGAAGCATATACCCAAACCTGCCCCAAATGGGACAAAATTTTGTACCACGGCATGTTGATGCCGCTCCATGATAGCATGCCAAGTTTCATGAATTTCTGACGAGTTTTCGATTAACCAGAATTTAAAAACCACGCATCTCAATGTTTTGCTGGCAATCAACGGTGCCATGGTGTTCGAAATGCATTCCCATTTCTTGCATGGGACCTAAGCATGCACCCAAGGACAAAGATGTGATTTTCAACGAATTTATATGCACTATAGCATGTGCATTGCTACTTCTCGAGCTTGCGTTGTATTCCCTCGAAGAGGAAAGGGTGATGCAGCACAGTAGCGTAAGTATTTCCCTCAGTTTTTGAGAACCAAGGTATCAATCCAGTAGGAGACCACGCGCGAGTCCCTCACACCTGCACAAACAAATAAGAACTTCGCAGCCAACACGATAAGGGGTTGTCAATCCCTTTACGGTCACTTACGAAAGTGAGATCTGATAGATATGATAGTGTAATGTTTTTTGTATTTTTGTATATAAGAACAGAAAGTAAATAAAGCAAAGTAAAGTAGATTGGAGATTAAGATGTTGAGAATAGACCCAGGGGCCATAGGTTTCACTAGTGGCTTCTCATGATAGCGGAATTCTACGGTGGGTGAACAAATTACTGTCGAGCAATTGATAGAAAAGCGAATAATTATGAGAATATCTAGGCGTGATCATTATATATAGGCATCACGTCCAGGACAAGTAGACCAAAACGATTCTGCATCTACTACTATTACTCCATGCATCAACCGCTATCCAGCATGCATCTAGAGTATTAAGTTTATAAGAACATAGTAATGCTTTAAGCAAGATGCCATGATGTAGAGGGATAAACTCAAGCAATATGATATAAACCCCATCTTTTTATCCTCGATGGCAACAATACAATATGTGCCTTGCTGCCCCTGCTGTCACTGGGAAAGGACACCCCAAGATTGAACCCAAAGCCAAGCACTTCTCCCATTGCAAGAACTATAGATCTAGTAGGCCAAACCAAACCGATAATTCGAAGAGACTTGCAAGGATATTATAATAATACATAAAAGAATTCAGAAAAGAACCAAATATTTCTCGTAGATAATCTTGATCATAAACCCACAATTCATCGGATCTCGACAAACACACCACAAAAATATTACATCGAATAGATCTCCTCGAAGACCAAGAAGAACTTGGTATTGCGATCCAAAAAGAGAGAACAAGCCATCTAGCTAATAACTATGGACCCGAAAGTCTGTGGTAAACTACTCACAACTCATGGTGAGGCAATGGTGTTGATGTAGATGCACTTCGTGGAAGATCCCCCTCCGACGGAGCTCCAGAACATGCCCCAAGATGGGATCTCACGGGAACAGAAGGTTGCGGCGGTGGAATTAGGGTTTTCTCTGTTGCCTCAATGTTTTCAGGGTACATGGATATATATAGGAGGAAGGAGGGCATCGGGGGAGCTAGAGGGGTCCCACGAGGGTGGGGGGCGCGCCCTGGACCCTCGTGGCCGCCTCCTTCGTTCCATCGCGTGTACTCCGAGTTTTCTGTGTTGACATCGTTCCAAAAATAACTCTCGCGAAGGTTTCATTCCGTTTGGACTCCGTTTGATATTCCTTTTCTGCGAAACCTGAAATAGGCAAAAAAAAACAGAAACCGCACTAGGCCTTTGGGTTAATAGGTTAATCCCAAAATTAAAATAAAAGTGTATAATAAAGTCCATTAAACATCCAAAACATAATATATAATAGCATGGAACAATAAAAAATTATAGATACGTTGGAGACGTATCAAGCATCCCCTAGCTTAATTCCTGCTTGTCCTCGAGTAGGTAAATGATAAAAACAGAATTTTTGATGTGGAATGCTAACCGACATAATTTTCAATGTAATTTCTTTATTGTGGCATGAATGTTCAGATCTGAAAGATTCAAGACAAAAGTCTATATTGACACAAGAATAATAATACTTCAAGCATACTAATAAAGCAATCATGTCTTCTCAAAATAACATGGCCAAAGAAAGTTATCCCTACAAAATCATATAGTCTGGCTATGCTCCCTCTTTATCACACAAAATATTCATATCATGCACAACCCCGGTTTCAGCCAAGCAATTGTTTTCATACTCAATTTTTTTCAAACCTTTAAACTTTCACGCAATACATGAGCGTGAGCCATGGATATAGCACTATAGGTTGAATAGAGTGGTGGTTGTGGAGAAGACAAAAAGGAGGAAGATAGTCTCACGTCAACTAGACGTATCAATGGGCTATGGAGATGCCCATCAATAGATATCAATGTGAGTGAGTAGGGATTGCCATGCAACAGATGCACTAGAGCTATAAATGTGTGAAAGCTCAGCAAAAGAAACTAAGTGGGTGTGCATCCAACTTGCTTGCTCATGAAGACCTAGGGCATTTGAGGAAGCCCATCCTTGGAATATACAAGCCAAGTTCTATAATGAAAATTCCCACTAGTATATGAAAGTGACTAAACAAGAGACTCTCTATCATGAAGATCATGGTGCTACTTTGAAGCACAAGTGTGGAAAAAGGATAGTAGCATTGTCCCTTTTCTTTTCTTTTTTCTTTTTTTCTTTTTTTGGGCCTTTTTTTTTCTTTGGCCTTTCCTTCTTTTTTCCTTTTTTTCCTTTTGGGACAATGCTCTAATAATGATGATCATCACACTTACATTGGTTTACAACTTGATATTGCAACTCGATACTAGAACAAAGTATGACTCTATATGAATACCTCCGGCGGTGTACCGGGATGTGCAATGAATCAAGAGTGACATGTATGAATGAATTGTGATGGTGGCTTTGCCACAAATACGATGTCAACTACATGATCATGCATGTCAATATGACAATATGAAGCGTGTCATATGAACGGAACGGTGGAAAGTTGCATGGCAATATATCTCGGAATGGCTATGGAAATGCCATGATAGGTAGACATGGTGTCTGTTTTGAGGAAGGTATATGGTGGGTGTATGGTACCGGCGAGAGTTGCGCGGTATAAGAGAGGCTAGCAATGGTGGAAGGGTGAGAGTGCGTATAATCCATGGACTCAACATTAGTCATAAAGAACTCATATACTTATTGCAAAAATTTACGAGTCATCAAAACAAAGTAATCAACGCATGCTCCTGGGGGGGAGGTTGGTAGGAGTTAACCATCGCGCGCCCCCGACATCCACACAAAGGATGACACTCAATATACCTCATGCTTGCTACCTCTTGAGCTTGCGTTGTATTCCCTCGAAGAGGAAAGGGAGATGCAACACAGTAGTGTAAGTATTTCCCTCAGTTTTTGAGAGCCAAGGTATCAATCCAGTAGGAGACCACGCGCCAGTCCCTCACACCTGCACAAACAAATAAGAACTTCACAGCCAACGCGATAAGGGGTTGTCAATCCCTTTACGGTCACTTACGAGAGTGAGATCTGATAGAGATGATAGATAATGTTTTTGGTATTTTTGGTATAGAAACAGAAAGTAAAGAAAGCAAATAAACAACGGCAACAGAAATTGACGGGAAAGTAATATGATAAAGATAGACCCCGGGGCCATAGTTTTCTCTAGTGGCTTATCTCGTGATAGCGATATTCTACGACGGGTAAACAAATTACTGTCGAGCAATTGATAGAAAAGCAAATAATTATGAGACTATCTAGGCATGATCATTGTATGTAGGCATCACGTCCGAGACAAGTAGACCAACTCCTGCCTGCATCTACTACTATTACTCCACACATCGACCGCTATCCAGCATGCATCTAGTGTATTGAGTTCATACGCACAAAGTAACGCCTTAAGCAAGATGCCATGATGTAGAGGGATAAACTCAAGCAATATGATGAAAACCCCATCTTTTTATCCTCGATGGCAACAATACAATACGTGCCTTGCTGCCCCTACTGTCACTGGGAAAGGACACCGCAAGATTGAACCCAAAGCCAAGCACTTCTCCCATTGCAAGAACTATAGATCTAGTAGGCCAAACCAAACCAATAATTCAAAGAGACTTGCAAGGATATTATGAGCACACATAAAAAGTTCAGAGAAGAACCAAATATCTTTCATAGATTATCTTGATCATAAACTCATAATTCATCGGATATCGACAAACACACCGCAAAAAGAGATTACATCGAATAGATCTCCTCGAAGAGCGAGGAGAACTTTGTATTGAGATCCGGAGAGAGAGAAGAAGCCATCTAGATACTAGCTATGGACCTAAAGGTCTGAGGTAAACTACTCACAACTCATGGTGAGGGCGATGATGATGATGATGAAGGCCTTCGTGATGGATCCCCCTCCCGGAACAGGCTCCAAGATGGGATCTCCACGGGAACAGCAGCTACGGCGGTGGAATTACGGTTTTGTCTCTGCGTATGGAGTTTCTGGGGTACGTAGGTATATATAGGAAGAAGAGGGGCACCAGGGGCCACAGGGGCTGCCCTCGAGGCAGGGGGCGCGCCCTGGGAAGGGGGGCGCGCCCCCCACCCTCGAGGGTGCCCCCTGTCCTCTGTCTTGGCCCCGAAGTCTTTCGTGCGTGATTTCCTCCAAAAATATCTCCTACAAAGGTTTTATTCTGTTTGGACTCCGTTTGATATTCCTTTTCTGCAAAACCATGAAATAGGCAAAAAACAGCAATCTGGACCGGGCCTTTGGGTTAGTAGGTTAGTCCCAAAAATGATATAAAAGTGAATGATAAAGCCCATTAAACATCCAAGACTTCATAAATAATAGCACGGAACAGTAAAAAAATATGGATACGTTGGAGATGTATCAATGCTCTAACTTCGTCACATAGCGGTTCACCATACATGCATGCTACGGGAATCACAAACTTTAACACAAGTATTTCTTAAATTCATAATTACTCCACTAGAATGACTCTAATATCACCATCCTCATATCTCAAAACAATCATCAAGTATCAAACTTCTCATCATATTCAATGCACTTTGTATGAAAGTTTTTACTATATTCATCTTGGATGCCTATCATATTAGGACTAGTTTTATAACCAAAGCACATTACCATGCTGTTCTAAAAGACTCTCAAAAGGATATAAGTGAAGCATGAGAGATCAACAATTTCTACAAAATAAAACCACCACCGTGCTCTAAAAGATATAAGTGAAGCACTAGAGCTAAACTATCTAGCTCAAAAGGTATAAGTGAAGCACAAAGAGTATTCTAACAAATTCTAAAGCATATTTATCTCTCTCAAAAGGTGTGTCCAGCAAGGATGATTGTGGCAAACTAAAAAGCAAATACTCAAATCATACATGACGCTCCAAGCAAAACTCATATCATGTGGTTAATAAAAAATATAGTCCCGAGTATAGTTACCGATAGATGAAGACGAAAGAGGGGATGCATTCCCGAGGCATCCCCAAGCTTAGGCTTTTGGTTGTCCTTGAATTTTACCTTGGGGTGACTTGGGCATCCCCAAGCTTAGGCTCTTGCCACTCTTTGTTCCATAATCCATCAAAGCCATACTCAAAACTTGAAAACTTCACAACACAAAACTTAGCCAAAAAATTCGTGAGCTCCATTAGTATAAGAAAACAAACCACCACTCAAAGTTACTGTAATGAACTCATTCTTTGTTTATATTGGTGTTAAACCTACTGTATTCCAACTTCTCTATGATTCATACTCCCCAATACTACTCATAGGTGCATCAAAATAAGCAAACAACACACGAAAAACAGAATCTGTTAAAAACAGAACAGTTTGTAGTAATCTGTAACTTCCGAATACTTCTGTAACTCCAAAAAAATAAAAAAAGGTAAACATGAGGAATTTGTCTATCTATCATCTGCAAAAAGAGTCAACTAAATAGCACTCCCCAGTAAAATCTGGTGACTATTCTCGTGAGCGCCAAAGTTTCTGTTTTTTTACAACATGATCATATAAACTTCACACAAGTCTTCCCAAAGGTTCTTCTTGGCACAAACACTAATTAAAACACAAAACCACATCTAAACAGAAGCTAGATGCAATATTTATTCCTAAACAGAAGCAAAAGCAAATAAAATAAAATTGGGTTGCCTCCCAACAAGCACTATCGTTTAACGCCCCTAGCTAGGCACGATACAAGGATAGATCTGGGTATTGCCATCTTTGGAAGGCAATCCATAAGCTCTCATAATAGATTCATAAGGTAATTTTATTTTCTTTCTAGGAAAGTGTTCCATGCCTTTCCTTAACGGAAATTGGTATCTAATATTTCCTTCCTTCATATCAATAATTGCACCAATCGTTCGAAGGAAAGGTCTAGCAAGAATAATAGGACATGAAGGATTGCAATATATATCAAGAACAATGAAATCTATGGGCACATAATACCTATTGGCAACAATAAGAACATCATTAATCCTTACCATAGGTTTCTTAATGGTAGAATCCGCAAGATGCAAATTTAAAGAACAATCATCAAGCTCGTGGAAACCTAACAAATCACACAAAGTTTTTGGGATAGTGGAAACACTTGCACCCAAATCACACAAGGCAAAGCATTCATGATCTTTAATTTTAATTTTAATAGTAGGTTCCCACTCATCATAAAGCTTTCTAGGGATAGAAACTTCTAATTCAAGTTTTTCTTCATAAGATCGCATCAAGGCATCAACTATATGTTTGGTAAAAGCCTTATTTTGACTATAAGCGCTCGGAGAATTTAGTATGGATTGCAACAAGGAGATACAATCAATCAAAGAGAAATTATCATAATTGAATCCCTTGAAATACAAAATAGTGGGTTCATCACTATGCAAAGTTTTAATCTCTTCAACCCCACTTTTAACAATTTTAGCATCAAGATCTAAGAACTCCGAATCATTGGGACGCCTTTTAACTAAAGTAGACTCATCCCCAGTCCCATCTTTATCAAGATTCATACTAGAAAACATGGATCTAATAGGAGATACATCTATAACTTTCAGATCTTCATCTTTATTTTCATATTCTTTCGGTTTAGCAGCCATCTTATTAACTAATTAAGGTGGCTTGCTTGTCCGAAATTTGGGCTATTAAGTTCCCCAGATGAGCAAACTGATTTCAACCATAAAATTCCTTAGACATATCATCAAGCTCTTTATTCATGTGCTCCATTAAGCTTTTCTGTTCTTTAAGCTCGTTTCTAAAGAAATCATTGTGCTCAAATTGCACAGACATAAAATGTCTAACATTGTTTTCAATCTCCTCCAACCTCTTTAGGTGGGGGTTAACACTGATAGGGTGAGCCATAGTGACAAGCAAGCAATCCAACACACAAGCAAACAAGAAGCAAACGAATGGTAAACACATGGCAAAAATAAGGGCAAATAAAACGGCAAGGGTGAAGTGGGGAGAGGAAAACGAGAGGCAAATAAATTTAATGCGAAGGATAAGGGATTGTGATAGGTACTTGGTATATGAATTTTGCGTAAGCCTCCCCGGCAACGGCGCCAGAAATTCTTCTTGCTACTTCTTGAGCTTGCGTTGTATTCCCTCGAAGAGGAAAGGGTGATGCAGCACAGTAGTGTAAGTATTTCCCTCAGTTTTTGAGAACCAAGGTATCAATCCAATAGGATACCACGCGCGAGTCCCTCGCACCTGCACAAACAAATAAGAACTTCGGAGCCAACGCGATAAGGGGATGTCAATCCCTTTACGGTCACTTATGAAAGTGAGATCTGATAGATAGGATAGTGTAATGTTTTTGGTATTTTTGTATATAAGAACAGAAAGTAAATAAAGCAAAGTAAAGTAGATTGGAGATTAATATGTTGAGAATAGACCCGGGGGCCATAGGTTTCACTAGTGGCTTCTGTCATGATAGCAGAATTCTACGGTGGGTGAACAAATTACTATCGAGCAATTGATAGAAAAGCGAATAATTATGAGAATATCTAGGCGTGATCATTATATATAGGCATCATGTCCGTGACAAGTAGACCGAAACGATTCTGCATCTACTACTATTACTCCACACATCGACCGCTATCCAACATGCATCTAGAGTATTAAGTTCATAAGAACAAAGTAATGCTTTAAGCAAGATGACATGATGTAGAGGGATAAACTCAAGCAATATGATATAAACCCCATCTTTTTATCCTCGATGGCAACAATACAATACGTGCCTTGCTGCCCCTGCTGTCACTGGGAAAGGACACCGCAGGATTGAACCCAAAGCCAAGCACTTCTCCCATTGCAAGAACTATAGATCTAGCAGGCCAAACCAAACCGATAATTTGAAGTGACTTGCAAGGATATTATAATCATACATAAAAGAATTCAGAAAAGAACCAAATATTTCTCGTAGATAATCTTGATCATAAACCCACAATTCATCGGATCTCGACAAACACACCGCAAAAAGATTACATCGAATAGATCTCCTCGAAGACCGAGGAGAACTTGGTATTGAGATCCAAAAAGAGAGAGGAAGCCATCTAGCTAATAACTATGGACCCGAAATTCTGTGGTAAACTACTCACAACTCATGGTGAGGCAATGGTGTTGATGTAGAAGCACTCCGTGGAAGATCCCCCCTCCGGCGGAGCTCCGGAATAGGCCCTGATACGTCTCTAATGTATCTACTTTTCCAAACCCTTCTGTCCTTGTTTTGGACTCTAACTTGCATGATTCGAATGGAACTAACCCGGACTGACGCTGTTTTCAGTAGAAGTGCCATGGTGTTGTTTTTGTGCAGAATAAAAGGTTCTCGGAATCGCTTGAAAATCAACGGAGAATTATTTCAGAAAATATAAAAAATATCTGCAAGAAGATCCTCACCGGGGGACCCACACCCTGTCCTCAGGGCGCGTCCCCTGCCTTGAGGGCCCCCCGATGCTCCACCGACGTACCCCCAGATCCTATATCTTTCGTTTCGGGGAGAAAAAAAATCAGAGAGAAGGAATTATCGCGTTTTACGAGACGGAGCCGCCGCCAAGCCCTAATCTCTCTCGGGAGGGCTGATGTGGAGTCCATTCGGGGCTCTGGAGAGTGGAGATCGTCGCCATCGTCATCATCAACCTTCCTCCATCACCAATTCCATGATGCTCACCGCCGTGTGTGAGTAATTCCATCATAGGCTTGCTGGACGATGATGGGTTGGATGGGATCTATCATGTAATCGAGTTAGTTTTGTTAGGGTTTGTTCCCTAGTATCCACTATGTTCTGAGATTGATGTTGCTATGACTTTGGTATGCTTAATGCTTGTCACTAGGGCCCGAGTGCCATGGTTTCATATCTGAACCTATTATGTTTTCATGAATATATGTGTGTTCTTGATCCTATCTTGCAAGTCTATAGTCACCTACTATGTATGATCCGGCAACCCCGAAGTGACAATAATCGGGACCACTCCCGGTGACGACCATAGTTTGAGGAGTTCATGTATTCACTATGTGTTAATGCTTTGGTCCGGTACTCTATTAAAAGGAGGCCTTAATATCCCTTAGTTTCCAATAGGACCCCGCTGCCACGGGAGGGTAGGACAAAATATGTCATGCAAGTTCTTTTCCATAAGCACGTATGACTATATTCGGAATACATGCCTAGATTGCATTGATGAACTGGAGCTAGTTCTGTGTCACCCTAGGTTATAACTTCTACATGATGAATTGCATCCGACGTAATTTCTCATCACCGATCCAATGCCTACGAGCTTTACCTATATTGCTAGTTGCTATTTACTTTTCCGTTGCTATTATCACAAAAACAACAAAAACACTATAGTTACTTTTATTGCTGCTACCGCCACTATCATATTACTTTGCTACTAAACTATCTTGCTGCAGATACTAAGTTTCCAGGTGTGGTTGAATTGACAACTCAGCTGCTAATACTTAAGAGTATTATTTGGCTCCCCTTGCGTCGAATCAACAAATTTGGGTTTAATATTTTACCCTCGAAAACTGGTGCGATCCCCTACACTTGTGGGTTATCAAGACTATTTTCTAGCGCCGTTGCGGGGGAGCATAGCTCTATTCTTTAAGTCACTTGGGATTTATATCTGTTTATCATTATGAAGAATTTGAAGGACTCAAAAACCAAGATCTTACCCTCAACTACGAGGGGAGGTAAGGAACTGCCATCTAGCTCTGCACTTGATTCTCCTTCTGTTATGAGTAAACTTGCGACACCTACTCCTGCTACTGAATCTGATATGTCGTATGTTCTTGATGATGCTACTTCTGCTATGTATGATGAAACTACCTCTATGCCTGATACTGTGCCACTAGGTGAATTTCTAGATGAACAAATTGCTAAGGTTAGGGAGATTGCAAATGTTGATGATATTTATGAAAGTGATGATGAAACTACTCCCAATAGATATGAATTGCCTGTTGTGCCTGAGGGTTATGTTATGGATGAAGAAACTGTTAGAGACTTTCTTGCTTGCAATGATAGATATGATCTTAAGAAGTTATTAGCTAAGCTGAAAGAAAAGTCCCTGAATGCTAGAATGAAACATGGCCCTGCTTTTGCTACTTCACCTATCTATGTTACTGATAAGGATTATGAATTCTCTGTTGATCCCGAGTTAATTACTTTGGTTGAATCTCATCCTTTCCATGGCTATGAGTCTGAAACTTTTGTGGCACATCTTACTAAGATGAATGATATAGCCACCCTGTTTACCAATGATGAAAAGATTCGCTATTACTATATCCTTAAGCTATTTCCGTTCTCGTTAAAGGGTGATGCTAAGACTTGGTTTAATTCTCTTGATCCTGGTTGTGTGCGTAGTCCCCTGGATATGATGTATTACTTCTCTGCTAAATATTTTCCCGCTCATAAGAAACAAGCTGCCTTACGGGAAATATATAACTTTGCTCAAATTGAAGAAGAGAGTCTACCACAAGCTTGGGGGAGGCTTCTCCAGTTACTTAATGCTTTGCCTGATCATCCTCTTGAGATGCATGATATACTTGATGTATTTTATAATGGACTAACCGATGCTTCCAGAGACCACCTGGATAGTTGTGCTGGTTGTGTTTTCAGGGAAAGAACAGTTGAACAAGCTGAATTACTATTGAATAATATGCTAGCCAATGAAAATAATTGGACACTTCCTGAACCAGCCCCTAAGCCAACTCCGAAGAAAAGAGGTGTTCTATTTCTCAGTCCTGAAGATATGCAAGAGGCAAAGAAATCTATGAAAGAAAAAGGTATTAAAGCTGAAGATGTTAAGTATTTACCACATATTGAAGAAATACATGGTCTTGATAACCCGACACATGTAGTAAAGGTAAATTCTCTTTATAGATTTGATGAAGGTGATATTCCTCGTTATAAGTCTGCTAGCCAATGCTTAGATGAGTTTGACAATTTCATTGTGAAACAAGAAAACTTCAATGCTTATGTCGGTAGACAATTACAACACAATACTTATATGATTGAACGCTTGAGTGATTATCTGTCTAGAGCTAAAGGTGAACTGAAACTCATTAGTATACATGCTTCTATGGTCACTACTCAAGTAGAACAAGTACTTAAGGCTCAGAATGATTTGCTCAATGAGTTAAATAGTAAGAATAATGATAATGCCATTAGAGTTGTGACTAGAGGTGGTAGAATGACTCAGGAACCTATGTATCCTGAGGGCCACCCTAAGAGAATTGAACAAGATTCTCAAAGAGCTAACTTAGATGCACCTAGTTCTTCTAAGAAGAAGAAAAAGAAAAATGATAAAAATTTGCATGCTTCTAGTGAACCTGTAGCTGATATACCTGAGAATCCTAATGATATATATGTTGCTGATGCTGAGACACAATTTGGTAATGAACATGAACCTGGTGATACTATTAATGATGATGTTCGTGCTGATGCTCAACCTAGCAATGAAAATGATGTAGAGATTGAACCTGCTATTGATCTTGATAACCCACAATCAAAGAATCAACGTTATGATAAGAGAGACTTTGTTGCTAGGAAGCATGGTAGGAAAAGAGAACCATGGATTCGAAAACCCATGCATTTTCCTTCGAAACCATCCCAGAAAAAGGATGATGAGGATTTTGAGCGCTTTGCTGAAATGATTAGACCTATCTTTTTGCGTATGCGTTTGACTAATGTGCTTAAAACAAATTGTCACATCCCTAGTTAGCACTTGCATTAGGGTTAGTTGGTGTGTGCATCATGTTTACTTTTCAAAGAAATTTGAAATGGGAATGACAGAAACCCCAGCACCCCTCTTCTAACAACTAGGGTTTGATAAAATATTTTCCAATGTACCCAAAATGCCCTTCAAAAATGTTCATCATTTCTGCCTTGGTCTCAAACCTTTGCTAAAAATGGTGCACAATTTTCTAGGACATCCAAGGTCACTAGATTAAATCATATGGTATTTGAATTTGGGTATTTAAATGCTATAAAATATTTTAAATGCTCAAATAATCATAAACTATAATGTTTCCTACTGTTCATATTATATACAGCAGGCATGACAAGTGTTATGAGTTATAAAAATGCTCTGGCATTTTATTTAATTAAACAAAGTTGCAAAACAAATGAAACAGAAAAGAAATAAAAAAAGGGAGAGAGAAAGTTTACCTGGCGCCCCACCCGGCCCACCTGCCGGCCCAGCCCAGCTGCCGCTCCAGCGAGCTGCTTGGCTCGGCCAGGCAGGTAGGCAGGTGCTCGACGGCGACCGCACCGAGCGCCACGCAGCTGCCCGCCGCCCTCCTTCCTCCCCTCGTCGCCCTGGAAGCCTGGATCGGTCGTACACGTCGCCCCCGACCTCGCAGACACCTCCCCCTCTCCCCAGCTCCTCTCCCTCGCTCTCCCCGCGCCATGGCCGACGCCGTCGTGCTCGCACCGTTGTAGAAGCCGCGCCTACCGTCGTCCCTGAGCCCCGCCTTGGTGTCCGTCGTCTCCGCCGTCCTCGACTACTTCGAACAGGCCGAGCCCCGAGCGCTCCCCGCCCTGGAGACGCCCCCGACCTCTTCTTCCCCAACTCCGGCCACGGAGATCCCCCTCGCCGCCCCGCTCAGCTACGACTACCCCCAAGCTCGCTCCGGCGCCTGCTGCAATCCCTGTGAGCCCAGCTTCGTCATCCCCCTCTCCGTTGGCTCTCTACTGCCCTGGAACGCATCGCACGAAGCTCACCTGCACGCACCGCCGCAGAGCTCGTCGCCGACGAGGCTCCGGCCATCCAATGGTCCGGCCACCGTGCCTATCAGCTTCACCATCACACGTAGGTGCTGTAGGACCACTCCACGCTCCTCCACGAGCACCGCACCGTCGTTTTCGACTTCGCCGAACTCCGACAGCCGCTGGACTCGTCGCCGGCGTCATCTCCAGCGACCCCGAGGCCAGCCACCACCTCCACTCGATGCGGTTTGCCTCCAGCTAACCGTAGATGTGCTCCGCCGTCGATTTGGCAGCCGGAGCACGAAACCCGCACCCCACCGCCGTGTTTGGCCTCGCCGGTGTCTAAACGCCGGCGAGATGGACCTGTTTGACCACGGGTTTGACCCCCTGGGTCACTGACATGTGGGCCCTGCCCGCAAGTCAAACCTAGTTTAGGTGTTAATTTAATTCTATTTAGTTAATTAGTTAACTGTGACACTGACCAGTGGGTCCCACTGGTCAGGTTTGACTTGGACTGGCCCTGTTGACCGCCTGACGTCAGCATGATGTCATGCTGACACAGTAAAGGATTTTCTGGGATTTTAGATTTAAAAATAATTCAGGAAGTTCCAGAAAATGCCTAAACTTCAAAAAATCATATAAATTCAACAGTAGCTCAGATGGAAAAGATTTATATATGAAAAATGATCAGAAAAATCCAATCTTTCCAATGGCACTAGTTTCATGCATGTTTGAGCAAGTTAACCTTGCTGTATACTTTAAAACATGATAATGCACTTATTTAAATAATAGTTAAAATGCCAATTTGAATCTTTGATTCAAATAGGCCCAAACCCTTCTGGTTTTAGTTGCATTAGCAAACACACATGCATCTTGCCATGTCATGAGCATGCATCATATTGTTGCATTTGTTTGTTAATGATTGTATCGCCGGTATTCTCTGTGTTAGGTTCTGCTCCCGAGGATACCGCTGCGTATCCAGTTGAAGAGCAGTACCCGACAACCACTTTGTCAGGCAAGCAATCATTGATCACTCCGATACAAACCCAATATTCTCGCTCCTGCTCTCTTTTACTGCATTAAGGCAACAGCGTGTGAACTGCTACTTGCTACGGTAGTTGAACCCTATCCCTTGCATGACCTGTCATTGCCACAGTAAATAGTTGAAACCCACTAGCATGTGTAGGAGTTGATTGAGCCATGTGATGTGTATGCTATTTATTTATGTTGCCTGCTATGCTTAGAGTTGTGTTTGGTCTGGTTCATCTGGGTGATGGATCAGAGTGAAATGATCATACCGATAAAGAGAGGGAAGTGTGGAACACGCTTGGTAAAGGTATCGATGAAAGGCCATGTAGGAGTACATGGTGGGTTGTTTCATTGGAATCGTCCATAGGACCCGAGATCTGTGTGTGTGATTCAAGTTACAGTTACTACCACACATTGGGCCCTGAAATATGACCCCGCTCGACTTATTGACTGCCCTTGTACTCTTTCCAGGAGTTGCAACTAGTTTCTGGTGTTTATAGCTTACTGGAGGTCGTGCACAGCGCTGACCCTCGGGTTGGGCTGTGATGCGACAGGTACGTGGCACGGTGTACCGGTTGCCCGATTGGTGACTCGGGAACCCTGTTCACATCGTTTGGGGCCGTGAGCGACACCCCGGCCGGATCTCCCCACGGATGGAACCCAAATAGGCGATAAACCTGGACGAGAGACTTGAGTGGTGGTTAGGTCGTGGTCTACACCCACGTCGGCTTTCGCTTGAAGTCTGCCGAGCACATGACATGTAGACGCTAAGTGGTGAAAACATGTGTGAAGAAGTACACCCCTGCAGGGTTATCAATCTATTCGAATAGCCGTTGTTCGCGGTACGGACTACTTGGTTACTCTTACAGTTCATAGACAAGTTGATGGATACTACTAAAAGCCTCAAGATAAGCGTGAGTGCCGTGGATGGCCCTTCCGTAGGATGACGGAAGAGGATCCTCGGTAGTGTATTGATGTGGTGAGTAGAGGACTCGTGTTCGTAATAACATCTTGCAATCTGTTGAGAGTTGTAGTATAGGTTAGCCAAGAGTCAAAGATGGCTTTCTGCAATGAACTCCACTACCCCCTTTGATAATGTTGCATGTATGATAGGTTCTGTGGTAAGACTTGCTGAGTACCTTTGTACTCATGTTTGCTTAATAACTGTTGCAGAGGAGAACTCTGCCCCTGCTGATGGGTTCTACATAGACGTTGACGTCGACGAGTAGCTTGACACCCAGACGGAGATCTGGAGCTTGTGAAGGGCCTTGTAGATAGTCAGGCTACACCAAGCCTGTTTTATTTTCTAAGTAGTCTGTACTCAGACATGTAGCTTCCGCTTGTGCTTGTATGACTGTATGACTTGAGTGTTGGATCATGTGACCCCTACCTGTATGGATATGTTATGTATGGCTCTTGGAGCCGTTTAAATAAAGTACTTTGAGTCATAGAGTTCTGTTGTGATGCAATGTTGTATTTGCACATATTGAGCATATTGTGTGTATGATTGAAATGCTTGGTATGTGTGGGATCCGACACCTAGTTGTTTTACTTTGGTAGCCTATCTTACAGGGAAATGCCTCCTAGTGTCTCCAATGAGCCTTGGTAGCTTGCTACTGCTCGGAACACGTAGGCTGGCCGGCATGTGTCCTTCTTCGTTCCTGTGTCTGTCCCTTAGGGGAAATGTCACGCGTTGTTCCTTTAAGTCCATGTAGCTTGCTACGACTTGGGTTCATACGTTGATGACCGACACGTTCGTTGCTGGGTCATGGATGCCTGTCTCTGTAATTTAGTGCCACTTTTGGTTTATAACTAGCCATGTCGGCCCGGGTTCTCTGTCATATGGATGCTAGCGACACTGTCATATACGTGTGCCAAAATGCGCAAACGGTCCCGGGCCAGGTAAGGTGGCACCCGTGGGGTTACCGTGCGTGAGGCCGCAAAGTGATATGACGTGTTACAGCTAGATCGGTGTGACTTAGGATCGGGGTCCTGACAGCGTTGGCATCAGAGCTGGACTGCCTGTAGGTTTCTCAAGCCAAACTGGTCAATGTTGAGTCTAGAAAAATTCTTAGTTATATGTAGGGGAATTGATTGTGGAAGGGAACGTAAGGCTCTTTTTACTCCTTTACCTTATGCCTTCTGATCTGAGTCAGTCTATTCTTTCTACGGGGATTTAGGACTAGGCCTCTTATCCTTACTAGGTTCACGTGTTACTGATCCGTAGACTCTTAGGATTGTTGGTTTCAAGCCTCAGTTCAGTTTCTATCCTTTTAGTATGATGATTGTTGGACCGGAACCTTGATATGGATTGTTGAGTGGCTATGCTATCATTTGTATGATGTCTCAAATCTTTGTTTGAGCATTTACAGTTGTTATGCTGCCCGATTTCTTCCAGAAACACTAATGCCTTTGCATTATTCCGTGTTTCAGATGTCTGGCCGCATCCCTCACCAAGTGGTTCATTTGACTCGGTGCATTAATGTGCCCGGTCACACGGCCATGCTAGTCCGTGTGCTGACTGAGACCGGTTATCGCTGGTATCCTGAGTACACCGTGGAGGAACAGTACCGGGATTTTAATCAGAGTCAGTATTTCTGCACAGTCCGGATATACCCCTCATATCCCGGAGCTAATGATCCCATCCATTGGTCTTATGGACTTGGGATTACCATCGAGATGGCAGTGCAGGATGCCGCTTATTCGATGATGACCATTCTCCATGCTAGGCATGCCCTGTTGCTGAACACTGAGTTCTGTTACATGCCAGCCTCACTTCCCGGAGAGGAAGGCTACTACACTGGTCTATACTGATGCTGCTCATGAAGAGCCACTGCTTCAGACCACTGTTCAGATGCTGGAGGATCGGGACCGTGAGGTCCGTGCCCTCCGAATGGAGCTGTATAACACTCGAGCCGCTCATTGGACTACTTTGACACGGCTTGCACCTGCTGTGCACGCCGGATATCTGGACATGCGGGATTTGTACCCCGTGCGGACTCGTCTGCCTGATCGCATGGATTGGCGTGACGTTGGGGGTATTACACCTCCACGTGGGCGTCGGTTACCACCAGCATCGGGACCGAGACCACATCCATGTCCCTATGGTCCACAGCCTTCGAGTGCTCGCGAGTTTCAAGATCCATCTGTTCCACTTCCAGGCTACGGTGGTAATCTTTATGAAGATTACTACGCGAATGTCTGAGCTAGACCGTGGTTGTAGTAGTATCGTAGTAGTTGTATTTCCACAGTCCTGCGCGTCTTGTGGAATATGACTTAGTGTGTACTGAGTTCCGGAGGTGTAGTTAAATAATGTATAGGAGCTTGGAATGCCTCTGATGGGATGTATCGTCTTTCACCACAGTTGTACTTTAGCCTTGGTTTGTACTGAACTATGTATGGTGTGTATGACCACTGGTGTATATATAGCAGTTTCTATATTACCATGTCGTACGGATGAACATCCTTGCATTCCGTGTCATCCATTACATTCTGCACTTCTATGTCAAATTTTGCCATCCTTCTCTAAACCGTTGTTTTGTTTTCCTAGGATGGTCAACACTCGCAACACTCCTGCTGCTCAGGAGCAGGGTGAGGCTAGTGGGACTAGAGATGGGAATCTGCCCCAGCCACCCTCCTTGGCGGAAGTTATGCTTGAAGCAGAACGGAACAAGAGAGAGACCAACTGTCTGCTGGAACGCATATGTAGGATCGAAAGTAGGTCTAGAGGGGGGGTGATTAGACTACTTGACAATATAAAAAATCTGCCTTTAGATCATGCAATGTTTTTGGCAGTTTCACAATTAAGATCAACACAAGTATCACCCTACACATGCAATTCAAGAGTATAAGCAGCGGAAAGTAAATTGCACATGTAAAAGAGAGGTGGAGAAGATCAAACGCAGTTTGGTGACACGAAGATTTTTGTCGTGGTTCCGATAGGTGGTGCTATCGTACATCCACGTTGATGGAGACTTCAACCCACGGAGGGTAACGGCTGCGCGAGTCCACGGAGGGCTCCACCCACGAAGGGTCCACGAAGAAGCAACCTTGTCTATTCCATCACGGCCTACGCCCACGGAGGACTAGCCTTACTCGGGGTAGATCTTCACGAAGTAGGCGATCTCCTTGCCCTTACAAACTTCTTGGTTCAACTCCACATCTCAAAGACGGAGGCTCCCAAGCGACACCTAACCAATCTAGGAGGCACCACCCCCCAAAAGGTAATAGACGGTGTTGATGATGATGAATTCCTTGCTCTTGTGCTTCAAATGATAATCTCCCCAACACTCAACTCTTCTCACTGATATGGCTGTGGTGGAAGAAGGGTTTGAGTGGAAGGCAACTTGGGAAGGCTAGAAATCAAGTTTCATATGGTAGGAATGGAATGACTTGATCTCAACACAAGGGTAGGTGGTTCACTTCTCAGAAAGTGTATGGTAGAAGTGGTGGTACTTTCTGATGGCTCTCCTCACGAATGAAGAGGGGTGGAGGGGTATATATAGCCTCCACACAAAATCCAACCGTTACACACACATTTGACCAATCTCGGTGAGACCGAAGTGAAACTCGGTCAGACCGAAAGTTCAAATATAGTGAACGTTGGGATTTTCGGTGGGACCGAAAATACCATCTCGGTGTGTCCGAAGTGAGTCAAAGGTTAGGGTTTGCCATCTCGGTGTGACCGAAAACAACAACTCGGATATTCCGAAATGCTGTCAATTGGTTACAGAAGGTTGGCAGACCATTTTCGGTGAGACCGAAAATCAGAATCGGATGGACCGAGAAATTAGGGTTTGGGGAAATAACTGAAGTGGTTCATCTTGGTGGGACTGAGTTTGCAGAATCGGTTTGTCCGAGATTACTTATGAGTGTGTTGATAAGTGAAGAGTGCTGATAGTTGAGGGAGCTAGATCACCAAGCACTTGAGCAACAAGAACATTAACACAACCTCATCCCCTTTTAATAGTATTGGCTTTTCCTATGGACTCAATGTGATCTTTGATCACTAAACCAAAAATAGAGTCTTGAGCTTTTGCCAATGCTTGTCTTAGCATTTTGAGGGGTCCACTTCTTCAGACATTTCCATACCCATATCATCGAACTTTTCTGAAATGATTCTCAAGTGAATATTAGTTCAATGATATATATGTTGTTATTAATTACCAAAACCACCCGGGGATTAGTTGCACTTTCAATCTCCCCCTTTTTGGTAATTGATGACAACATATAGATCAAAGCTTCGACAAAAGATATAATCAAGGAATAATATCGTCGCTCTGAGAAGTATGTGATAAACAAGAGCTCCCCCTAAATTTGTGCATTATTTAAAATTTGCGTTTGAATGCAAATGCACAATCGATTAGGATTATGGGTCACTCTTCCATGTCACATACATCTTGGTGGAGCGCACAAAATGATAATAATGAATAACATACACTCAATCACCAAGACAAGAGTAAATAGCCATACAATAAGGAATAGCATATGATAAGCAATAAGCACACATTAAAGCATAGTATGACTAAGCACTCATTAAGATAGCATCAAACGTAGTAGCAAGCACACTTAAAGTATCAGGAACCAAAAGAAACCAATGTATCACAAAGAAAAACCGGCAAAAGAACGAAAGACGAAAGAGCACTCTCTCTCTCGAAGCCCTATGATCTATAACAATTTCTCCCCCTTTGGCAACAAGTTACCAAAAAGTTCGAAAAGGTATAGAGCTAAACGTCACTGCGGGCTCTGCTGGCGGCTCCCGTCTGGGTAGATGTCGGTGTAGAGATAGCTGCATCTGCGAAGACTTCTGCTGAAGTCTGCGGTGGAGGAGTGGATGCTGGAGCTGTAGGAACTGCTGGAGCTGTAGCTGGTGCTGAAGTGGTAGCCCTGGAGTCTGTCACTGGGATAGCTGCAGATCGGGATCCTCTGGGAACCTGAGCAGTCTGGCGATGAGAGTCCTGGACTAGATCATCCTGCATGAGCTCTGCTCTCTCCTGCCTAGTCTCCTCCATGTCTGCCTCAAGCTTGTTGACAGACACCTGAATCTCAGTCAGCTTCACGTCCAGAGCGTGGATTTTGTCCTCGACAATCCTCTCAAGGCTCTCCTGAGATTGCTCAATGCTGGCCAGGCGTTGTTCAATCCTCTGGGTAGCTTCAAGAATTTGTTCTCCAAAGCTCTTTGGCTTAGCTCCTGCTGCTGCTGCCTCTTTGTCAGCTTTAGCTTTCTTTGCAGCTTCGATTTTGGCTTGTCCTTCAACTGAGGTAGGATCCTCTTCATCCATCACAACTACGTTGTCCTCATGCTCTGGCTGCAGTGGCAAGTGCTTCCTATCCAACATGAATTTGCCCGTGCCAAACTTGGCGTTGATGAGCATCTGTATCTGCGGTGCAAACCCACACGACCTCTTTTGGTCAGCTGCAGTCCTCTTAATGGTCTCTACCATCAAGTCCATCACCTTAAAAGGTGCCTTCTCATCTAGAATGTGCAGCATGTTGATAGAATAGCCTCGTATCATCCGGTGGTCTCCTGACTTAGGCATCAATGTATGCCTCAGAATAGTGTTAGTGGTGGTCAGACCTGCCTGGAGATAATACACTGAGCCAAGCTTCCATCCTTCCAAATCAGCAGCTGGGATCTCCTTGTACATATTCTTCATGGAATCATGACTCTTCTTAGGAATCCCATAGACATCAATGTCGTCCTCTCTCTGCACTGGAGCGTTCAGAAGTTCTGCCCATTCTTCAACAGTCGAAGAAAACCGTTGACCTTCAGTCATCCAGGTGATCTTGCCATCAGGATAGAAGTGGGCTGTGGCATAGAACTGCATGATCATCTCGTCATTCCAAGCTGTCAGCTCTTGACCCACAAAGTCAGCAACTCCACATGCAGTAAACCTCTCATGCACATGGGGAAAGAAGTCCCGGTGCTCTTCACTGTCAATGTACTTCCAGTCAACATACCTGGTGTCAGCAACAATGGGCTTCTTATCCATTAGCACGGTCTCATAGAAATCCTGCTGCTCTCTGGTGTGGAATCTGGGGTCCACAGCAGTCCTTCTCCTTACGGCATATGGATCAGACTGTCTCCATAGCCTGAGACCTTTGTCCTTCCTTGCCTTCATGTCCTCAGCTTGAGGATGAGCATCATTGTGGAGTGGCAACTTGGGACGGAGCTTAAGCAACACATGCTCTTCATCTGATTCAGACGGTGGCATCTCACCTTTGTTCTTCTCAGAAGCTGGAATGCTTCTGGTTGTTCTCTTGGGCTTGGCTGGAGCTGCCTTGACTGGAGCAGGCTTCTTGGGCTTAGAAGAGGCTTGAGCCCGAATAGCATCACCCATGAACTTAGCTTTCTGAGGTGGAGGCTGGGGTGCTTCTTCTTCTTCTTCTTCAGCATCCTGAGGTTCAGCATATACTACCCTCTTCCTTTTGGAAGTCTTCTTCACCTTGCTTGCAGCAGGCTCTTCCAGATTGAGCTTCTTAGCGATTGCTGACTGCTTCACTTTGCTTGTGCCTTTCCTTGGCTGCTGCCCTTGGTGCTCTTTGGCAACCACATTCCTCTTGGGCTTGGAGGTAACTTCCTCAGCAACAAAGTCCGAGTCCTCGTCATCAGAAGTTCTCTTCTTCCTGGTTCTGGTGGCTGCAGGAGGCAAACCACTAGGGGTGCTCCTCTCACCATCATCACTAGAGCTGCTCGCAGGACTTGTATCTGCCTCTGGAATTTCAGCAAACGGTGATTCAGACCTGTTCTGGCTGTCACTGACATCTGACATGGCTGAAAAACCTGTGAAAAGATAAGGTATAGGCAGAGTAGAAGAGTTATCACAACTGCAGAAGTTTTTGCAAAAAAAATGAGTTCAAAACTTAGTTTTGAGTTTTCACAGAATGTATTTCGGTCAAACCGATTTCAGGTTTCGGTGCAACCGAAGTGCTCAACAGAAACCTACACACCACTTTCGGTCAGACCGAAATGGGTTTTGGTTCTACCGAAAACTTAGGGTTTCACTGAAACTACTTTTCGGTCGTTCCGATTGGCACAACTCGGTTAAACCGAATTACGCAGTGCAATGGCCAGAGGCCAAATCGGTCATTCCGATTTTCAAAAATCGGCTTCACCGAGATGCATTCCGTGGAAACCTAAACCTAAGAATTTTCCTCGAAACTAGAAGATCTGAACTATTGTATGGGGAACATATCAAACGTGGATTGAATCATGGCAACCTATCGTGCAAGAATCAGAAGTGGAGCACGAAAAGGGATCGGGACACACCCTAACTTGGTGGTGTCCCTCTACGGTGGGAACGGTGGAGATGATTACCGTTGACGGCGGCGGAGACCTGCGGCGAGGGCGCACAGGCGACGAAGGCGACGATCCGTAGACCAGGGCGGCGGCAGCAGGGGTCTTGGGGGCGAACGGTTTGAAGAAAGAAATCGCGCGCTGCCCCTCAGGTATATATAACCCCGTGCTGTCGGTGGGACCGAGTTGAAAAACTCGGTGTCACCGAGATGTATAACTGTTGTGCAGTTACGCATATCGGTCAGACCGAGAGTTTGAACTCGGTTTCACCGAGATGAAACCTAGATCAGTCTAAGCGTTTCGGTTGGACCGAGATTGAGAAACCGGTCAGACCGAAATGGACTTAGAAGGTTTTGGAAGTCAGCCTTAGACGAATCGGTGGTTCCGAGTGCTCCTCACTCGGACTGTCCGAAAAAGACTTGTTCAAAGTTGTGATATGAGCATGAATAGAATTTTGAGACAAGACAGCATAGATAGCTAGGGAAGGTGCTTAGGCATTCTTGTCCATCCATTTGGCCAGAAAAATCAACACAATCAAAACAACAAATGGATGTCCTTGAATGGATGAAATCATGCATTCAACATGCTCACACAATAAGATAGCAACTGAAATATGTGTCAAACATGCACAACCAATCACTCTAGCTACTAGCACACAATTTGTCGATGACTAGGTCATCTATATATGAGTATATTGACTTAGGAGTCAAATGAGAACATTTGATCATAGGTCATACTCATCGTTTAAGCACAAGTGGGGTTACCACTTTTACATAAAGCATTTATGTGTTCACATCATTTGGAGATGCTTTAGCTCAATTTTTAGAGCAAAGCTCCCCCTAGATGTGAGAACCCCTTTTAAAGGGTCAAACTAACCTTGGGTTGTCGTAGAAGACTTCATGTAGATGTTGAAGATGTGGATGCTCAATGTTGATGTAGATCATCAAGAGTTGGGAGCAATCCCTTGGATTAGGGCACTTTCAATACCTACATGGGTTAGTCCCACAAGGAACAAACAAGAATATCCATAGACATAGAGTGAAGTTCACAAAAGATGATGTCCATGAAAGCAATGATTACCTTGTCCCTTGACTTACCAACAAGAGGGTTTGTGACTCCATGAACAAGTGCATGATGTGGAAGTTGATTGCACAAGTTCTTGCCAAAATGAATATGAGTGAAGTTTGTTGGCGGAGTCACCCTCAAGAACCTACTAGTTCTTCTTCTTTGGGATCCACATCATCTTGATGGGAATCCTTGGTGTTGTAGTTGAGCTTGACGAAGTAGAACTTGATGTGTCCTTGGGAACCCACTTGACCATGGCTTGAGGTGCTTCAATGAATGCATCAATCTCCTCTTGAAGCTTGTCCTTGGCCTTTAGCTTGTGGTCTTGTGGTGGAAGGTCATCTTGAGCTTGTTCCACATTGGAAGAAGTAGGCTCATACTTCTCCTTTTGTGAGACAAACTGTGGAGTAGGGTATTGACCTTCTTCCCACTCAACACCTTTGGCGTTGAACTTTCGCTCAAAACCAATCCCTTGATTCTTCCGGTGTCTTCCTTGTTTGCGAACAATCTCCTCAAAGTTCTTGCTTCCGGCAAGACTCTTGTAGACACCTTTCTCTATGATTTCCTTCAATAAGCTATTTTCTTGCTCAAGTGTAACTTGGCTTGAAACATTGTTAGTGGAATCAAGAGAACTACTAGAAGCAACAATATTGGATTTAACATTGTTATTGTTACTACTAGAGGAAGAATTTTTCTTATACTTGTCATGCTTAGTCTTAATAGGTGGTAAGAAATTAGACAAGAGAAGTCGTTTGGCAAGATATGAAGAACTCTTCTTTCGAAGATCGTCATTGATCGCTTTTAGAAACTCATGTTCTTGCTCTAGAGTGAGCTTCTCGAAGCGTAGCTTCTCATGAGATCTTAGGAGCTCTCTATGATCTTCTTGAGTTGTTTCATGAGCTAACTTAAGAGTGTTTAGTTCTTTAGTTAGACGCTCAATCTCCTTCATAGCATTGTCATTCGACTCTTCTCGACTATAAAGACTACTAGCATTTTCATCATTACTAAGCTCACTAGATTTATCATGCAAGAGCTCATCTTCACCAAGCAAGTCATCCTCATCACTATCAAAGTCAATGAATTCAGGGTGTGTTACCTTGGGGCCTTTAGCCATGAAGCATCTTCCAATTCCCTCATTTGGTGAATCAAATAAGTCGTAGGAGTTGGAGTTGGAGGATACTAGTGCAAGTCCGGCAACACCTTCATCTTGACTATAGTCGGAGTCGGAGTGATAGCTTCCATCGGATTGATTGTCAGAGTCGGAGCCGGAGACCCATTCACCAATGTGAGCTTGATGTCTTCTTCTTGTGTAGCTCCTTGATGACTTGTCTTTCCTCTCCGAATCCTTGCTTCTTCGAGAGGGTCTTCGTTCATAACGATCATCTCTACTCCTTCTCTCTCTCCGAGGTGACTCATCTCTTGCTCTTCTTCTTGGAGATTCTTCTCTTCTTTTGTGGGGAGCCGTACACTCATTTGAGAAGTGTCCAGGTCTTCCACAATTGTAGCAGTTTCGATCACGGCTAGAAGATCTCTTTTCATCATATGATCTAGATTTTGAGCTTCTTTCTTTGCCTCTATTCTTGTAGAACTTGTTGAAGTTCTTGACCATTAGGCTTATCTCTTCATTGGAAATTAGCTTGTCACTTGAGGTAGTAGGAGCATCACTTGTAGCTTTGTAAGCACCACTTGACTTGTTGTGAAGCTCTTCCTTATCCTTAAGTGTCATCTCATGAGCAACAATTCTTCCAATGACTTCAGTTGGCTTGAGAGTCTTGTAGTTTGGCATCATTTGGATCAAAGTGCACACGGTGTCATACTTTCCATCCAAAGCTCTGAGAATCTTCTTAATGATGAATCGGTCGGTCATTTCTCCGCTTCCTAAGCCAGCAATCTCATTTGTGATGAGAGCAAGCCTAGAGTACATTTCAGCGACTCCTTCACCATCCTTCATCTTGAACTTGTCAAGTTGACCTTGAAGAATATCTAGCTTTGATTCCTTCACAGATTCAGTACCTTCGTGCATTTCAACCAAAGTATCCCAAATCTCTTTAGCATTCTCAAGACGGCTGATTTTGTTGAACTCTTCGGGACACAAAGCATTGAAGAGAATGTCACAAGCTTGAGCATTGTTTTGCAACATCCGCAACTCTTCGGGTGTAGCTTCGCGATCCGGAACTTTTCCTTCTTCAAAGAAATCACCTTGCATGCCAACACAAATAATGCCCCATGCGGCTGGGTTATGACCAAGAATATGCATTTTCATTTTATGCTTCCAACTAGCAAAATTTGTACCATCAAAGTAAGGACCTCTACGATAATTACCCTCACTAGACGCCATACTCTCCTAGGTTTTGAAACCAAGCTTATGGAGTCCAATGCAATGGAAACCAAGGCAATGGAGACCAAAGCTCTGATACCACTTGTAGGATCGAAAGTAGGTCTAGAGGGGGGTGATTAGACTACTTGACAATATAAAAAATCTGCCTTTAGATCATGCAATGTTTTTGGCAGTTTCACAATTAAGATCAACACAAGTATCACCCTACACATGCAATTCAAGAGTATAAGCAGCGGAAAGTAAATTGCACATGTAAAAGAGAGGTGGAGAAGATCAAACGCAGTTTGGTGACACGAAGATTTTTGTCGTGGTTCCGATAGGTGGTGCTATCGTACATCCACGTTGATGGAGACTTCAACCCACGGAGGGTAACGGCTGCGCGAGTCCACGGAGGGCTCCACCCACGAAGGGTCCACGAAGAAGCAACCTTGTCTATTCCATCACGGCCTACGCCCACGGAGGACTAGCCTTACTCGGGGTAGATCTTCACGAAGTAGGCGATCTCCTTGCCCTTACAAACTTCTTGGTTCAACTCCACATCTCAAAGACGGAGGCTCCCAAGCGACACCTAACCAATCTAGGAGGCACCACCCCCCAAAAGGTAATAGACGGTGTTGATGATGATGAACTCCTTGCTCTTGTGCTTCAAATGATAATCTCCCCAACACTCAACTCTTCTCACTGATATGGCTGTGGTGGAAGAAGGGTTTGAGTGGAAGGCAACTTGGGAAGGCTAGAAATCAAGTTTCATATGGTAGGAATGGAATGACTTGATCTCAACACAAGGGTAGGTGGTTCACTTCTCAGAAAGTGTATGGTAGAAGTGGTGGTACTTTCTGATGGCTCTCCTCACGAATGAAGAGGGGGTGGAGGGGTATATATAGCCTCCACACAAAATCCAACCGTTACACACACATTTGACCAATCTCGGTGAGACCAAAGTGAAACTCGGTCAGACCGAAAGTTCAAATATAGTGAACGTTGGGATTTTCGGTGGGACCGAAAATACCATCTCGGTGTGTCTGAAGTGAGTCAAAGGTTAGGGTTTGCCATCTCGGTGTGACCGAAAACAACAACTCGGATATTCCAAAATGCTGTCAATTGGTTACAGAAGGTTGGCAGACCATTTTCGGTGAGACCGAAAATCAGAATCGGATGGACCGAGAAATTAGGGTTTGGGGAAATAACTGAAGTGGTTCATCTCGGTGGGACTGAGTTTGCAGAATCGGTTTGTCCGAGATTACTTATGAGTGTGTTAATAAGTGAAGAGTGCTGATAGTTGAGGGAGCTAGATCACCAAGCACTTGAGCAACAAGAACATTAACACAACCTCATCCCCTTTTAATAGTATTGGCTTTTCCTATGGACTCAATGTGATCTTTGATCACTAAACCAAAAATAGAGTCTTGAGCTTTTGCCAATGCTTGTCTTAGCATTTTGAGGGGTCCACTTCTTCAGACATTTCCATACCCATATCATCGAACTTTTCTGAAATGATTCTCAAGTGAATATTAGTTCAATGATATATATGTTGTTATTAATTACCAAAACCACCCGGGGATTAGTTGCACTTTCAGCATAGAGCAGAACACTGGGTTCCGTCAGAGGAATGACGTGGTGTCAATCAATGACTTTATCAAGATGTGTCCACCGAAGTTCCATCACTCCACTGAACCTCTGGATGCTGATGACGGGCTATGTAGTATCACCCACAAGCTACACTCTGCCCGTGTGGCCGAAGCTGACAAGGTTACCTACGCTGCCTACCATCTTGAGGGCCCTGCCAGTCTTTGGTGGGAAAACTATGAAGCTATGCGTCCTGCTGGCCAAATCACTACTTGGGTTGAGTTCAGTGAGGCATTCCGTGAACATCACATTCCGGAAGGTCTCATGGATCGCAAGCGGAGGAATTCTGCAATTTCACCCAGGGCCGGTTAACTGTGGATGGCTATAGCCGCGAGTTTGGCAACTTGGCACACTATGCACCTGAGGAAGTATCCACCGATGCCAAGAAGCAGGCGAGGTTCCGCAAGGGACTCAGCCCTGAACTCCGCCGAGATCTACGTCTGCACGAGTGCACTTCCTTCCAGAAGTTGGTAAACAAGGCTATCAATGCTGAAACAGGCCAGACCGACTTCGAGGCCACCCGCAAGCATACTCGAGACTTTGGTTCCTCATCCGGCTCTGGCTCTCACAAGCGCCGTGTGTGGGTTCCTAACACTGCTCTGCCACCCAAGTACACACCGAGGCCATCCTATGAGGCGCCTCGCCCAACTCAACAGTTTGCACCTGCTAAGACCTATGGAGGACCACCTTCCAACTTTGCTCCACGCACCACCACTGTGACATGTTTCAAGTGTGGAGAACCGGGGCACTACATGCGTGAGTGTCCTCAGAACCAACCAGGAAAACCCGTTGGCCGTGGTAAACCAACCGGCAAGGTGAATTATGTCAAGCCAATCCCCACTACATGTGGTCATGTCAACTATGTCTCTGCCGAGGAAGCTTATGAGGATCCTAACGTCGTCCTTGGTACGCTTCTCGTAAACTGCCATCCGGCATCTGTTCTTTTTGATACTGGAGCATCCCATTCGTTCATTTCTGAGAGCTATGCTCGATTGCACAACATGACTTTTTGTGACATGCCTACTTCCATGGTTATTCAAACTCCTGGTTCAAAGTGGCAAACCTCTAGGGTAAGCCATGGAAATGAAATCCTTGTCGATATACTTGTTTTCCTAGCATCTTTAATCGCTCTCAAGTCCTCGGACATAAACATCATTTTGGGTATGGATTGGATGACAACTCATTACGCCAAAATTGATTGCTATACTAGGACCGTTCAACTTACACATCCATCCGGCAAAATAGTCAATGTCTTGACCCAAATGGCTGAGCGTCAGCTCTACTCTCTTAATGCGAGCCCTCTACCAGAACTCGAAGATATCCCGGTAGTCCGTGACTTCCCGGATGTTTTTCCAGAAGAACTGCCAGGAATTCCACCTGACAGAGATGTCGAGTTCGTAATAGATCTTATCCCAGGAACTGTCCCAATCTCTAGGAGACCTTATAAGATGGCACCACTAGAATTAGCTAAGCTAAAGAAACAACTCGATGAGTCCTTGCAAAAAGGTTTCATCCGTCCTAGTTCTTCCCCTTGGGTTTGCCCCGTCCTCTTCGTCAAGAAGAAGGATGGAACGGAGCGGATGGTTGTAGATTACCGACCTGTCAATCTGGTCACCATAAAGAATAAGTATCCGCTCCCCAGGATCAACGACCTATATGATCAGCTCGCTGGATCCTCAGTCTTCTCTAAGATGGATTTGAGGTTGGGCTACCATCAAATCAAAATCAAGAACGGGGACATTCCTAAAAAGGCTTTTGTTACTCGTTATGGCCAATATGAGTACACCGTTATGTCCTTCGGATTAACCAATGCCCCAGCTACCTTTTCTCGGTTAATGAATTCTATATTCATGGAGTATTTGGATAAATTCGTCGTGGTATACCTCGATGATATACTCATCTATTCCAAGAACAAGGAAGATCATGCCGAGCATTTAAGGCTGGTATTGATGAAACTTCGAGAGCACCGCCTTTATGACAAATTCTCTAAATGTGAATTTTGGTTGCCAGAAGTAACCTATCTAGGTCATGTGATCTCGGGCAAGGGTATTGCTGTCAATCCCGAGCGAGTTCAAGCCGTCCTTGATTGGACTCCTCCTGAATCGGTCAAGCAAGTTAGGAGCTTTCTTGGCTTAGCGAGCTATTGCCGACGCTTCGTCGAGAATTTCTCCAAGGTTGCCAAACCTCTAACTGAACTCCTCAAGAAAGATAAAAAGTTTGAGTGGACCCCACAGTGCGAGTCTAGTTTTCAGGAACTGAAAAGACGCCTGACATCTGCACCTGTACTGGTACCACCAGATTTTTCCAAGGATTTTATAATCTATTGCGACGCCTCGCGACAAGGACTAGGTTGCATTCTCATGCAAGATCGTCAAGTGATTGCATACGCATCCCGACAGTTGCGTCCACATGAGGATAACTATCCTACTCATGATTTAGAGCTTGCAGCTGTAGTCCATGCACTCAAAACGTGGCGACATTACCTCCTTGGTAATCGCTGTGAAATCTTCACTGATCATCAAAGTTTGAAGTATATCTTCACCCAACTGGATTTGAATCTCAGGCAAAGACGTTGGGTTGAGTTGCTCACCGACTACGACTTAGGAATCACTTATACCCCTGGAAAGGCCAATGTCATGGCTGATGCACTAAGTCGTAAGTCATATTGTAACAACTTAATGTTACAACAAGGTCAACCACTTCTCCACGAGGAATTTCGTAAGCTTAACCTTCACATTGTTCCTCGAGGATTCCTTTCCACCTTGGTGGCGAAACCTACCCATATGGATCAAGTTATAGCTGCCCAGAAGCGTGATAAAGGTATATCCCGACTCCAAGAGAACATTGCTAGCGGACTCGCTAAAAGTTTCTCTATGGATGATCGAGGTGTTGTTTTCTTTGAGAACCGTGTAGTGGTTCCCAAGAACCACCATCTACAGCAGTTAATCCTTAAGGAGGCTCCTGAATCTCCTCTCACGATTCATCCCGGTAGTACCAAAATGTATCAGGATCTACGTCAGAGATTCTGGTGGACTAGGATGAAGAGAGAAATCGCTCAATTCATTGCTAACTGCGACGTTTGTCATCGAGTCAAAGCAGAGCATCAACGGCCTGCTGGCACCCTTCAACCTTTAGCTATTCCTGAATGGAAATGGGACAAAGTCGGTATGGACTTCATTACCGGTTTTCCCAGGACCAGGAAAGGGAATAATGCTATCTTCGTCGTTATCGACCGCCTCTCTAAAGTAGCTCATTTCCTGCCTGTTCGAGAGAATATTACCGCTAGCCAGCTAGCAGACTTGTATGTCTCTCGGATAGTATCACTTCATGGTGTACCGTTGGAGATTAACTCAGACCGTGGAAGTCTTTTCACTTCCCGATTTTGGGAAAGTTTCCAGAATGCTATGGGAACTCATCTCTCTTTCAGTACTGCCTTCCATCCGCAGTCAAGTGGTCAAGTGGAACGAGTCAATCAAATCCTGGAAGACATGCTTCGAGCCTCTGTCATTTCTTTCGGTATGGAATGGGAAAAATGTCTTCCATTTGCCGAATTCGCTTATAACAATAGTTATCAAGCCAGCTTGGCAAAGCTCCCTTCGAAGTTCTATATGGACGAAGGTGTCGAACACCTCTTAACTGGTCAGAGACCGGGGAAAGACAATTCTTTGGCCCAGATATGATTCAGGAAGCAGAAGAGCAAGTTCGCATCGTTCGTGAGAGATTGAAAACAGCCCAGTCTCGCCAAAAGAGCCAATATGATAGTCATCATAAGGCTGAGACTTTTGAAGTCGGCGATAAGGCTTACCTTCGGGTTACTCCTCTTAAGGGAACCCATCGCTTCGGTATCAAAGGCAAATTGGCCCCTCGTTACATCGGTCCTTTTCGCATTCTTGCCAAACGAGGAGAAGTTGCCTACCAACTGGAACTACCTCCGCACCTATCCAGAGTTCATGACGTGTTCCACGTATCTCAACTCAGGCGTTGCTTCTCGGATCCTATCCGCGGAGTGGATCACGAAACGCTTGATCTCCAGGACAATCTCACATATCGGGAATACCCCGTTCGTATTCTTGATCAAACCGAGCGCACCACTCGACGCCACAATATCAAGTTTCTCAAGGTTCAATGGTCACATCATTCCGAGAGTGAAGCCACTTGGGAAAGGGAGGATCGTCTTCGACTTGAGTACCCCACCCTCTTTCCGGAGGAACCCGAATCTCGGGACGCGATTCTTTTAAGTGGGGGTGAGTTGTCACATCCCTAGTTAGCACTTGCATTAGGGTTAGTTGGTGTGTGCATCATGTTTACTTTTCAAAGAAATTTGAAATGGGAATGACAGAAACCCCAGCACCCCTCTTCTAACAACTAGGGTTTGATAAAATATTTTCCAATGTACCCAAAATGCCCTTCAAAAATGTTCATCATTTCTGCCTTGGTCTCAAACCTTTGCTAAAAATGGTGCACAATTTTCTAGGGCATCCAAGGTCACTGGATTAAATCATATGGTATTTGAATTTGGGTATTTAAATGCTATAAAATATTTTAAATGCTCAAATAATCATAAACTATAATGTTTCCTACTGTTCATATTATATACAGCAGGCATGACAAGTGTTATGACTTATAAAAATGCTCTGGCATTTTATTTAATTAAACAAAGTTGCAAAACAAATGAAACAGAAAAGAAATAAAAAAAAGGGAGAGAGAAAGTTTACCTGGCGCCCCACCCGGCCCACCTGCCGGCCCAGCCCAGCTGCCGCTCCAGCGAGCTGCTTGGCTCGGCCAGGCAGGCAGGCAGGTGCTCGACGGCGACCGCACCGTGCGCCACGCAGCTGCCCGCCGCCCTGCTTCCTCCCCTCGCCGCCCTGGAAGCCTGGATCGGTCGTACACGTCGCCCCCGACCTCGCAGACAGCTCTCCCTCTCCCCAGCTCCTCTCCCTCGCTCTCCCCGCGCCATGGCCGACACCGTCGTGCTCGCACCGTCGTAGAAGCCGCGCCCACCATCGTCCCTGAGCCCCGCCTTGGTGTCCGTCGTCTCCGCCGTCCTCAACTACTTCGAACAGGCCGAGCCCCGAGCGCTCGCCCGCCCTGGAGACGCCCCCGACCTCTTCTTCCCCAACTCCGGCCGCGGAGATCCCCCTCGCCGTCCCGCTCAGCTCCGACTACCCCCAAGCTCGCTCCGGCGCCTGCTGCAATTCCTGTGAGCCCATCTTCGTCATCCCCCTCTCCGTTGGCTCTCTACTGCCCTGGAACGCACCGCACGAAGCTCACCTGCACGCACCGCCGCGGAGCTCGTCGCCGACGAGGCTCCGGCCATCCAATGGTCCGGCCACCGTGCCTATCAGCTTCACCATCACACGTAGGTGCTGTAGGACCACTCCACGCTCCTCCACGAGCACCGCACCGTCGTTTTCGACTTCGCCGAACTCCGGCAGCCGCTGGACTCGTCGCCGGCGTCATCTCCGGCAACCCCAAGGCCAGCCACCACCTCCACTCGATGCGGTTTGCCTCCAGCTAACCGTAGATGTGCTCCGCCGTCGATTTGGCAGCCGGAGCACGAAACCCGCACCCCACCGCCATGTTTGGCCTCGCCGGCGGCTAAACGCCGGCGAGATGGACCTGTTTGACCACGGGTTTGACCCCCTGGGTCACTGACATGTGGGCCCTGCCCGCAAGTCAAACCTAGTTTATGTGTTAATTTAATTCTATTTAGTTAATTAGTTAACTTTGACACTGACCAGTGGGTCCCACTGGTCAGGTTTGACTTGGACTAGCCCTGTTGACCGCCTGACATCAACATGATGTCATGCTGACGCAGTAAAGGATTTTCTGGGATTTTAGATTTAAAAATAATTCAGGAAATTCCAGAAAATGCCTAAACTTCAAAAAATCATATAAATTCAACAGTAGCTCAGATGGAAAAGATTTATATATGAAAAATGATCAGAAAAATTCAATCTTTCCAATGGCACTGGTTTCATGCATGTTTGAGCAAGTTAACCTTGCTGTATACTTTAAAACATGATAATGCACTTATTTAAATAATAGTTAAAATGCCAATTTGAATCTTTGATTCAAATAGGCCCAAACCCTTCTGGTTTTAGTTGCATTAGCAAACACACATGCATCTTGCCATGTCATGAGCATGCATCATATTGTTGCATTTGTTTGTTAATGATTGTATCGCCGGTATTCTCTGTGTTAGGTTCTGCTCCCGAGGATACCGCTGCGTATCCAGTTGAAGAGCAGTACCGGACAACCACTTTGTCAGGCAAGCAATCATTGATCATTCCGATACAAACCCAATCTTCTCGCTCCTGCTCTCTTTTACTGCATTAAGGCAACAGCGTGTGAACTGCTACTTGCTGCGGTAGTTGAACCCTATCCCTTGCATGACCTGTCATTGCCACAGTAAATAGTTGAAACCCACTAGCATGTGTAGGAGTTGATTGAGCCATGTGATGTGTGATCCACCATGCTATTTGTTTATGTTGCCTGCTATGCTTAGAGTTGTGTCTGGTCTGGTTCATCTGGGTGATGGATCAGAGTGAAATGATCATACCGATAAAGAGAGGGAAGTGTGGAACATGCTTGGTAAAGGTATCGATGAAAGGCCATGTAGGAGTACATGGTGGGTTGTTTCATTGGAATCGTCCATAGGACCCGAGATCTGTGTGTGTGATTCAAGTTACAGTTACTACCACACATTGGGCCCTGAAATATGACCCCGCTCGACTTATTGACTGCCTTTGTACTCTGTCCAGGAGTTGCAACTAGTTTCTGGTGTTTATAGCTTACTGGAGGTCATGCACAGCGCTGACCCTCGGGGTGGGCTGTGATGCGACAGGTACGTGGCATGGTGTACCGGTTGCCCGATTGGTGACTCGGGAACCCTGTACACATCGTTTGGGGCCGTGAGCGACACCCCGGCCGGATCTCCCCACGGATGGAACCCAAATAGGCGATAAACCTGGACGAGAGACTTGAGTGGTTGGTTAGGTCGTGGTCTACACCCACGTCGGCTTTCGCTTGAAATCTGCCGAGCACATGACGTGCAGACGCTAAGTGGTGAAAACATGTGTGAAGAAGTACACCCCTGCAGGGTTATCAATCTATTCGAATAGCCGTTGTTCGCGGTACGGACTACTTGGTTACTCTTACAGTTCATAGACAAGTTGATGGATACTACTAAAAGCCTCAAGATAAGCGTGAGTGCCGTGGATGGCCCTTCTGTAGGATGACGGAAGATGATTCTCGGTAGTGTATTGATGTGGTGAGTAGAGGACTCGTGTTCATAATAACATCTTGCAATCTGTTGAGAGTTGTAGTATAGGTTAGCCAAGAGTCAAAGCTGGCTTTCTGCAATGAACTCCACTACCCCCTTTGATAATGTTGCATGTATGATAGGTTCTGTGGTAAGACCTGCTGAGTACCTTTGTACTCATGTTTGCATAATAACTATTGCAGAGGAGAACCCTGCCCCTGCTGATGGGTTCTACATAGACATTGACGTCGACGAGTAGCATGACACCCAGACGGAGATCTGGAGCTTGTGAAGGGCCTTGTAGATAGTCAGGCTACACCAAGCCTGTTTTATTTTCTAAGTAGTCTGTACTCAGACATGTAGCTTCCGCTTGTGCTTGTATGACTGTATGACTTGAGTGTTGGATCATGTGACCCCTACCTGTATGGATATGTTATGTATGGCTCTTGGAGCCGTTCAAATAAAGTACTTTGAGTCATAGAGTTCTATTGTGATGCAATGTTGTATTTGCACATATTGAGCATATTGTGTGTATGATTGAAATGCTTGGTATGTGTGGGATCCGACACCTAGTTGTTTTCCTTTGGTAGCCTATCTTACAGGGAAATGCCTCCTAGTGTCTCCAATGAGCCTTGGTAGCTCGCTACTGCTCGGAACTCTTCCCGGCACCCTGCCGGAGGGGAGGATCACCACCGGGAGCTTCTCCACCACCATGGACGCCTCCCGGATGACTCGTGAGTAGTCTCCCTTGGACCATGAGTCCATGACCAGTAGCTATGTGATGTTCTCCTCCCGTTCTTGTGCTTCACTAATTAGTCCTCGTGAGCTGCCCTACATGATCGAGGCACCTATGTAATCCTTGTGTTGTTGCTATGTTGAGTTTGCTGGGATCCGATGGATTATGAGATTATGTTCAGATTGATCTTGAGTAATATATTTGATTCACCTCTTTTATATTTTAGTTCATAAGTAATTCTTGCATGTTCTCCGTTGTTATTTATTGCTTTGGCCGAGTAGTAAGTAGTGACTCCAAGAGGGAACGTTATGCTCGATTGTGGGTTCATGCCCCTCGATGACTAGCTTGAGTGACAGAAACATGAGTCTAGGGGATGTGTTGTTGCCACAAGGGGGAAAACAACGGTGCTTGTGCCCGCGGGTGCAAGGATTGTTTACTTTACGCAAAGTTCTTTTAATGCAGTTGTCTGTTGCATTGAGTTTACACTATGGGTGGGACTCGCAACTTAATACCAGCGAGATGTTCTGGATAGATATCTCAAGGTGAATGATTAGTAGTAGATGCAGATGGATTTCGGTCTACTTACTTTGGCGTACCTCCCATGCTTTGAACCTCAACCTTTCTTGCAATGTAGTCAGCATTGGTTTGCGTTCGTGGTCCTGTCAATTGCCCAGCTGTAATTTGTTACCTCACATAGCTATTTTATCGTCTTTTGGGAGAGAGACATCACTAGTGAACATCATGTGACTCCGGTCATATTACTATCATTGATCACATACACTATTTTACTTTCCGCTATTTTATTTACTATTGCAAATTACTATTTATCACTACTATCATATTGCTTTTAACCCTTTGTGAACTACAAGGCCGGAGAGATTGACAACCTCTCTGTACTCGTTGGGAGCAAAGTTATTTGTATCTGTGTGCAGGTCCACGTTGATTGCTAATTGCGCCGTTAGCAGTTGACACCTACCTGTTGAACCTAGGAGTCTCTGGGGATTCGATCCTTGGCATCTTTGCTAAGGGAAAACACTTCTACTTACTGCATCTTACACCTTCCACTTGGGGTAATCCAACGAGGGGTTCGAGGCCCATCAAGGAGTATTTTCTGGCGCCGTTGCCGGGGACTCCACTCTTCAGGATAGGGGAGTTGCATGCTATCTTTTACCTTTGCTTTTTAGTCTTGCTAGTTTACCTTTCAATATTTGCTTTAGTTCCTTTTATCGAAAATCACAAAAATAGTTATCTTGCTTGCTTGCTACTATGGGTTCTACCAAAAACACTAAATGGGAGGGGTACACCCCTACTTCCATTGCCCCACTTATCTCTGACGGGGTTTACAAAAAAGATAAACCTTGTGACTACACTAGTTATGACGGAGAGTTATGCCCATGGCATGGTCTTCCAGGAAAAAAGTATGAGCCTCTGTTTAAAATTGCTCCTAAGCTTCCCGAAACTTGGGAAGATGTTCAAACTCTTATAATAGAGAGCGAATTAAACAAAGAGGTTGACACTACAATTCTGCCCACTAATGATAAAATTGATTTTGATAATTGTAGTATTTCAGAAGTTATCGCCTTTCTACAAGGAATGGCTAAGGATCCCAACACTAGCACGCTTAATCTTGCCTTCACAGAGCATATCACTAATGCTCTCATCAAAGCTAGGGAGGAGAAACTCAGAGTAGAAGCCTTCATACCTAGAAAGATAGGAGATGGTTGGGATTCTATGATTAAAATTAAGATAAATAACTTCTCATGCTTTGCTTTATGTGATATTGTAGCTTGTACTTCTATTATGCCCAAAAGACTTTATGATATGCTTAAATTGAAACCTTTTGATTCTTGTTCTTTTGGTAATGCTCTTGTTGATTCTTCCATAAAGAAACCTTTGGGGAGGATTGACGATGTTCTTATTGTTGTCAATGATAATTATGTGCCCATTGATTTCACTATTATGGATATTGAATGTGATCCTTCATGTCCAATTATTTTGGGACGTCCCTTTTTGCGCACCGTTCGTGCTGTCATTGACATGAAAGAGGGTAATATAAAATTTCAGTTTCCTCTCAAGAAAGGGATGGAACACTTCCCTCGTAAGAAGGTCAAGTTACCTTTTGAGTCCGTTGTACGGGCTAGTTACTCTTTTACTTTTGATAAAACTTGATCTTTGCATTATGCCTAGCTTAAAGGCATAAAAGAAAGCGCTTTTGGGAGGCAGCCCACATGAATAATTTTTTTGCTTTTGTTGTGTCTTGATGTTGTTTACTGCTGTAGCATCATCATTGTATCTTTGCTTTTCATATTTGTGCCAAGTATAGCCTCTGATTGCTAGAAAGTTCAAAAGTTGTGAGGTGCTGTCCAGGAAACAGATTCTGTAATTGGATAGAAAAATTCGTATAAAATCACCAGATCATCTTTTTGGTCTCAATTTTTTCGACAGAGTTCTCTATATAATTGTCTTTCGTGCGTCAGTTCTGAGTTGTTTGATTTGAGTTGCAGAAGTATTCCGAACAGGTCAATTACTGCCTGCTGTTCTGTTTTTCACAGATTCTGTCCTGTTTTGCCTTACCTTAACTTTGCAAATTGAGAACTTGCTTTTTCTTTGCAAAAACCTTTTGGCAATATTGAGAAACAGTAGAACTTCAAGAATATCATTATTTCTAGCAAGGTATAATTATTTTATTAAGGGTACTAACCTCGCTAATCAGATTATGAATGAGTTATGTATGAAGGGAGTTTTCAAGTGTGCGAGGGAAGATGATAAAAAGATTCAGGAGTGTCAAGCGCTCAAGCTTGGGGATGCCCCCGTGCACCCCCAAGAAATATTCAAGGAGACTCAAGCGTCTAAGCTTGGGGATGCCCCCGTGCATCCCCTTCTCCATCAACATTACCAGTTCGTCTTTCGTTCCGCTATATTTTTATCACTTCATGTGTTATGTGCTATGCTTGGAGCGTCTTGCTTTTAGTTTTCTTTTTAGTTTTTCATAACGAGTCGGAACCCAGCATTCCTTTATGTGGGAGAGAAACACGCTCCACCTCTACCTAGAACATTACATAGAATTTTCATTGTCTATCTATGATGTGTGTGTTCTTTGTCTTTTAAATAGCTACTATCGTGCTCTGCTCTTAGTATTCATGCTTATCTTTTCAAGAGCTTTTGTTTAGTTGGTTGCTTGAACTCTCTTTAATTACCATGATCACCTTATTAAGAGAGTTTGCTTCCGTTACATGGGTTTATGTGTCTATGATAAATATGCTACTTTCATGATGGTGCTTAGTAGTTCAGGTTTTCTTTTGGTTAATCTCGAATAGCTGGGGGGTTCCCAATGTGTCATTGGAGTACCAACTTGGTTTGTTTGCCTATGATGAGGTATGGTTTAGTAATATCTTCCTTTGAGAGTTTATTTTGATTGACTTGGCGTATGCTCACGCATATTCAAGACTGTAAAGAAAGTCTGTCAAGCCTTGATGATCTTTTGTTTCTGAGTAGCGATATAACTACCATGCCTGATTCAATATTGCTTTGTCGCTCTGCATGATTATGACCGTCATTGCTCTCTTAGTTGGTCGCTCCCAGTCTTTTGCTAACCTCCACCTGCACTAAGCAAATTAACCATGCAATACATAGCTCATGGGAAAGTAGCCTAAAAACTATTGTGGTAAAGAATATGTTGCTTATGTATCTTATTTCTTATGAGTTGCTTGCTGAGCGGTAACCATGTTTCTGGGGACGCCATCAACTGTCACACTTTTGTTGAATATCATGTGAGTTGCTATGCATGTTCGTCTTGTCTGAAGTAAGGGTGATTTACCGTGGGTTGAATTAATATGCATATTGTTAGAGAAGAACATTGGGCCGCCAACCAAAGCCATGCATCATGGTGGAAGTTTTAGCTTGGACCTTAATCCTCAATCTCTCATGAGAATATGCTTATGCATTTAAGAGGAATCCATCATATATTTTCTATGTTGTCCCGGTATGGATGTCCTCAAGTTGAGATTTATCAAAAACGAGAAATCAAATGCGATCTATCTCCTTGGACCTTTGTACAGGTGGCATAGAGGTACCACTTTGTGACACTTGGTTAAAACATATGCAATGCAATGATAACCCATGGGGATCCGAGCTAATTAGGACAAGGAGCGAGCACTATTAGTATTCGATGCATGAGGCTTGCAACTTATAAGATGTTTTATACATGACACATATGAAGTACTACTACCGTTGACACAATTGCTTCCATGTTTCAAAATAAAAATGTCTAGCACTTCAAGCATCAACTACCGAGAGCATGATTGTCATTCTGAATGTAATGTGCATTGTCCCAAAGTAGCATTGTCTTTTGCATGATTGTGATATCGTTTATTTTGAAATGATTGTATCTAGTCATCACTTAAACCTTGAAGGTGCCCCTGCACTTATGTTTTGCATCACTAAAGGGGGCAAGCTAGATATCACTTGATCATATTTGCACATCATGTTCATTGCAAATCTTTTTGATGTTTCAGTTTCATGTTGTAAAACTTTCAGTCATTTGTGATTTTCTCTTGAGACAACTTAATTACTTTAGAATCATTGTCTCAGTAAGCATTTGTCATATGACTATGAGAAAGTCTTATATGGTTAATAGCATGTCACCACAGAAATTATTCTTGTTATCATTTTCCTACTCGAGGACGAGCAGGAATTAAGCTTGGGGATGTTGATACGTCCAAAACGTATCTATAATTTCTGCTTGCTCCATGCCACTTTTGGGTGATATTGCTATGATATTCATACAATTCCATACACTTTTGATCATATTTGGACTAACTTACTAATCCAGTGCACCCCAGTGCCAGTTTCTGTTTTCGGCTGTTTTTGTATTTCAGGTTTTCACGTTTCGAGAACTGCCCAGAAAAATACAGAAAAAATATATAAAAAATCAGCGTATCGGGAACGACACTGCTTCCGAAGGGGAGCCTGGGGGGGCACAGGGGCCCCAGGCGCCCTGTGGGCGCCCCCCC
>LR738713.1:822474138-822488626 GCA_902687465.1 Secale cereale | reverse complement strand
GGGGGGGCGCCTCGGCACCCCGAGAGCCCCCCGGTGCCCTACTTTGGCAGATATTTAAAGGGTCCCCCGTAACCCTTGAAACATGACTTCTTTTCGCGATCCCATCTCTGTTCCACCGCCGCCGCCGTTCCAAGATCGGGAGCACCAGGAGAACTCTTCCCGGCACCCTGCCGGAGGGGAGGATCACCACCGGGAGCTTCTCCACCACCATGGACGCCTCCCGGATGACTCGTGAGTAGTCTCCCTTGGACCATGAGTCCATGACCAGTAGCTATGTGATGTTCTCCTCCCGTTCTTGTGCTTCACTAATTAGTCCTCGTGAGCTGCCCTACATGATCGAGGCACCTATGTAATCCTTGTGTTGTTGCTATGTTGAGTTTGCTGGGATCCGATGGATTATGAGATTATGTTCAGATTGATCTTGAGTAATATATTTGATTCACCTCTTTTATATTTTAGTTCATAAGTAATTCTTGCATGTTCTCCGTTGTTATTTATTGCTTTGGCCGAGTAGTAAGTAGTGACTCCAAGAGGGAACGTTATGCTCGATTGTGGGTTCATGCCCCTCGATGACTAGCTTGAGTGACAGAAACATGAGTCTAGGGGATGTGCTGTTGCCACAAGGGGGAAAACAACGGTGCTTGTGCCCGCGGGTGCAAGGATTGTTTACTTTACGCAAAGTTCTTTTAATGCAGTTGTCTGTTGCATTGAGTTTACACTATGGGTGGGACTCGCAACTTAATACCAGCGAGATGTTCTGGATAGATATCTCAAGGTGAATGATTAGTAGTAGATGCAGATGGATTTCGGTCTACTTACTTTGGCGTACCGCCCATGCTTTGAACCTCAACCTTTCTTGCAATGTAGTCAGCATTGGTTTGCGTTCGTGGTCCTGTCAATTGCCCAGCTGTAATTTGTTACCTCACATAGCTGTTTCATCGTCTTTTGGGAGAGAGACATCACTAGTGAACATCATGTGACTCCGGTCATATTACTATCATTGATCACATACACTATTTTACTTTCCGCTATTTTATTTACTATTGCAAATTACTATCTATCACTACTATCATATTGCTTTTAACCCTTTGTGAACTACAAGGCCGGAGAGATTGACAACCTCTCTGTACTCGTTGGGAGCAAAGTTATTTGTATCTGTGTGCAGGTCCACGTTGATTGCTAATTGCGCCGTTAGCAGTTGACACCTACCTATTGAACCTAGGAGTCTCTGGGGATTCGATCCTTGGCATCTTTGCTAAGGGAAAACACTTCTACTTACTGCATCTTACACCTTCCACTTGGGGTAATCCAACGAGGGGTTCGAGGCCCATCAAGCTTCCGCTTGTGCTTGTATGACTGTATGACTTGAGTGTTGGATCATGTGACCCCTACCTGTATGGATATGTTATGTATGGCTCTTGGAGCCGTTTAAATAAAATACTTTGAGTCATAGAGTTCTGTTGTGATGCAATGTTGTATTTGCACATATTGAGCATATTGTGTGTATGATTGAAATGCTTGGTATGTGTGGGATCCGACACCTAGTTGTTTTCCTTTGGTAGCATATCTTACAGGGAAATGCCTCCTAGTGTCTCCAATGAGCCTTGGTAGCTTGCTACTGCTCGGAACACGTAGGCTGGCCGGCATGTGTCCTTCTTCGTTCCTGTGTCTGTCCCTTAGGGGAAATGTCACGCGTTGTTCCTTTAAGTCCATGTAGCTTGCTACGACTTGGGTTCATACGTTGATGACCGACACGTTCGTTGCTGGGTCATGGATGCCTGTCTCTGTAATTTAGTGCCACTTTTGGTTTATAACTAGCCATGTCGGCCCGGGTTCTCTGTCATATGGATGCTAGCGACACTGTCATATACGTGTGCCAAAATGCGCAAACGGTCCCGGGCCAGGTAAGGTGGCACCCGTGGGGTTACCGTGTGTGAGGCCGCAAAGTGATATGACGTGTTACAGCTAGATCGGTGTGACTTAGGATCGGGGTCCTAACACAAATCCTTATGCTAAGTATATGAAAGATATTATTACCAACAAAAGAAAGATACCTGAAGTAGAAATTTCCACCATGCTTCCAATTACACTTTTGAGGGTGGAATGCCTAAGAAATTAGGAGATCCAGGAGTACCTACTATACCTTGCTCCATTAAGAGAAACTTTGTTAAAACTGCTTTGTGTGATCTTGGAGCCAGTGTTAGTGTTATGCCACTCTCTTTATATCGTAGACTTGACTTGAGTAAGTTGACACCCACTGAAATATCTTTACAAATGGATGATAAATCAACTACTATACCTGTCGGTATTTGAGAGGATGTGCTTGTTGTAGTTGCAAATATTACTATTCTAACGGACTTTATTATACTTGATATTCCCGAGGATGATAGTATGTTTATTATTCTTGGAAGACCTTTTTTGAATACTGCAGGGGCTGTTATTGATTGCAACAAAGGAAATGTCACTTTTCATGTCAATGGTAATGAGCATACGGTACACTTTCCGAGGAAACAACCTCAGGTCTACAGTATCAATTATATTGGAAAAACTTCAACTATTACTATCGGAGGTTTTGAGTTCCCTATCCTACTATCAAGAAGGCATATGACATACTTATTGTTGGGGACATACATATCCCCATTGAGGTAACCTAGTGTTATTCAAAAATTCTCCGGTTTCATGTTACTCGGAAAGAGTTTATTAACAAGACCTGATCAACCTTGTTAATGGATTCCTTTTGAAGAGCATGGGATAGGTGAATCTAGATAGCACAAACCTTCAATACCCTCCTTTTACTTTCTTTTAATTAGGTTAAATGAAACAAAAATAACATTGTTTGTCTGTTTCCAGACTTATCCATGCAATAAAAAATATCCTGAAAATAAAAGTTCTCCAAATGCCATGAAAATGAAATATGATTTTTTCTAGAATATTTAATAAAATATGGCACTGAACACACAGCGAGGGGAGCCAACACGTGGCCATGAGGGCACAGGGCGCGCCCCCCTGCCTCGTGGGCCCCACGTGGCCCCCCTCCACTTATCCTTTCACTCATGCTCTTCTTCTTCCTCCAAAAAAAATCCCCAACCAGCTCAAACCTGAGTTCTAGCTCAACTTGCTGCCATTTTCGATCTCCTTGCTCAAAGCACCATTCACCAAACTGTTTGGGGTGATTGTTCCTTGGTATGTGACTCCTCCATTGGTCCAATTATTTTTTGCTCTAGTGCTTTATTTTTTGCAAATTTATGCTGCTGTGGTGACCTTGTTCTTGAGCTTGCATGTCAAATTTCCTTAGTCCCAAGTAGTTCTAATGCATGATATAGCCTCTAGGCACTTATAGGAGTTATTGCTATTAATCTTGTTGAGTTTGGTTAACTTTTATTTTGAAGTTACTAAAATTTTTAGAATTTTTCAGAAAAGGAAAATGTTAAAAAGATTATAGAGGGGCTCCTCCAGCAAGAGCTCAGAGGAGAAGAAGAAAGAAGAAAATAAGAAGCCCAACTATAATCTTCCTCGCATGGCAGAAGTTCGACCGTGCGAATGGCCTTGTAATAATTTCATGAAGTCCGCCGGTATTTACGAAGACTTTTATTGGTTGGCGAATAATGCAGGCCTCACCGACTTCCTCAATGACCAGAAAGAACAGTATCTCTTAATCACAAATATTTTCACGCAAAGCTTTCATTTTCACTCTAGGAAAACACCACCTACGGTGGAGTTTTGCTTATACGATGTGGTTAAGGAGATATCACTTTTAGATTTTTGTGAAATATGCAAAGTACCCTTTGGAGGTAGACTTGATGAACCACGTCATGAGGACGTCAAAGGGTTCATTGACATGATAGCCATAGGTGAAACTAGACAAGTTTCAGGGGCAAGAATCACTAGTATACACTTCCCTGTTCTGTGCTAATTTGCTTTATTTGCTAGTAGGTGTGTAATTGGTCGCGAGAACAGTGGGAATCTCAATGCCCCTGATATTATCATTTTACGCCATGCGTTGTTTCGAGACACAACTTTTAGCTTGGGTGCTGTCGTTGCCAAACGATTGAGTCTGAACCGCTCAAAGGGGCCCATCTTTGGAGGCATCTTTGCTTCTCGCCTTGCTGAATATTTTAATATACCTATTAGGCATCATGAGAAGGAAGAAAAATTGCTTGCCCCTGTTTATCTAGACTACAAGAGCATGGTAGCTCATGACTTTATTGTTAAAGACAAGAATATGCAGCTCAATTATAAATTGAGGTTTGATGAAATATACTGTGAAATTGTTACCTTGCCTGCACCTTCTTTGTTTGATCTATCTACAGACGTATTCCTCATCACCTCAGATGCCTTCTACAAGTACCAAGGCTAGGCACAAGCTTCAGAGCCTGAGCCAGAACTACCACTTGATCCTTCCTGTCAATCTGTTTATGGGTGGGAGCTAGACGAGCTCGCCAACCAGTGGCATCTAGAGGACACATCTCAGTACACTGGAGGGAGTAACTTCAATCCGTGACCATAAACCAACTTAGGCCAAAAGCCTAAGCTTAGGGGAGTACGTGTTTCTCACCGACTTACATTCATGTTCACACACTTATTCTAGCTGTCGGTGCTCACACTCTTTCACTGTACCATCCATGCTTAGTTTCAATTTCTTTTTCTTAGTCTTTTTCTTTCGTGCTAGAAAAACCCAGAAAAACAAAAAATATTAGTTGTAGCTTCTAAGCTAGTTTACTTTTCCTGCTTGTAGTAGCAATTAATTGAAAACCCAAAAAAAGATTTCCCATTCTTATTTTGCTTGTTGGGACCTTTCCCGTGTAAATAGTTTATTTTATTTTCTTTAGGGGTTAAGAGTAGAAGACCATGATTGAAAATGCTTAGTGGCTCTCATATTCTCTATTGTTGATTTAACCTTGAGCCATATTACCTTGTCTTCTCTCTTGTATTAAATGCCTGCAGATTCCAGCTTAGTCCAATGCACGTGCACTATTATTATTATCGAGACCGTTCGGTCATGCAAGTGAAAGGCAATAAGGATGATATATGATGAACTAATTGAGATGAGAAAAGCTGGTATGAACTCGGCCTCTTTTGTTTTTGTAAATATGATTGCTCGTCGTTCTTGATTCAGCTTGTTATGAATGAAACATGTTTGCAATGACAATTAGAGATCATAGCTGCTTATGCCATGCTTAATTAGCTGATAGTTTATAATGGTCTATCTTGCCTGCCAACATGATATTAAAATGGTTGTGATGTGGTATGATGGGTGGTATCCTCCTTTGAACGATTTAAGTGACATGACTTGGCACATGTTCACGCATGTAGTTGAAACAAATCAACATAGCCTTCATGATATTTATGTTCACGGTGATTTATATCCTACTCATGCTTGCATTCATTGTTGATTAATTTTAATGCATGTTCATGACCGTTGTTGCTCTCTAGATGGTCGCTTCCCATTCTCTTTCTAACCTTCACCTGTACTAAGCGGGAATACTGCTTGTGCATCCACTTCCATAAACCCCAAAGTTGTTCCATATGAGTCCACCATACCTTCCTATATGCGGTATTTACCTGCCGTTCCAAGTATATTTGTATGTGCCAAACTCTAAACCTTCAAATGAAATTATGTTTTGTATGCTCGAACAGCTCATGTATCAACTAGGGCTGTCTATATCTTCCATGCTAGGTGGGTTATTCTCACGATGAGTGGACTCTGCTCATCATTCATGAGAAAATGGCTCGTAATCGGGATGCCCAGTCCCATGCTCAAAATCATAATAATGAAACAAAACTCCCCCAGGGCTGTTGCTGGTTTGACAGTACCCGTTGTTCGGGCTAGCCGTGGAGTGTGCTTGTTGGTGGTTGGGGGAGTATAAACTTTACCATTCTATTTGGGAACCGCCTATAATGTGCGTAGCATGTGAGATATCGAGATTCTTGGTTGTTATGTTGACAATGAAAGTATACCGCTCAAAATGTTATTCATCTCTATTTAAAAATCGAGCTCTGGCACCTCTACAAATCCATGCTTCCCTCTGCGAAGGGCCTATCTATTTAATTTTATGCAGAGTCATCATCCTTTTATTAAAGAGCACCAGTAGGAGAGCACCTCTGTCGTTGCATGTATTACTATTTATTTGCATTGAGTATGATCATGACTGGATCTCTTTTACCATGAATTACAATGTCTAGTCAGTCCTTGATCTTTAAAGGTGCTCTGCATTTATGTTTTGCGGTCTCAGAAAGGGCTAGCGAGATACCATCTTGTTATAACATATCATGATTGTTTTGAGAAGTGTTGTCATCCGAGGTTTATTATTATTGCTTGCTAGTTGATTATGCCATTGATGTGAGTAGTCTTGAGACCTGAAAGTTATTGTGAATGTGGTTAGTTCATGATCTTATTGAAAACCTGAATGCTAGCTTACATATTTACAACAACAAGAGCAAACATAGTTTGTCAAATCTTTTCTTTATCACTTTTAGTTTATCAACTGAATTGCTTGAGGACAAGCAAAGGTTTAAGCTTGGGGGAGTTGATACGTCTCCAACGTATCTACTTTTACAAACCCTTTTGCCCTTGTTTTGGACTCTAACTTGCATGATTTGAATGGAACTAACCCGGACTGATGCTGTTTTCAGCAGAACTGGCATGGTGTTGTTTTTGTGCAGCATAAAAAGTTCGCTGAATCGCTTGAAAATCAACTGAGAATTTTTTCAGAAAATATAAAAAATATCTGCAAGAAGTTCCTCACCGGGCGGCCCACACCCTGTTCTCGAGGGTGGGGGCGCGCCCCCCTGCCCAGGGCGCGCCACCCTGCCTCGAGGGCCCCCCGATGCTCCACCGACGTACCCCCAGATCCTATATCTTCCGTTTCGGGAGAAAAAAATCAGAGAGAAGGAATTATCGCGTTTTACCAGACGGAACCGCCGCCAAGCCCTAATCTCTCTCGGGAGGGCTGATCTGGAGTCCGTTCTGGGCTCCGGAGAGTGGAGATTGTCGCCATCGTCATCATCAACATTCCTCCATCACCAATTCCATGATGCTCACCGCCGTGTGTGAGTAATTCCATTGCAGGCTTGCTGGACGCTGATGGGTTGGATGGGATCTATCGTGTAATCGAGTTAGTTTTGTTAGGGTTTGATCCCTAGTATCCACTATGTTCTGAGATTGATGTTGCTATGACTTTGCTATGTTTAATGCTTGTCACTAGGGCCCGAGTGCCATGATTTTAGATCTGAACCTATTATGTTTTCATGAATATATGTGTGTTCTTGATCCTATCTTGCAAGTCTATAGTCACCTACTATGTGTTATGATCCGGCAACCCCGAAGTGACAATAATCGGGACTACTCCCGGTGATGACCATAGTTTGAGGAGTTCATGTATTCACCATGTGTTAATGCTTTGGTCCGGTACTCTATTAAAAGGAGGCCTTAATATCCCTTAGTTTCCAATAGGACCCCACTGCCACGGGAGGGTAGGACAAAAGATGTCATGCAAGTTCTTTTCCATAAGCACGTATGACTATATTTGGAATACATGCCTACATTGCATTGATGAACTGGAGCTAGTTCTGTGTCACCCTAGGTTATAACTTCTACATGATGAATTGCATCCGACGTAATTTCCCATCACCGAACCAATGCATACGAGCTTTACCTATATTGCTAGTTGCTGTTTACTTTTCTGTTGCTATTATCACAAAAACTACAAAAACATTATCGTTACTTTTATTGCTGCTACCGCCACTATCATATTACTTTGCTACTAAACTATCTTGCTGCAGATACTAAGTTTCCAGGTGTGGTTGAATTGACAACTCAGCTGCTAATACTTAAGAGTATTCTTTGGCTCCCCTTGTGTCGAATCAACAAATTTGGGTTTAATACTTTACCCTCGAAAATTGTTGCGATCCCCTACACTTGTGGGTTATTAGGCCCCAAGATGGGATCTCACGGGAACAAAAGGTTGCGGCGGTGGAATTAGGTTTTTCTCTGTTGCCTCAATGTCTTGAGGGTACATGGATATATATAGGAGGAAGGAGGGCATCGGGGAGAGCCAGAGGTGTCGGTGTACTAAAGTAGGGGTACCTTAGTATCCTTAACTTGTGCACGGGCAGTTGCAGCGTCCCACGACAAGGCTTGCCGGGCGACCGCCAAGGTCCTCCATGGTTCCTTTGGGGCCATTCAAGAACAAAGTATCCAAGCCAAGGAGACAAGGCCCCTGCAAGAGGAGCTTGCCGGGAAGGCCACTCAAGGCACAAGACCACTCAAGGCGCAAGACCCTGGCGAGAGGAGCTTGCCGGGAAGGCCAACCAAAGCATCACAAGAAACTTGCCGCGACGCGCCACGCGTCCCGGCAAGGACCGGTGAGCGACAAGCTCCCGGAAGCGACAAGATAGCGACCGCGGCAAGCTTCCACTCAGTACCCGCACTCCAGTGCATCCACCCACGTGTCGCTCTGGGACCCTTCCAGGCGCACGTGGCAGGAGGCTGTGCAGCCAGGGGTACGCGGTGGCAAGCGGCGCTGACAAGGTTGCCATCATGGCGAACGGTGGCGCCCCCTGACGGCCCCTTTTTGCACTGTTTGGGCGATGTTGATGGGCATTTAATGCCCTTGTCCCCTGCCGCCAGGGTTAGGTATAAAACACTGTACCCACTACCGCACATTTTCCATTTTTACCCTCAACTGCGTTGCCACCTGTCGGTGACCCCTTGAGCCTATAAAAGGAGGCCCATGCGCAACGTAGGGGGGGGGGGGTTCGAACACTCTTACGCTCGGTCTCGTTAGCCGCTAAAGTGTACTGTAGCTTCCAGCGCTCCCGAGCCAAGAACTCAATACAAACCAAAGCAGGAGTAGGGTTTTACGCATCCGTGCGGCCTGAACCTGGGTAAACTGCTCGTGTGCCTCGCCTCGATCTGCTCTTCGCGCGATCTCCGCCCCCTGCCGTACCGAAAAGGGGCTCCGTCCCCATAGGTGTTCGTGGGTGGATCAGTTTCCCCGACATCTTTGGCGCGCCAGGTAGGGGGTGCGTCGAGGTTGTGTGAACCTGATCCAGCGTCCACACGAGCTAGATCTTCACCATCTTCATCAACATGCCGCCGAAGAAGAAGGCTTCGGAGGAAGCAGGTCCGTCCGCGTCGATCCCACCACCGCAGGAGCCAACGGCTGGTGGGGGAGACGCCGGCGGGAGAACGGACGTCGACGAGGGAGCTCACGGTGCCGCCAAGTCCAAGGACAAGGCTGCGCTGCCCATCGACGGCGTAGCCGGCTCCCACGACGACCGGGCGCACTCCAAGACCTCGGCGTCCGTGCATGCACCGCGCCCATCTCAGGAGGTGCGGGACCGGCAGTGTCATGGTACTCATGGTACCATATGATACGTCCAAAACGTATCTATAATTTCTGCTTGCTCAAAGCCTCTTTTGGGTGATATTGCTATGACATTTATACACTTCCATACACTTTTGATCATATTTGGACTAACCTATTAACTCAGTGCACCCCAGTGCCAGTTTCTGTTTTCGGCTGTTTTTGTATTTCAGGTTTTCACATTACGAGAACTGCCAGGAAAAATCCAGAAAAATTATATAAAAAACCAGCGTTCCAGAAACTACCATGCGCCCGAAGGACAGCCGGGGGGGGGGGGGCACCAGGGCTCCAGGCGCCCTGGCGGCGCGCCCCCCCTGGGCCGCGCCGGGGGGGCGCCTGGTCCCCCCGAGGCTCCTCTGATGCCCCCCTTTGGCATATATTTAAAGCGTGTCGAGGAAACCCTGATTCCAGACCCCTTTTCTGCAGACGCGATTCCGATCTCCGCCGCCATCGCCATCAACCTTCGGGGGACCAGAATTCCTGTGCCGGCACCCTGCCGGGACGGGGAAGTGCCCCCGGATTCATCTCCATTGACGTTGCTTCCTCCCTCCATGATGCGGGAGTAGTTCCTCCTCGGGGCTGAGGTTCTTACCAGTAGCTATGTGGTCAATTCTCTCTCCCATGATGGGATCTAGGGTATGTTAATCTAGGGTGATCCCATGATGTTTCCCCTTCCTCTATGTATTGGATTGATGTACTCACTTGTCTTTATCTAGTATAATCCCCGAGACCAAGGTGACAGCGGTCTATTGGACATGGATTAGAACAATATTTTCATGAGTGATTTCCTCTCTTGTGTGTTGATTGAATATTGAGAGTCTCTTGGTGCTTGTCTTTGACTATCCTTTAGATATGTTGTGGTGATTGTGGGACTCTCTTTGGATGGCCGCGGTGACATTGGGAAATCCTTAGATTGAGAACTACGAACTTTGAGGTGTGCTTTTGTAGCCCTACATAATTCTCGTCCTCTCTTGACCACGAAGGAATGACCTCCGGGTGCGTCCCCTTTGCATGTTTTATGGGAAGTATCATGTGATTTGATTATGTTAATGTTGTTGGGAGTTGCCACTAGTGAAAGTATGAACCCTAGGCCTTGTTTCCACCATTGCAATACCATTTGTGCTCACGTTTACCACTTGTTTGCTTGCTGCACTTTTTATTACAGATTTATATTACTTTGTTTTGCCATCCATATCACTTGCCATTTAACATCTCTTCGCCGAACTAGTGCACCTATACATCTAACAAGTGTATTAGGTGTGTTGGGGACACAAGAGACTTCTTGTATCTTAGTTGCAGGGTTGCTTGAGAGAGACCATCTTCAACCTCTACTTCCCTGAGTTCGATAAACCTTAGGTCATCCACTTGAGGGAAATTGCTACTGTCCTACAAACCTCTGCGCTTGGAGGCCCAACATAGTCTACAAGAGTAGAAGCGTGTGTAGACATCAAGCTATTTCTGGCGCCGTTGCCGGGGAGGTGAGCGCTTGAAGGTATATCTTTAGATCTTGCAATTAAATCTTTTTGTTTCTTGTTTTTATTTCACTAGTTATGCTTATGGACAACCTTGCTATTGGATCGTTGCTTGCGGGAAGACGCCCCACACCTGTGGTGGTTGCTCCCCCCCCCTACTGAAATTGTGCCCTATAAAGTACCAGCTGGTATTATCGATTATGTCTTGGCTAATCGTTATGCAGGAGACAGACATCCCGGTGAACACTTGCTATATCTGTCACAATTATGTTCATTATTTAAGCTTGCAGGTGTATCAAGGGAGTTTGTCATGAGGAAATTCTTCGCCGTATCACTTATAGATAAGGCTTCAGATTGGTATAAGCTTCTCGATAACTCGCACTTGCTTGATTGGAAAGAGCTTATGTCTCTCTTTTATACTAAGTTTCATCCTCTCATGAAATTCAACGAGACAGGAACTATATCTATAACTTTAGGTCTCGTGACGGAGAGAGCGTAGCTCAAGCTTGGGGGAGACTGAAAACGTTAATGCTAAAAAGTCCTAACCATGGGCTCCCCAAAGATGCTTATGTGGAGAGTAAGAGTACCTTTTTGCATGTGGATCATGGTAAGAATGCTTTATGTGATGCTTATATTGTTGAGTTTATTCGTGATCCCACTAAAAATTATTATGAGAAGGGAACATATGCTTATAGATATTTCAATAATATCAAGTTCCCTCTCTTTATGTTGAAGGTTTTGAAGCTGCACTTGTTTTGTCTTCCTATGCTTATTGCTTTGTGCTTCAATGAATTATTCTATTGCAATATTCCTATGCATAGGAAGCATGTTAGGCATAAATGTATTTGGTATTTGCTTCTTGATGCTCTCTTTTGTTCTTCAACTCTTGTTCCTACGAGAGCATCATTAAAGTCTTATGCCTAGCTTAAAGGCATAAAAGAAAGCGCTTTTGGGAGGCAGACCAATGAATAAATTTATTTTGCTTTTGTTGTGTCTTGATGTTGTTTACTACAGTAGCATCATCATTGTATCTTTGCTTTTCAAATTTGTGCCAAGTGTAGCCTCTGATTGCTAGAATGTTCAAAAGTTGTGAGGTGCTGTCCAGGAAACATATTCTGTCCTTGGATAGAAAAATTCATATAAAATCACCAGATCATCTTTTTGGTCTGAATTGTTTCGACAGCATTCTCTATATAATTGTCTTTCGCGCATCTGTTCTGAGTTTTTTGATTTGAGTTGCAGAAGTGCCCCGAACAAATCACTTACTACCTGCTGTTCGGTTTTTCACAGATTCTGTCCTGTTTTGCCTTTCCTTCATTTTGCAAACCTAGAGCTTGCTTTTTCTTTGCAAAAACCTTTTGGCAATCTTGAGAAATAGTAGACCTTCAAGAATATCTTTATTTCCAGCAAGGTATAATTATTTTATTACGGGTACTAACCTCGCTAATCAGATTATGATGAGTTATGTATGAAGGGAGTTTTCAAGTGTGCGAGGGAAGATGATAAAAAGATTCAGGAGTGTCAAACGCTCAAGCTTGGGGATGCCCCCGTGCACCCCCAAGAAATATTCAAGGAGACTCAAGCGTCTAAGCTTGGGGATGCCCCCGTGCATCCCCTTCTCCATCAACATTATCAGTTCGTCTTTCGTTCCACTATATTTTAATCACTTCATGTGTTATGTGCTATGCTTGGAGCGTCTTGCTTTTAGTTTCCTTTTTAGTTTTCTTTAGCTTTTCATAACGAGTCGGAACTCAGCTTTCTTTGTGTGGGATAGAAACACGCTCCACTTCTACCTAGAACATAACATAGAATTTTTATGTCTATCTTTGCTGTGTATGTTCTTTGTCCTTCAATAGCTACTATCATGCTTAGCTTTTAACTTTCATGCTTATTTTTTTAAAGAGCTTTCGTTTAGTTGGTTGCTTGAACTCTCTTTAGTTATCATGCTTATCTTATTAAGAGAGTTTGCTTCCGTTGCATTGGTTGATATGTCTATGATAAAAATGCTACGTGCATAATGGCGCTTAGTAGTTCAGGTTTTCTTATGGTTAGTCTCAAATAGCTGGGGGATTCCCAATGTGTTATTGGAGTACCAACATGATTTGTTTGCCTATGATGTGGTATGGTTTAGTAATATCTTCCTTCAAGAATTTATTTTGATTGACTTGGCGTATGCTCACGCATATTTAAGACTGTAAAGAAAGTCTGTCAAGCCTTGATGATCTTTTATTTCTGAGTAGCGATATAACTTCCATGCCTGATTCAATGTTGCTTTGTCGCTCTGCATGATTATGACCGTCATTGCTCTCTTAGTTGGTCGCTCCCAGTATTTTGCTAACCTCCACCTGTACTAAGCGGACTGACTGCTTGTGCATCCCCATTCCTTTAAACCAGTTATGCCATATGAGTCCACCATACCTTCCTACATGGTATTTACCTGCCATTCCTAACGAAGACTTTCATGTACCATCTCGAAATTATTCAAAAAAGCATTTCTATTTTGTGCCTCTGTTTTAGCTCATGAGGAAGTAGTAGTTAATTCATGATCTTTTTAAGTTGGACAAGCTTCACCCCGGTATTGCATGTATAATGTGCAAACCCATAATACGAGAAGGAACTGGCATTGAGTGCGCCCGGCTCAAAAAGATAATATAACAAACAAACCCTCCTTCACGCTTGGTTCATGAGAAATCAGAAAACTTTGGCAGTGATAAACAAAGGAGATTAAGAGGATGTGATCGTCCTCATTCGGGAGCCGTTCCTCGAAACTTGTCCATCTCAAGAAGTGATTGAGTTATCTGCTAGCATTCGTTGACGAAACATGCATGATCTAAAAAATAAATTATTACCTCTGTTTTAAAACCAAGAGCTCTGGTACATGTTTTGTCTTTGCTTCCGACTACGGGTTTTCAACCTTGCCAACAAAAGCCACGGTTCGAGAGTCTCCACCTTCTTATTAAAGCACCAACTACTGAGAGCATGATTGTCATTCTGAGTGTAATGTGCATTGTCCCAAAGTAGCATTGTCTTTTGCATGATTATGATATCGTTTATTTTGAAATCATTGTATCTAGTCATCACTTAAACCTTGGAGGTGCCCCTGCATTTATGTTTTGCTTCACTAAAGGGGGCAAGCTAGATATTACTTTATCATATTTGCACATCATGTTCATTGCAAATCTATTTGATGTTTCAGTATCATATTGTAAAACTTTCAGTCCTTTGTGATTTTCTCATGAGGCAACTTAATTACTATAGATCTATTGTCTCAGTAAGCTTTTGTCATATGACTATGAAAAAGTCCTATATGGCTAATAGCATGTCACCACAGAAATTATTCTTGTTATCATTTACCTACTCGAGGACGAGCAGGAATTAAGCTTGGGGATGTTGATACGTTGAAAATGTATCTATAATTTCTGCTTGCTCCATGCCTCTTTTGGGTGATATTGCTATGATATTTATACACTTCCATACACTTTTGATCATATTTGGACTAACCTATTAACTCAGTGCACCCCAGTGCCAATTTCTGTTTTCGGCTGTTTTTGTATTTCAGGTTTTCACATTACGTGAACTGCCAGGAAAAATCCAAAAAAATTATATAAAAAATCAGCGTTCCAGAAACTACCATGCGCCCGAAGGACA
>LR738713.1:822443869-822474128 GCA_902687465.1 Secale cereale | reverse complement strand
GGGGGGGGGGCACCAGGGCTCCAGGCGCCCTGGCGGCGCCCCCCCTGGGCCCCCCAAGGCTCCTGCGATGCCCCCCTTTGGCATATATTTAAAGCGTGTCGAGGAAACCCTGATTCCAGACCCCTTTTCTCCAGACGCGATTCCGATCTCCGCCGCCATCGCCATCAAGCTTCGGGGGACCAGAATTCCTGTGCCGGCACCCTGCCGGGACGGGGAAGTTCCCCCGGATTCATCTCCATCGACGTTGCTTCCTTCCTCCATGATGCGGGAGTAGTTCCTCCTCGGGCTGAGGTTCTTACCAGTAGCTATGTGGTCAATTCTCTCTCCCATGATGTGATCTTCGTTGTGATCATAGGCTATGTTAATCTAGGGTGATCCCATGATGTTTCCCCTTCCTCTATGTATTGGATTGATGTACTCACTTGTCTTTATCTAGTATAATCCCCGAGACCAAGGTGACAGCGGTCTATTGGACATGGATTAGAACAATATTTTCATGAGTGATTTCCTCTCTTGTGTGTTGATTGAAGATTGAGAGTCTCTTGGTGCTTGTCTTTGACTATCCTTTAGATATGTTGTGGTGATTGTGGGACTATCTTTGGATGGCCGCGGTGACATTGGGAAATCCTTAGATTGAGAACTACGAACTTTGAGGTGTGCTTTTGTAGCCCTACATAATTCTCGTCCTCTCTTGACCACGAAGGAATGACCTCCGGGTGCGTCCCCTTTGCATGTTTTATGGGAAATATCATGTGATTCGATTATGTTAATGTTGTTGGGAGTTGCCACTAGTGAAAGTATGAACCCTAGGCCTTGTTTCCACCATTGCAATACCATTTGTGCTCACGTTTACCACTTGTTTGCTTGCTGCACTTTTTATTACAGATTTATATTACTTTGTTTTGCCATCCATATCACTTGCCATTTAACATCTCTTCGCCGAACTAGTGCACCTATACATCTAACAAGTGTATTAGGTGTGTTGGGGACACAAGAGACTTCTTGTATCTTAGTTGTAGGGTTGCTTGAGAGAGACCATCTTCAACCTCTACTTCCCTGAGTTCGATAAACCTTAGGTCATCCACTTGAGGGAAATTGCTACTGTCCTACAAACCTCTGCGCTTGGAGGCCCAACATAGTCTAAAAGAGTAGAAGCGTGTGTAGACATCACCATACGCTTGCTGAACCAAGACCGAGCTGGTGGCTCTCGGAATGCTCAAGACCAGCATGCATGCCAACATGCCGGCACGAGCAAGGCACGGTCGCCGGGACGGGATACTGCTCCTTCTAACGTAGTTAGAAGTCCGAGCATATCCCGCTCCTCGCACCGTTCGCCACCGCTACCCGCCACTCCAGCAGAAGCTCTGGCACGAGCTCAACTGCTCCTAAACTTCCCTCCAGCGGCAGACAAGGCCGACGACTGGAGGGCCATCATTTAGAGTCTCATCGCCTTCGCCAACGGCGACACTCCGCGGCAGCCGAGCACATCGCAGCCGCGGCAAGTCAGCCAGGCGCGGGCCGATGGCGACAAGACCGGTGGGGGTGCAACCATCGTGCACTCTCCGCCCCGAAGGCCAAGATCGCCGACTCGCCGGATCAACATCGACGACGACTCCACTGCGTCATCAGATCCACGAGCTCGTCGCGATCAGCGCCAAGTTCTTCATGAACGACAACAAGAAGACGCTCGTACTCGCATTGAGCGCCGAAGATAAGCGCGGCGTCAATCAGACCAGCGCGCTGGGCCCGCTGTCGACATGCATGGGCCAGGGGGACCAGGCGACTTGCTGTACGCGGTAGGTTGTCCTGCGTTCACTCGTGAGCTGCGGCAAGTCTAGTGGCCCAGTATGAAGAATTTCAAGCCAGACATACCAGAAAAGTATGACGGCAAGATGCATCCGTCGGAGTTCCTCAGCATCTACACCATCGCGGTGCAAGCTGCCGGGGGGCGGGACGACAAGATCCTTGCCAACTACTTCCCTCTGGTACTCAAACCCAACGTCAGATCCTAGCTCATGCACTTGCCGGACAACTCCATATCTTCTTGGGCAGACCTGTGCCATCAGTTTGTCGTCGCCTTTACAGGAAGCCACAAACCTCATGGCCAGGAGAGTGATCTTCACCTGCTCGCCCAGAAGGAAGGAGAGCCCCTGCGCAAGTATATCCAGAGGTTCAGCCGTGTACAGCACAACATCCCAGACGTCCACCCTGCCGCGGTCATCAGCGCGTTCCACCAGAACGTGCGTAACCGCAGGATGAGGGAGGAGATGGCGATGTGCAAGATCAGAGACGTCAGTGAGCTATATGCCCTGGCCGACAAGTGTGCACGTGCTGAGGAGGGGAGGAAACTCCCCAGAGAGGATACATGAGCAGGAGGATCTGACAGTGAGGATGCTGCCCCGGCAAAGAAAAACCGGCGGCGGAACAACAGGAAGAAGAAAAACAAAGAGGTGCTAGTCGCTGAGAAGTCCGGCAACGGAGGTGGCGCCGAGAAAGCCAAAGTTGGTAGCTCCGGCAAGGAGACTGCCGCATGCACCAACTGCCAGGCTGTGGCAGCCGCCGACAAGCAGGACGGCACCGACAAGCAGTACTGCAAGATCCACCGCACCAAGGTTCATGATCTCCAGAACTGCAAGAGGGTCGAACAGCTCGTCGAGCAGCAGAAGGCTGAGTACGAGTGACGCGACAAGGAGAAGGCCCAAGGAGGTGATGGAGGGTCCGGCAAGAAGCGGCCATTCAACGGCCGGGGAGGACGCCGCGGCAAGGCCAAGCAGCGGCAAGGAGACAGACCTCCCCGCGGCCGCGACAAGGATGAAGATGACGACGACGACGAAGACATGGACGATGTTGAGACCAGTGAGCAGGAGTTCCAGAAAGCCACAGAAGTCTTGTGCGTTGACGGCGGTGCTTCTCTGCATACTTCACACCGCCAACTCAAACAGTGGGTGCGGGAAGTTAATGTAGCAGAACCACCTATCGAATCGCGCAAGCTTCTGAAGTGGTCCAGCACGCCTATCATCTTTGATATTGAGGACCACCCTGATCGCACAACTGCGGTCGGGTGCTTGCCGATGTTGGTTTCACCAACTATCCGCAACCTCAAGGTCACTAAGATGTTAGTTGACGGCGGGGCCGGCTTGAACTTGATCTCCTCCGCTGTACTCCAGAAACTCCAGATCCCTGACAGCGAGCTCGAAGAGACCGGCACATTCCAAGGAATCAACCCGGGGAGGAGCAAGCCGAAGGGGAAGATCACGCTGCCAGTAACGTTTGGCGGCGAGCTGAACTTCAGGACTGAGAGGGTCACGTTCGACGTTGCCGATTTTCCATTGCCTTACAATGGGATACTCGGCCGTCCAGCACTTGCCAAGTTCATGGCAGCCTCTCACTATGCATACAACATGCTGAAGATGCCAGGCCCGATAAGCGTCATGTGACGCCCGAGCCTGACGTCCCACAAGATTCCAGAAGATTCCAGATGTTCCGGGTTGCCCGTGTGTTTCTTTGTGCTTGTGTTATTTATTTTTGCATTGCATCATGTCATCATGCCATCATGTCATATTTATTTTGCATCTCAACCTAAATAAATTGTGTGGGCCTTCAGTCCATTTAAATCGAGGGAAGAATGTCTTCTCTTTATAACATATAAAAGTCTCTCAATATTTAGGGAGCTATATTTATTAATTATTCCATTGCTTCGGAATCACCATAACACACTTGCATAATTTCCCCATGCCTCTTAATTCAAGTTTCACCGTCAAAATTATTCCCTTTATTCCTTTTCTCATTATCGAGGCCCCGTCCTTTCCAGCTTCGTCGCCGAGACCGCAGCTGTTCCCTTTGTTTTGTTGTATTGTTGCTGTTTTTGTTAATCTCAGATAACCAGGAAACAACAAGTCTATCTACTTTTGGACCCTTGTACAACTACGGCGCGAGAACGAGAACCCCCAAGTACCCCGACGACCGACTCGGCAAGTACCCCTACGGAACGTGTTCCACTACCGTCGCCCGGAAAAGACGGATGCGCCAAGTACATCTACGAACGAGTTCGTCTACCGTTGCCGTGTACCCCTACCGTCGCCGAAGACCCATGAACAACTACTTCCTCTTCGGAAACGTGAACCACTACTTCCTCTACGACTCACGAGAACGTCTACTTCCACTACTTCCTCTCCGACCGCGAGTACCACTACTTCCTCTACCGTCCCCCGAGTACAACTACCGCCACGTGAACGGCTACTTCCTCTACGACCCGTGTACGACTTCCGAGAACGACTCCTTCCTCTACGATCTCGAACCGCTTCGAGAGAGAACGCTTCGAAGGTATAACCCCGAGACGTGACCCGTGTGATGCTTGTTGTGTTGTATGAAATGTCTCCCTTGTGTGCTCCGTGCCCGTCGTGCCCGTTTAGTCTTTTGTCGTGTTCCTCGGTTGCCTCGTCGCCGACTCGTGGGAACCCAGTAACGGGATCGCCCACCTTTCATCTCGTTTGACTCGCTCACGCCACCTTCATCTTTTGCACCGGTCTCTCAACGAGTTACCGGAACCGATATGTTGCAGTGGCATCATTTTCGAATCGTTGCCGTGGCACCTTTTTCATTCCACCACGGTGACGATGCTTCATATCATCTTCTTGTTAACCTTTTAAAAAAATTGCATAAACTTGATCATGTCATTCGCATCATGTTAACAACCTTGAATGTTTAATTGTTGTTTGCTTATAATTATTAAACACGCTTATGGGGATTTTCCGGACTTGTTGTTGTTATTCTCCGGCCTCATTTAAAATGCCTAGTTAGTATAGTTTTATTATGCTTCACCTCTTGCCATGTTAAAAACATTTAATCTTGTCTTGTAAATAAACGAGAGTCAACTAAATAATTATAATGTGGTGTTTTGTCAATATGCAACTCGTTGCATATTGAGCTCCACTTAACTTGTAGTATTGTTTGTGCTTTTGCCATGCCATGCATAATTAAACCGGACATGCATCATATTTGGATGTGCATCGTATGCCATGTTTATGATATGAGTGTTTACCGTGTTGTTTCTTTCTTTCCGGTTGCTTCTCTTGTTAGCTTCGGTTGCGTTCCGGAGTTGTGAGGATTCTCTCGTCTGTGTTGCTTCGTCTACTTCTTGGATCCGTTCTTCTCCCTTGTGGAATCCCAGGCAAGATGACGGAACCTGGATACCATTACTATCTTTGCCTATTGCTAGAGTATCGCTCTTTAGTATATTGCCTCGATGCCCATGTTTTCTTGTCAGCCTCCTACTTGTAACCATGAACCTGTTTAACCACCCTACCTATGCAAACCGTTGCTTGGCTAAGTACGCTTCGCTCAGCCCCTCTTATAGCATTGTTAGTTGCAGGTGAAGATCGAAGATGCTTGCGTCATGTTGAAGTTTGGTTGGGTTATATCACACTATATAATTGCTAAATGAAATCATCTATATATTGGCAAGGGTGGAAGGCTAAGCCTTTTGCTTGGTGTTTTGTTCCACTCATGCCGTTAGGAACCGTATAAACCGGTGTTATGTTCCTTGATTATGCGTTCCTAACACGGTTGGGGTGTATGGGACCCCCTTGATAAACCGCTAAGTGCTAAGTCTTTCCCAGCAAGTCCCAACATTGGTACTATTTGCCTAATAACAAACTAATAAAAACTTGCATGTGGACTAGCTATCCCTTTTATTTTAATTCAACAACCCCGGGCCAGTGCTCCACATGAGTGTTGGTCCGAAACGGGGAGTCTGCGGGGCCACCTCGAGGAAACTCAAGGTTTGGTAAAAACCTGTAGAATCGCCCATCCGGTCGTGTCCTGAGACTTAGATACGCGCGGCTACTATCAGGGTGTCGACACGCCGGGAGGATTTGCTGGATTAGCCTTACCTTAGTTCGGTTTAACTTGAGCACGGGATTCCGAGAATACTCGGGTCTTCCCACCTATGGAGTTGCGACTTCGCGGATCGTGGGCTTGTGATGGGCCAAGTTGGAACACCCCTGCAGGGTTTGAACTTTCGAAAGCCGTGCCCGTGGTTATGTGGCAGATGGGAGCTTGTTAATATCCGGTTGTAGATAACTTGACACAATGTTTCTAATACACTACCAGCGTGTGTTCCGTGACTGTCAATTTCCGAATAGGGATTCGGGAGTTGAACACGGTGGGGTTATGTTTGACCGGTTTTAGTTAGGATCACTTCGTGATCATCTTTCGACCGATGCTCTTCTCTTCTCGCTCTCTATTACGTAAGTTAGTGCTAGTTGCTGCTGCAGACTCTTGTTGTTCCTTCACCTCTCGTTCTTTCTTCAGCCTTATCCTCTCCCAAGGCTTAAATAGTCTTGTTCACGGGAACGGGATTGCTGAGTCCTCTGTGGCTCACAGTTACTTCACCACACCAGATGCAGGTTCAGCCGAGTTTGTGCAGGAGTTGGATCAGTTCTTCACCAGGAGCTCGATGAAGAGTTTGACCGTTTGCTTGTGACGTTTCGATGTTCAGTAGTGGTTTCTACTAGGATTCGATCCTGACCTGTGGCTTTATGTTGTTTTGGTATCTTTCTTTTGGTTCTTACCCGTAGTCGGGTTGTGAAGTTTTGAATGATGTATTGCTTATGTATTGTATTGTGTGAAGTGGCGAGTGTAAGCCAACTATCTCTCTTTTGCAATTTAATCCCTCTTTTACATGAGTCGTGCAAAGATACCAAACTTGAGATCGTTCTAGGATGGGCTTATACCTTTAAGTCGTGCCTCGACACGTAGGAGGTATAGTCCCATCCTGGGCATTACACGTCATCTCTGTCCCTGGCGACAAGAAGGATGCCCTTATCTGCGCCGACAAGATTTACCGGGAAGCAGCAGCCGCAACAGATCGCAAGACACTTGCCGCTGAAGCTCCCGGAGGGAAGAAGACCAAGTCCGGCAAGAGCTCTGATGCCCACTCCGGCAAGCGCACCTCTTCGGAGTGCTGCGCTACCGTCGAGGACGCACCATCGAGCTCCACCGACAAGTGTAAGAAGACGATGGCAGCTCCGCCAGAAACCCAGAAGGTGTCCGCCAAGGAGGACAGCACTGGTGGTACTTTCACCATCAGTGCCACGCTTGACCCTAAATAGGAAAGCGCGCTCCTTGCTTTCCTGTGGGCGAACGTCGACGTGTTTGCATGGCAACCGTCTGACATCCCCGGTGTTCCCAGAAAAGTAATTGAGCACAAGCTTGCCGTCTGTCCTCATGCGCGGCCCGTCAAGCAAGAAGTTAGGAAACAAGCAGTGGAGCGCCAAGAATTCATCGCAGAAGAAATCAAAAAGTTGGAAGCAGCATGCCTTGTCAGAGGAGTGCCTCAACTTCAACTTCACTGTCCTGGAGCTCAACGCGATGCTCCAGGAGCTGTTCAAATATGACCCCGATCATCCCGAGGTATTCAGATTGCCGCAGAAGAATTCAGAGAAAGGCGGGCAGAGCCCGCAGTAGAAGAACAAGGCGAAGAACGCATATCCGTTCGGAGCCGTCTTACAAGCAATGGCTGGGAGTACCTTGGTGCGTGGATGCGCCCGCGTCTCCCCCGACCAGAAGAGGTAGTAGTTCTCCCTCAGCTTCCTCGCGGCAAGCTTGGGGGGGAAGACAGCCTTCTCCTTCCGCAGCGCCGCGAGCCGCAGCGCCTCGGCCGACTTCGCGGCCTTCCCCTTGTCGCCTTTCGGAGCCATGGCGGAAGCGGTGAGGGAGGTCGACGGCGCTGGTGGTGCTGGTGGCGATGGAGGCGGAGTGCTGCTCTCTTTCGGCTTTAGGAAGAGGGGGAGCGGCGGAGGCTTTCGACGTTGGAGTGGCAACGGGCAGATGGACGAACTGCCCCTGCTTCCCTTGCTTATAAGGAGGGAGGGGGCGGACGTTCTGCATTCCCGATTAAAGAAACCGCCCACGATCTCTCCCACGACGCCGCAATCGACGCGTGCCGTTAGGGGAGGGCGCGGTGGATATGGAGTAAGATACGGCGTGACCCAGGCCGCATGTGCCCGTGCACTGTTTTGGGCCTGGTCCAACAGCGCTCGGCACCGTGTATGGCCCAGGCTCGGGGGCTCCTGTCGGTGTACTAAAGTAGGGGTACCTTAGTATCCCGAACTTGTGCACGGGCAGTTGCAGCGTCCCGCGGCAAGGCTTGCCGGGCGACCGCCAAGGTCCTCCGTGGTTCCTTTGGGGCCATTCAAGAACAAAGTATCCAAGCCAAGGAGACAAGGCCCCGGCAAGAGGAGCTTGCCGGGAAGGCCACTCAAGGCACAAGACCACTCAAGGCGCAAGACCCTGGCGAGAGGAGCTTGCCGGGAAGGCCAACCAAAGCATCTCAAGAAACTTGCCGCGACGCGCCACGCGTCCCAGCAAGGACCGGTGAGCGACAAGCTCCCGGAAGCGACAAGATAGCGACCGCGGCAAGCTTCCACTCAGTACCCGCGCTCCAGCGCATCCACCCACGTGTCGCTCCGGGACCCTTCCAGGCGCACGTGGCAGGAGGCTGTGCAGCCAGGGGTACACGGTGGCAAGCGGCGCTGACAAGGTTGCCATCGTGGCGAACGGTGGCGCCCCCTGACGGCCCCCTTTTTGCACTGTTTGGGCGACGTCGATGGGCATTTAATGCCCTTGTCCCCTGCCGTCAGGGTTAGGTATAAAACACTGTACCCACTACCGCACCTTTTCCATTTTTACCCTCAACTGCGTTGCCACCTGTCGGTGACCCCTTGAGCCTATAAAAGGAGGCCCATGCGCAACGTAGGGGGGGGGGGGTCGAACACTCTTGCGCTCGGTCTCGTTAGCCGCTGAAGTGTACTGTAGCTTCCAGCGCTCCCGAGCCAAGAACTCAATACAAACCAAAGCAGGAGTAGGGTTTTACGCATCCGTGCGGCCCGAACCTGGGTAAACTGCTCGTGTGCCTCGCCTCGATCTGCTCTTCGCGCGATCTCCGCACCCTGCCATACCGAAAAGGGGCTCCGTCCCCATAGGTGTTCGTGGGTGGATCAGTCGGTGTACTAAAGTAGGGGTACCTTAGTATCCCGAACTTGTGCACGGGCAGTTGCAGCGTCCCGCGGCAAGGCTTGCCGGGCGACCGCCAAGGTCCTCCGTGGTTCCTTTGGGGCCATTCAAGAACAAAGTATCCAAGCCAAGGAGACAAGGCCCCGACAAGAGGAGCTTGCCAGGAAGGCCACTCAAGACACAAGACCACTCAAGGCGCAAGACCCTGGTGTGAGGAGCTTGCCGGGAAGGCCAACCAAAGCATCTCAAGAAACTTGCCGCGACGCACCACGCGTCCCGGCAAGGACCGGTGAGCGACAAGCTCCCGGAAACAACAAGATAGCGACCGCGGCGAGGCGCTTGCCGCGGCAAGCTTCCACTTAGTACCCGCGCTCCAGCGCATCCACCCACGTGTCGCTCTGGGACCCTTCCAGGCGCACGTGGCAGGAGGCTGTGCAGCCAGGGGTACGCGGTGGCAAGCGGCGCTGACAAGGTTTCCATCGTGGCAAACGGTGGCGCCCCCTGACGGCCCCTTTTTGCACGGTTTGGGCGACGTCGATGGGCATTTAATGCCCTTGTCCCCTGCCGTCAGGGTTAGGTATAAAACACTTTACCCACTACCGCACTTTTTCCATTTTTACCCTCAACTGCGTTGCCACCTGTCGGTGACCCCTTGAGCCTATAAAAGGAGGCCCATGCACAACGTAGGGGGGGGGGTTCGAACACTCTTACGCTCGGTCTCGTTAGCCGCTGAAGTGTACTATAGCTTCCAGCGCTCCCGAGCCAAGAACTCAATACAAACCAAAGCAGGTGTAGGGTTTTACGCATTCGTGCGGCCCAAACCTGGGTAAACTGCTCATGTGCCTCGCCTCGATCTGCTCTTCGCGCGATCTCTGCCCCCTGCCGTACCGAAAAGGGGCTCCGTCCCCATAGGTGTTCGTGGGTGGATCAGTTTCTTGGTGTCCGCCAAGGAGAACGGCACTGGTGGTACTTTCACCATCAGTGCCACGCTTGACCCTAAATAGGAAAGCGCGCTCGTTGCTTTCCTGCGGGCGAACGTCGACGTGTTTGCATGGAAACCGTCTGACATCCCCGGTGTTCCCTGGAAAGTAATTGAGCACAAGCTTGCCGTCTGTCCTCATGCGCGGCCCGTCAAGCAAAAAGTTAGGAAACAAGCAGTGGAGTGCCAAGAATTCATCGCAGAAGAAATCAAGAAGTTGGAAGCAGCATGCCTTGTCAGAGGAGTGCTCCATCCTCCGTGATTGGCCAATCCTGTAGTCGTGCGCAAGGCAAACGGGAAATGGAGGCTTTGTATCGACTTCACCGATGTGAATAAAGCTTGTCCCAAAGACCCATTTCCCTTGCCGCGCATTGACCAGATTGTTGACTCCACGGCTGGATGTGATTTGCTTTCATTTCTTGACGCATACTCAGGATACCATCAGATCTTCATGGCAGAAGAGGATGAGGAGAAGACTGCATTCATCACTCCATGTGGCACATACTGTTTCATACGGATGCCTTTCGGTTTGAAGAATGCTGGTTCAACATTCGCAAGGGTAGTCCATACTGCTTTTGAGCCACAGATACACAGAAATGTAGAAGCTTACATGGATGACATAGTGGTCAAGAGCAAAGACAAGGCAACCCTGATTCAAGATTTAGAAGAAACCTTCGCAAATCTGCGAAGATCCAGCTCAAGCTCAACCCCGAGAAGTGCGTGTTTGGAGTCCCTTCCGGCAAGCTTCTCGGGTTCTTTGTGTCCCAGAGGGGAATTGAAGCCAATCCCGACAAGATCAAGGCCATTGAGCAAATTGAAGCACCGAAGCGCGTCAAGGATGTACGAAGGCTTGCCGGTTGCGTGGCTGCTCTCAGTAGGTTTATCTCTAAGTCTGCTGAGCGCGCCCTGCCGTTTTTCCAAATTTTGAAAAAGGCAGGTCCAATGAAATGGACTCCGGAAGCGGAGGCTGCGCTGGAAGACTTGAAGAGGTACCTGTCCTCCACTCCAATACTTGTCGCACCTAAGCCACAAGAGAAGTTGCTGCTGTATCTAGCGGCAACCAATCAAGTGGTTAGTGCTGCGTTAGTGGCGGAGAGGGAGGTAGATGACGAGCTAGCAACCACGGCAAGCACGTCCAGCGACAAGCAGGGGGCTTCCCCGACAAGCTCTGGTCCCGACAAAGATGGATCTGCGCAGGCACAAGAGGAGATACGGAAAAAAATGGTGCAGCGCCCAGTTTACTTTGTCAGTTCCCTTCTGCAAGGGGCTAGGTCAAGGTACTCTGGTGTGCAGAAGTTGCTTTTCGGCCTTCTCATGGCCTCGAGAAAGCTGCACCATTACTTCCAAGCACACGAGATAACAGTTGTCACTCGTTTTCCGCTGAAGAGGATACTACAGAATCCAGAAGCGACAGGCAGGATTGTTGAGTGGGCACTGGAACTGTCAAGCTTTGGCCTCAAGTTTGAAAGCACTTCAACTATCCAAAGCAGAGCATTGGCAGAGTTCATAGCAGAGTGGACGCCAACACCAGATGAAGAAATTACAGAGACGAGCATCCCCGTCAAGGAAGCGAGCAAAGAGTGGCTGATGTACTTTGATGGTGCCTTCTCGCTGCAAGGCGCCGGTGCTAGCGTGCTGCTTGTCGCACCCACCGGAGAGCACCTCAAGTACGTAGTCCAGATGCACTTTCCCAAGGAGCAAGCAACAAACAATACTGCGGAGTATGAAGGTTTCCTTGCCGGTCTCAGGATCGCGGCAGACCTTGGGATCAAGAAGCTCATTGTCAGGGGTGACTCGCAGCTTGTCGTCCGCCAAGTGAACAAGAATTATCAGAGCCCGTTGATGGAAGCTTACGTCGATGAAGTGAGAAAGCTTGAAGAGCACTTTGACGGCCTGCATATGGAGCATGTTCCGAGAGCTCAGAACGACATTGCAGATGGCCTGTCGAAGTGCGCCGCACTTAAGTTACCTGTGGAACCAGGGATCTTTGTGCTCAAGCTGACTCAACCATCCATAACACCATCAACTGGACAAAGCAAGAAGAGAAAGTTGATTTCTGGTGACTATTTTCCGGCAGAGCTTCCCGAAGCCGCCGCCAAGAAGGTCCCCAAGATCAACACCAAGAGTGCTGAGGGGCAGTCTGCTCCGGCAAGCCCCAGGGTTTGTTCCGTTGAAGCAAACGCTCCCGACCAGTTTTGCTCCGGCAAGCTTTCCGGGGAACATCAAGCTCCGGCTGAGACACAAGTTCTCGCCGTAGAAGCGGATGTTCCCGCAGCAGCAGATGTGCCTTTAGTCCTTGTTGTCGAGCCACAAGCTCCAGCATGGGCATAGCAGATTGTCCATTTCCTTCAGACAGGAGAACTTCCCGAAGAGCAAGAAGAAGCGGAAAGAGTAGCCCGGCAGTCAAGTATGTACCAGTTTGTCGACAACACACTGTACAGAAGAAGACTCAACGGTGTGAAATTGAAGTGTATTCCCCGGGAAGACGGACAAAAGCTGTTGGCAGAGATACATGGAGGCATATGTGGTCACCACATTGGCGCAAGAGCACTTGCCGGCAAAGCATTCCGGCAAGGTTTCTTTTGGCCGGAAGCCCTCCAGGATGCAACTGCACAAGTAACCAAGTGAAGCGTGCCAGTTCCATTCCAAGCAGATACACCAGCCAGCTCAAGCTCTCTAGACGATCCCTTTATCCTGGCCGTTTTCGGTCTGGGGGCTTGACATCCTCGGCCCCTTTCCCCGCGCAGCCGGGGGCTTTGAGTACTTGTACGTCGCAATCGACAAGTTCACAAAGTGGCCGGAAGTGGAACCAGTGAGGAAGGTGACCGCACAGTCAGTAGTCAAGTTCTTCAGGTCGATTGTTTGCCGCTTCGGGATCCCTAACAGGATCATCACCGACAAGGGTACGCAATTCACGAGCCGCACCTTCATGCAGTACGTCCAAGATCTTGGCGCCAAGGTCTGCTACGCTTCTGTTGCTCACCCGAGAAGCAACGGTCAAGCGGAGAGGGCAAATGCTGAAGTGCTGCGAGGCCTCAAGACCAGAACTTTCGACAGGCTGCACAAGTGCGGAAGAAACTGGATCGAGGAGCTGTCGGTGGTTCTTTGGTCGATCAGGACGACACCAAATCGAGCTACTTGACAGACACCTTTCGCTCTAGTCTGTGGAGCAGAGGCAGTTCTCCCCACGGAACTCGTATACGGGTCACCTCGAGTGCTCGCTTATGATGAGCTCGAGCAAGAGCAGCTGCGACAAGATGACGCGCTGCTCCTTGAGGAAGACCATCTTCAGGCTGCTGTACGAGCTGCTCGCTACCAGCAAGCTTTGCGCCGCTACCATAGCCGCAAAGTTAACGCCAGAAGTCTCGAGGAAGGCGACCTTGTTCTTCGGCGTGTTCAGTCCGCCAAGAATTCCAACAAGTTGACGCCGAAGTGGGAAGGCCCTTACCGGGTGAAACGAGTCACTAGGCCCGACGCTGTCCGCCTTGAGACCGAAGATGGCTTTCCGGTGAGCAACTCCTGGAACATCGAGCATCTTCGTAAGTTTTACCCGTAAGGCGCGGTTGCCGCGACCCGCTCCGGCAACCACCTTTTGTACAAGTCTTGCCGCTGTTGCATGTAATCCTTTGTACAAAGCCGGGCGCAGACCTCGTGCATCAGTAAAGCCCATGTGCCCCGCACATCTTGTCAATTTCATGCTTTTTACTTTATGCATGTATTATCTGACACTTTGTGCAGCGCCTACCCCCGGTAAGCAATAACGAGCCCAAAGGCCCCATATCTGTATTTTCTCTTCTTTCTTTTTTCTCAAGCAAAGGAAGGTTCCCTCGCGCACAAGTTTGCCGGGGGGGGGGAGAGGAGAAGATAGTGACATGGACCAAGCGCCGTTCAAGAAAGTTTCGCCTTGCCGGGAAGCAGACAACAGAAAAGCTAAGTTGCCAAAGTTTGAGCACTCAAATTTTTAAATTTTTAAGTTATCTTCCTTGAACGACCGTGCTTTGTATAGAAAACCTGTGCGCGGAGGAACCAACTCGTGGCTAGCTGCGCCCTTACTTTGTTACGAGTACGCTCAACGATTTAAGTGTGCTGCGACTAGTGTCGCGCTCTTACTTTGTTTCGAGTCCGCTCAACAACTTAAGTGTGCTGCAACTAGCTGTGACCAGGTTTCTTGTCGGCAAATGGCACCGCCAGCAGGCTGCTGACGTTCCGCACTCAGCGCTCGCGGCTAAGGTGCCCACGCCGGCAAGTTCCCTAAAAGCGTAGGGCAAAAACATACAAAGGAAGGGATCAAGTAAAGGAAATAACATAGCAGTCACTACCCAAAATAGAGTTATATTACAAGATAACTTGTCGCAGCTCTAACAGATTGTTTTCATAACATAATTAACAGCGACAAGGAAAGAAGAAAATGGGCAAGCCTAGTCCGCGCGATCGCCCTCGACCCTCTTGATCCCGCTCACCTTGTCCACAATGGGTGCGACAAGTGCCTTGAGCGCTGATACGTCCAAAATGCATCACTATTTTATATCGTAATTCATCCTTATTCATTGATATATTTCACATTACGATGATGTTCTTATGATGTTTTGGCCTATTTTACATAGTTTGCAACTTTCCAGTGCCGAAGCAGCAGACGCAGGATTCAGCGGTGAAAAGTGGATGCTGAGTTGCTGAAGAAGAATACCTCCAAATTACCTGAAAATCGACGGAGGGTATTTTCCAGAGGGATCACGAAGATACGCAAAAGAGCAACTAGAGGGGGGCCACAGGGTGCCCAGGCGGCCACCTGGCGCGGCCCCCTCACTGGCCGCGCCGGGAGGGCGCCTGGAGCCCCTGGCCCACTCCAAGTTTCCCCCTTTGGCCTATATACTCCTCGTCATCCAGAAACCCTAAAAAAGGGAGTTTTTACGGAGTTCCGCCGCCGCTCCATGGCGGAAACCTACAGAGAAGAAAAGCCATCTCCGGCGGGCAGATTCCGCCGGGGAGATCACCTCCCGGAAGGGGAGATCATCGCCATCGTCATCACCATCGTCACGGGCAACGTCGAGATCATCATCAACATCATCCCCAGCATCAGCACCATCTCCATCTTCATCCAATCTCACCTCACAATTGCAACTTGTGTTGTAATATATACTGTCTATCCTCTCTACCCTATCGGTGTTGATTACTACTTTGTGGTGAATGCTATTGAGTTTTGTTGGAGAAATATCATTATGTCCAGATTGTTTATCACCCATCTATCTCCACTGGTCATGATATCTTTTATGTCTTGTGAGTAGTTACTTTAGTTCTTGAGGACATGGGAGAAGTCTTGTTGTTAGTAGTCATATGATGTTGAAGTAATATGTGTTGTTTGATACTTAAGTTGTGTTGTTATTTTCCTAGTGGTGTTGTGTGAGTCGAACACTCAACACTTCGCCTTATTAAGGACCTAGGGGAATACATTGTGTACAAAGGTTGCTTACGGTGGGTTGCCGGAGTGACAGAAACCTGAACCCCAGTTCGCACGCTTTTGCACAAGGGAACAATGGATCATCGATCGTATTGCTATGGTTAGGCTTTTGCCTTAAATACTATCTTGTATTTGCATATGCTTGCAAGGTGTTCAATCATAAGAGTGCACTCATCTTAGTCTAGAGGGTGTACTAGCATAGATCCACCCACTCAACACTTATCAACACATCACATAGTACCGATACGAAATATGGCGAAAGCACATGACTACCTCTCCCGTGTGTCCTCAAGAACACTTTAGCCTTTATAAGTTCAGTTGCTAGGCCTCTCCTTTGCTCAGAAAGGATTGGGCCACTTTTTACTCTCCAGTGCCTTTTACTTTGCTCGCTTTTACTTTCTTGTTGCTTATATCAAGAAAACCCCTAAAAAGTTATCTTTCAGTGCTTGCAGTTATTCCTTGCTCAGAATCACTTATCAATACCTTCTGCTCCTCGTTGGGTTCGACACTCTTACTTATCGAAAACGCTGCAATAGATCCCTTATGGTTGTGGGTCATCACGTACCGTTCTCTGGCGCCATTGCCGGGGAGTGTAGCGCTATTGGTAAGTGGAACTGGTAAGGAAGTTTTTATATTTTTGTTTTTATTTTGCTGTTGCTGCTCTTTGTCCTTATGGACAACCTTGCTATTGGATCGTTGCTTGTGGGAAGACGCCCCACATCTGTGGTGGTTGCTCCTCCCCCTACTGAAATTGCGCCCTATAAAATACCAGCTGGTATTATCGATTATGTTTTGGCTAATCGTTATGCAGGAGACAGACATCCCGGTGAACACTTGCTATATCTGTCACAACTATGTTCATTATTTAAGCTTGCAGGTGTATCAATGGAGTTTGTCATGAGGAAATTGTTCTCCGTATCACTTATAGATAAAGCTTCAGATTGGTATAAGCTTCTCGATAACTCACACTTGCTTGATTGGCAAGAGCTTATGTCTCTCTTTTATACCAAGTTTTATCCTCTTCATGAAATTCATCGAGACAGGAACTATATCTATAACTTTAGGTCTCGTGACGGAGAAAGCATTGCTCAAGCTTGGGGGAGATTGAAGTCCCTAATGCTCAAATGTCCTATTCATGAGCTCCCCAAGAAAATTATACTTACAAATTTTTATGCCAGGCTTTCTCGTCAGGATAAGGAGATGCTGGATGCCTCCTCTAGTGGGGTATTTCAGACAAATATCATTGAAGAAAGGTGGGATCTGTCGTGGAAATAACACGTCAGATGTCCGGTTTACGGACTTAGTGGTGAGGCCGCGCATCTATGTAGTAGCTTGAGAGGGGTTGAGCGGAATCGAGAGACGCGATGCAAGACACGGATTTAGACAGCTTCGGGCCCCGAGAAACATCATCCGGTAATAACCCTACATGCTGTTTGAGGCTAGGTCTCATTATGATCCCCGTGGTGTCGCCGGTAAACCGGCTCTTTGTGTCTAACCCTAGAAACTTGTCTAAACTTCTCCTCTAACTTCTAACTCTAAAACTTGTCCTCTTTGGGGAGCCTTGCCCCTCCTTATATATGTTGAAGGGGCGGGTTACATGACTAGTCCTAGTAGGACTAGGATTGATCTATTACAAGGAGTCCTAGTCTTGTTTCCTTTGTATGAGAATATTCCTTATGCTTTCTTCATAAACCGGCCCACTATTAATATGAACCGGCCTTCTGGGCCTTGGGCCTTGTCATCCATGATCCGCCTGCCGGGTCACCAGTAACTTGCGAAATATAAAGCGTCTTAAGTAAAACGCCAAGTCCAGCCGGGTTATAAGTCCGGCCGGTTCATATCGCGGGGTATATCCCCGACAGGATCTCATTGAAAGGATCCAAAGGAATACCGAAGATTGGGAAATCGATAAAGGTATTGAACCCGCTATAAATTATGAGCATGATTATATTGAGAGCTATGTGAAAATTGATTACTTCAATACCTTTTGCCCTAAGATTGGTCTTGATTCCCATCTAATGATTGATTTCTGTAAGGATTTTGCCTCTCACGTTGATTCTTTTAAAAAGAAGAGAGATCAGCATCATGAACCTTTCAAAGAGTTACCTGTTGATATTCATTTTGTTGACCCTATTTTGCCTGCAGTTATATATGAAAAGCCTCCTTTTCCCGCAAGGATAAGGGAGCACTCTCTTGTGACAGGCATAATAAATAAAAGTGAGAGAAGAATTGATGAGCCTGAGGACTAGATCAAGGTCGATCCTCAAATTGCATTGGTTAAAGACCTTGTTACTAATGATGTTTTGGATTCCAACGTAAATTTTTGTGCTGTTTCCACTAACCTTGTCACAGCCAAGAATAAAGACCCAATTTCAGGTACTCCAGTAGTATATGTTAAAATAAGAGATCGCAATTATTATGGGCTATGCGATTTGGGATCGAGTGCTAGTGCTATCCCCTATTCACTTTATCAAGAGATCATCGGTGAGATTTCACCTTGTGAACTTGAAGAAGTTGATGTTACCATTCATCTTGCAAACAGAGCAACTATCTCTCCTATCGGAATTGTGAGAGACGTTGAAGTCCTATGTGGAAAGCTAAAATACCCTACCGACTTTTTAGTACTTGGTTCAGTGAGGGACAATTTTTGTCCTATTATTTTTGGTAGACCTTTTCTCAGAACTTGTGGAGCTATAATAGATTGCAAGAAAGGTAAAGTTTCTGTTGAATTCAATGGTGAGCCATATGAATTTAACTTTTCTAAGTTCTCTAACCAGCCTCGTGGTACCGATTTACCTAGTGATGATAAAATTATTGAAAGTATTGCTTCTATTGCTATTCCCCCTAATGATCCTTTGCAGCTATATATGGAGGACCACAAGAATGATTTGCATATGCAGGAAAGAAATGAACTAGATGAGATATTCTTGAGACAACCTGCTATCCTGAAGCACAACCTATAACCAAAAGAAGACCCGGTGTTCGATCTTAAACCTCTTCCCGATACGCTCAAGTATGCTTATTTAGATGAAAAGAAAGTATATCCTGTTATTATCAACTCTAACCTTTCAGGATATGAAGAAGAGCGACTATTGGAAGTACTTCGTAAACACCGAGGTGCAATTGGCTATACCCTTGATGACCTTAAGGGGATTAGTCCATCTATCTGTCAACATACTATCAACCTTGAGCCCGATGCTAAACCAGTTGTTGATCATCAACGACGGTTGAACCCGAAGATGATGGATGTTGTGAGAACTGAGATTCTCAAGCTTCTAGCCACAGGTATTATCTACCCTATAGCTGATAGTAAGTGGGTAAGCCCGGTACATTGTGTTCCTAAGAAAGGAGGTACAACTGTGGTTCCTAATGATAAGAATGAACTAATACCTAAGAGAATTATTATTGGATATAGAATGTGTATTGATTACAGGAAGCTAAACAAGGCAACCAGGAAGGATCACTACCCGTTGCCGTTCATCGACCAAATGCTTGAAAGGTTATCCAAAAATACCCACTTTTGTTACCTCGATGGTTATTCTGGCTTCTCTCAAATTCATGTTAACACTGCTGATCAAGAGAAGACCACTTTTACTTGTCCCTTTGGTACTTATGCTTACAGGCATATGCCTTTTGGTTTATGTAATGCCCCTGCTACTTTTCAAAGGTGTATGTCTGCTATCTTTCATGGTTTCTGTGAGGAGATTGTGGAAGTCTTCATGGACGATTTCTCCGTCTATGGAACTTCCTTTGACCATTGTCTCCACAACCTTAATAAAGTTTTGCTGAGATGTGAGGAGACAAATCTGGTACTCAACTAGGAGAAGTGCCACTTCATGGTTAACGAAGGAATTGTTCTTGGTCACAAGATTTCCGAAAGGGGAATTGAGGTGGACAAGGCCAAGATCAAAGCAATTGAGAGGATGCCATATCCAAGGGACATCAAAGGTATTCGCAGTTTTCTCGGTCATGCTGGTTTCTATAGAAGATTTATTAAAGAATTTTCTAAGACTTCGAGACCCCTCACTAATCTTCTCCAGAAGGACGTTCCTTTTGAATTTGATGAAGATTGTAAGGAGGCTTTTGAAGTTCTTAAGAAAGCTTTAATAACCGCTCCTATAGTACAACCACCTGACTGGAATTTACCTTTTGAGATTATGTGTGATGCTAGTGATTTTGCTGTTGGAGCTGTTTTAGGGCAAAGGGTTGATAAGAAATTGAATGTTATACATTATGCTAGTAAAACCCTTGATAGTGCTCAAAAGAATTATGCTACTACTGAGAAGGAATTCTTAGCTGTAGTGTTTGCTTGTGATAAGTTTAGGCAGTATATTGTTGATTCCTAAGTTATTATTCATACTGACCATGCTGCCATTAAGTACCTTATGACAAAGAAGGATGCCAAGCCAAGGCTTATCAGATGGGTACTCCTTCAAGAATTTGATTTGCAGATTGTTGATAGGAAAGGAGAAGACAATCCGGTGGCGGACAATCTTTCAAGGATGGAAGATATACCGCATGATCCCATCCCAGTCAACGACAGTTTTCCAGACGAGCAACTTGTCGTTGTAAAAGTACAATCTCTTTCCGATCCTTGGTTTGCAGATTATGCTAATTTTATCGTTGCGAAGTATTTGCCTCCAGGTTTAACATTTCAGCAAAGGAAGAAGTTCTTTCATGATTTGAGGCACTACTTTTGGGATGACCCACATCTTTTCAAAGAAGGTCCAGACGGGATCGTGAGAAGATGCATACCGGAACATGAGCAGAAGGACATTCTCAGACAATGTCATGATAGTCCCTATGGAGGACATCATGCCGGTGAAAGGACCGCACATAAGGTTCTTCAATCAGGTTTTTATTGGCCTACACTCTTTAAGGATGTTAGAAATTATGTTTTAGCCTGTGATAAATGTCAGAGAGTTGGTAACATTAGTAGAAGGAATGAGATGCCTATGAATTACTCACTAGTGATTGAACCTTTTGATTGCTGCGGTTTTGATTTTATGGGTCGTTTTCCTTCTTCGCACAAGTACACTCACATTTTAGTAGCTGTTGATTATGAGACCAAGTGGGTTGAAGCAATCCCCACTGAAAGTGCAGATCACAAGACATCTTTGAAAATGCTCAAAGATGTGATTTTCCCTAGGTTTGGTGTACCTAGGTATCTCATGACTGATGGAGGATCACACTTCACGCATGGAGCTTTTAGAAAAGCTTTAGCCAAGTACGATGTCAATCATAGAATTGCTTCACCGTACCATCCTCAAACTAGTGGGCAAGTTGAGCTCACCAATAGAGAGATCTAGTTGATCTTGCAGAAGACAGTAAACAGAAATAGAAAGGACTGGTCAAATAAGTTAGGAGATGCTTTGTGGGCGTATAGAACTGCTTACAAAAACCCCATGGGCATGTCCCCCTATAAGATGGTTTATGGCAAGGCTTGCCATTTGCCATTAGAATTAGAGCACAAAGCTTTCTGGGCTGTTAGAGAGCTTAATGCTGACCCAAAGTTAGCTGGTGAGAAGCGTCTCATGAACTTGACTTCTCTAGATGAGTGGAGAAGTGAAGCTTACGAGAGCGCTAAAATGTTCAAGGAAAAGGTAAAGAAGTGGCATGATAGGAGGATTCTAAAACGTGAATTTAATGTTGGTGATAAAGTTTTGTTGTTTAGATCCCGTTTCAGGTTTTCTCCAGGCAAACTACTTTCCAGGTGGGAAGGACCATTTCATATTGAAGCAGTCTATCGGTCTGGTGCAATCAAGATTAACAATTTTTGAAGGCACCAAACCTCAAGTTGTGAATGGGCAAAGACTTAAGCATTACATAGCAGGAGACCCTGTCAATGTTGATGTCAATATGATATACACAACAACTCACGAAGAACATGTTGCAGCCCTGTTTCAGACACCAGCAGAAGCAGAATAAGAAAAGGTATGTATTACGGTAAGGAAACACCGCGAACCGCCATAAAAGTTCCATATTATGAGTTTTTGCAAAATTAGGGGAATTCTAAGCCTAAGTGGAGCCGGAGACAAGCTCCAGGGGGCCCAGGCGCCCCCCTGGCGCGGCTTACCTCCTGGCCGCGCCGGGAGGTCGCCTGGGCACCCAGGAGTCTGTCTCCGACCCCACTTTAGCTTGTTACCTTCCTTTCCGTGCAGAAATTTTTGCTATATATTTGCCCGGATTGTTCCGGCAACGTACCTCGCGATTTCGTGTGTTTTCTTTTCGATCTGTTTCTGCCAGGAAATCTTTTGGCTAGACCTAGGTGCCATGGCTTCCTCAAGTTCCCCCAAGGACAGGTTCGTCATCAACGTCATCAACCCTTACCTCGCTGAGGTGAAGAAGCACCCTCAGGTTGTTCGGATGGAGGACGGTGTCCTCCATCAAGAAGATCTGAAGGGACCTATCAAGGAGGGGAGCATCCAGGCCAGGCTAGAAGAAGTGGAGCAAGAAGTCTTCAAGTACAAGAAGATGATCGAGCGTGGTGTTGAAGCTAACTTTGACATCATCAACGAGCTGAAGACCTACTTCCTGAAGGAGATGAAGGAGATGTGGAAAAGCATCACCGCATCTGAAGAAAGAATTGAAGAGCTCCAAGGGCAAATTTATGATCTACATCACCAGAACTGTGAGTATGAACTAAGGTTTATGCGCATGGGTATGGGTGCTGCATGCAGGATTCAGGAGACAAACTTCTCATATGAGACTGGAGAACCCCTTCCATGGAAGCGCTTCGTCGAGGACTACGTGATCAACGTCAACAAGAATGAGGAGTGAAATCTCCTTGGGTAATGGCATCCCCTTGGCTTGTTCCAAGCATGGGGGAGTGCCCGGTATCTTTATCTTTATCTTTTGTCTTTTAGAGTCAAGTAGAGTCGTATCATGTCTAGGGAGGTTATTATATGAAATAGGTGTGTGCATTGAGGTCTATCACTCCTTCTGTGGAGAGATTGTATCCGTGAGTGTGGAGTCGTCTATGATGGAATATTAATGAGAAGTCTATTGGTTCCTTTGCTGCACTCGGTATTCTCTTCACGCAATCGACCTTATATGATGATTCTTATGGGGAGTATTGACCTTATATCAGGTATGGCTTTGAAAACTTTATTTAATCTTGGCAAACATAGCTTTGGTCATAACAACAAGCATGATTTTCTTAAAGTAGCGACATAGCCAAAACCTTTATGTTATTATGCTTGAAGTGTTATGCTAACAAGGAAGACAACTTGATGTGTTATGCTTATTTTAGTGTTTATGCTTTATATTGCTTCACATCTTAGTCATCATCAATTGTCTGTTCTCTCAAAGCCTTTGCTAGCCTAAACTCTGTACTAAGCGGAATTCTGCTTGTGTATCCATACCCTTAAACCAATACCTTCCATATGAGTCCACCATACCTTCCTATTCGTGGTATTCCACTACCACCTCCTAAAGTATAGAATTTGTGTGTTATCCTTAAATGTTCAAAATCTTCTATTTTGTGCCCCTGTTTTAGCTCATGAGGAAATAGTAGTTAATTCATGATTTTTTAAGTTGGACAAGTTTTACCCCGGGATTGCATGCCTAATCCGCAAACCCCTAATACAAGGAGGAACTGGCATGAGTGCGCCCGGCTCATAAAAGATAATACAACAAACAAACCCTCCTTCACGCTTTGTTCATGAGAAATCAGAAAACTTTGGCAGCGATAAACAAAGGTGATTAAGGGGATGTGATCGTCCCCGTGCGGGAGCCGTTCCTCGAAACATGTCCAGTTCGAGAAGTAATTGAGTTATCTTTTAGAATTCGTTGACAAATCATGCACCTCTCAAAACTTGTTTTTATTCTGTTTGATTTAAGGATAGCACATGAGTTTTCCCTACTTCCCTAGAGCAGGGCCTATCTCTTAGTTTTAGGATGAGTCAGTTATTCCTACTTCCTTCTATTCTTAAAGAGAGCAGACATTTGATGTTGACGAGGATTCATTCATATAAAGTTGCATTAAGATTTGTCATATCATATCCTTGTTGACATTATCATTTGATAAGTAAGTTGTTTGTCAAGCCCAGCTAAAGCAAACATCTTCCTTTGTGTTAACACTTTCACTTCTTGCCTAATAACATGATCTTTCAAAAGCTTCAATTAATCTCATCAAAACATAAAGAGAAAGAGCAAAAGTAAAAGATATTAGTTGTTCTTTGACCAAAGGACATGTTTGCCATGATTTGATGAGTTTCCTTAGCCCTACTTTAGATTATAAGTGTTACCACTCTTTTATAAGGGCCTTATGAGTTGAAGATTGCTGTTGAGGATATTTGAATTTGGTGAAGAAATTGTGATGCTTCTTGTCTGTATTCTATTTATCGACACTTCACTCTCTAAACTTGTGGACAGGTTTACCGAGCTCAATATTCGCTTGAGGACAAGCGAGGTCTAAGCTTGGGGGTGTTGATACGTCCAAAATGCATCACTATTTTATATCGTAATTCATCCTTATTCATTGATATATTTCACATTACGATGATGTTCTTATGATGTTTTGGCCTATTTTACACAGTTTGCAACTTTCCGGTGCCGAAGCAGCAGACGCAGGATTCAGCGGTGAAAAGTGGACGCTGAGTTGCTGAAGAAGAATACCTCCAAATTACCTGAAAATCGACGGAGGGTATTTTCCAGAGGGATCACAAAGATACGCAAAAGAGCAACCAGAGGGGGGCCACAGGGTGCCCAGGCGGCCACCTGGCGCGGCCCCCTCCCTGGCCGCGCCGGGAGGGCGCCTGGAGCCCCTGGCCCACTCCAGGTTTCCCCCTTTGGCCTATATACTCCTCGTCATCCAGAAACCCTAAAAAAGGGAGTTTTTACGGAGTTCCGCCGCCGCTCCGTGGCGGAAACCTACAGAGAAGAAAAGCCATCTCCGGCGGGCAGATTCCGCCGGGGAGATCACCTCCCGAAAGGGGAGATCATCGCCATCGTCATCACCATCGTCACGGGCATCATCGAGATCATCATCAACATCATCCCCAACATCAGCACCATCTCCATCTTCATCCAATCTCACCTCACAATTGCAACTTGTGTTGTAATCTGTACTGTCTATCCTCTCAACCCTATCGGTGTTGATTACTACTTTGTGGTGAATGCTATTGAGTTTTGTTGGAGAAATATCATTATGTCCAGATTGTTTATCACCCATCTATCTCCACTGGTCATGATCTCTTTTATGTCTTGTGAGTAGTTACTTTAGTTCTTGAGGACATGGGAGAAGTCTTGTTGTTAGTAGTCATATGATGTTGAAGTAATATGTGTTGTTTGATACTTAAGTTGTGTTGTTATTTTCCTAGTGGTGTTGTGTGAGTCGAACACTCAACACTTCGCCTTATTAAGGACCTAGGGGAATACATTGTGTACAAAGATTGCTTACGGTGGGTTGCCGGAGTGACAGAAACCTGAACCCCAGTTCGCACGCTTTTGCACAAGGGAACAATGGATCATCGATCGTATTGCTATGGTTAGGCTTTTGCCTTAAATACTATCTTGTATTTGCGGATGCTTGCAAGGTGTTTAATCATAAGAGTGCACTCATCTTAGTCTAGAGGGTGTACTAGCATACATCCACCCACTCAACACTTATCAACACATCACATAGTACGAATACGGAATATGGCGAAAGCACATGACTACCTATCCCGTGTGTCCTCAAGAACACTTTAGCCTTTATAAGTTCAGTTGCTAGGCCTCTCCTTTGCTCAGAAAGGATTGGGCCACTTGTTACTCTCCAGTGCCTTTTACTCTGCTCGCTTTTACTTTCCTGTTGCTTATATCAAGAAAACCCCTAAAAAGTTATCTTTCAGTGCTTGCAGTTATTCCTTGCTCAGAATCACTTATCAATACCTTCTGCTCCTCGTTGGGTTCGACACTCTTACTTATCGAAAACGCTGCAATAGATCCCTTACGGTTGTGGGTCATCAAGCGCCTCCAGATCAGCGTCTGACGGCAAGCTCTTGAGGACGTTGGTGAGGTTGAGGCCCGGATTGCGGAAGGCCACCTTCATCAGCACCTTTTGAAGGGCTCCCGCGCAGAGGTTGCGCGACTCGTCCGCCAGCTGCTTTGGGATCCTTTCCCGGAGTCGCTGGAGGGCCGTCGCCACGCCTCTGAAGAATAGGGTGAGCTTGGCGCTGGGGTGGAGGTTCTCGTCAGAAGAATACCCGAGATACTCCGCCCCCAGCTGCGCCAACTCCCTGTCGATATCCACGGCAGCGTTCACAAGACCCTCCGTCCAGTGCTCGACGGTTGCCCTGAAGTTGTTTTGGGTGACAGCGGCACTCGCCAGCAACGCCTTCTCGGCCCTGACCTCCTCCTTCAGGGCCGCCTCCCGCTCCTTGGCGCCGTCCAGCGTCTTGGTCAAAGTGGTCAGCTTCAACTCAAGATCGGCGTTGGAGTTCTTGGCGGCGGCAAGCTCCTTGCGCTTCTCGGTGAGGCGGACCTGCAGCTCTGAGTGGCCGTGGCCGTCCTTTTCCCGCTCAAGCTTGAGCGCGGCAACCTCCTCGCCGCTCGCCTTGAGGTTGGCCTCGAGCTGCGCCACTCTCATCTCCAACTCCTTCTTGGCGGTCTCAGCAGCCGCGACAGCATCCTTTGCTTCCTGAAGAGCTCCGCCAAGTGATTGCTCGCGCGCAGCAAGCTCCTCCTCGTGGCTGTCGAGGTTGACTTTCCGCTGCGCCAGCTCACCCTCCCGCGTGGACAGCCTCTCAGCGGCAAGCCGCTGCTGCTCTTCGACTTCGGCCTTCTCGAGGAAGAAGGCCGTCTGCTCTTAGGCAAGTTGCTCCCGCTCCTCTGCCAAGGACCGGAGAGCTGTCTGGTTGAGGGCCCGGAGCTCCTCCGCGCGCTTCTCAATGTCGGCTCCCTCCTTGGTGGCCAGCGCTTCGCGGGACTCCAGCTTGGCTTGCCGAGCACGATAGAGCGACAGCAGCTTCCGCAGCAGCCGCTCCTCCTCGGGCTCGTCGCTGCTGCTGCTCGGCGCGTCCACGAGCGTCAGCCCGGCGGAAGCGAGCACTTCTCCGTAAAACACTTCTCCCTCGACCGGCGCCCTAGAGCTCGATGCCCAGGGGAGTTTGATGAAGACGCCGTCGCCGGCCTTCAAGTAGGCACCTGGCTCGGGCTCTTCGAAGTCTGGGGCTCCGGCAGCAGCGGAGGGCTCGGCGGTCGGTGTAGCGCCTGGCGCTCCTGCGGCCTCAGGGCCATCAGTGCGATCGCCCGACCCCTCGCCAACTACAGCGGCGGCAGCCTTGGCGGCCTCTGTGCCGGCGGGATCATCTCTGCCGGCTGCTTCATTGGTGACGGCGACGTCGTCAGCGGCGACCTCAGTCTCCGTCGGCTCAGCAGCAGATGGATCTGAAAGCCGGAAAAGGGAAGAAAGAGTCAAGCAAATATCCAAAAACAAGAATCAAAAGAAGAAAAGCCCAAGGGGAGTTCTTGAAGCAAGAAGATTACCTGCGCGAGCCGGCTCCTCGACAGTGTCCCTTGCCGGGGGAATCTCCCTTGGCGGCGTAGTCGTGGTCTCCGCCGGCGGAGGGCTGCTGGTGTTGTCCCTCGCCGGAGAACTTGCCCTTGGTGGAGAACTCACCCTTGCCGGGGAATTTTCCCTTGGCGGCGTGGTTGAAGCAGATGGCACGACGGGGCGGTCTCCAGGCGCTCCTGATGTGTCTGTTCTGCTCCTACACAAATCAACAAGACGTCAGCAAAGAAAGAACGCCCGCGCGCACCTAACAGCAGAAAGTGAACCATACACTTACGCTGGGGGCTGCGCTGGGAGCTGCTCTGAAGATCAGTTGCCGGGTCCGGCAAGTTTGTCACAGGCGCACCCCCTGCTGTCACGGCGGGCTCGTCCTCGATGACAATCACCGGGACCTTGGCTCTCTTTGCCGCCCTTTGGGCCAGAGTTCTGAAAAAAGGAACAGGTTCAGAGTCAGGCAAATGAGAGATACAAGACCAAACAGCAAAAATCAGAGAAATACAAGAACGACAAAGTCTTACTCTTCTTCTTCCTCGTCGGAGCTGAGCGCGGAGAAGTCGAAGTCTGGCTCACGCGTCCCGGCGCGAGGAGGCGTAGGAGTAGGCTCCCTTGGCCGCTTGGCGGGAGCAATGTCAGTGGTCTGAGATGACCCCGCTCCGGCTGTCGCCGAGGCGTGGGGAGCGGCAGGAGCAGAAGCGGTGGTCCGAGAAGATCTCGCTCCAGTTGCCGCAGAAGCGCGAGGTGCTCCCGCGGCAGCCCTGCTTGCCGCGGTGGCGCGTGTCGCGCGGCGCGGCGGCTGTTGACCCGTCTGCCGCTCCATCACGTTCCCGGCCTGGCGGAGACGCCTTCTCAGTGGAGCTGGAGGCTCTGCTGGTGGCGAGCTGCCTGAGGACGAGGAGGAAGAGGAGTCGATCTCCAGCGAGCCGCTCGTGTCCTCGGCGAGCCCGCTCGACTCGACGCCCTGCTCGACGGGCTCGCTTGACTCGGTGTCCTTCCCGGCAAGCTCCCCCTCGCCGACAAATTCCCCTCGCTCGGCAAGGCTTGCCGCCTTTGCTGCATCTGCCTCCTCCGGGGTGAAACCGAACTCACCCGCGGCTGCGGCTGCCGCCGCCTCTTCCAGCCTGGTGGCGATGTACGCCATCTCCTTATCGGTTGTGTCGCGGGTGAGGCCCTTCTTCTCGTCGGAGCAGATTGGCGTTTCTTCTAAGTTGTCGAAGAACTGCTGCACGGCGTCTTCGACAGGCTCTTGCCAAGTTGGGTCAATCCCATGAGATTCGCGCAGCGGCATCATTGCACGGATGCGGCTGAGCGCGGAGTTGTTGCACAGCGGAACGACGCCCTGCGGCAATCTGAATACCTCGGGATGATCGGGGTCATATTTGAACAGCTCCTGGAGCATCGCGTTGAGCTCCAGGACAGTGAAGTTGAAGTTGAGGCCCGGGCGCAGCCTCATGATATCTGCCGCATTCTCGAACTCCCAGGCGGGCCTCTTCCTCTCCTGCAAGGGGGCGATGCGGCGGCGAAGGAAATCTGCGCCAACTGCGCCTACAGTGAGCTTGGCACGCCTGAGGCGTAGGATCCGGGCGGTGACAATCTTCAATCTACTATCTTGCGGGGCCAGGTCGCTCCAGTCGTTGCCGCGTACTACTGGGGCTTGGCGCCGGGCAGTAAATGGCTGCGGGTTCTCCTCGACAATCCAACACCAATTGGCCCTCCATTCATCCCATTTGCTGCGAAGCTCTCCCTCCAGATAAGCTTCCTTCTTGTGCGTCCTCGAGATCCAGGAGACTCCGCCGGATAAAGGCTCTCCTCTCTCAACTCGGGGCGTGAAGTAGTGGCGGAAGAGGGCAACATTGGGATGGACTCCGACAAAGTTTTCGTAGAGATGTGCGAAAACTGCCATGGTCAGAACGGCGTTGGGGGTCAAGTCAAGGAGGTGGAACCCGTAGTTGTTCATGATGTCGCAGAAGAATTCAGAGAAAGGCGGATAGAGCCCGCAGTAGAAGAACAAGGCGAAGAACGCATATCTGTTCGGAGCCGTCTTACAAGCAATGGCTGGGAGTACATTGGTGCGCGGATGCGCCCGCGTCTCCCCCGACCAGAAGAGGTAGTAGTTCTCCCTCAGCTTCCTCGCGGCAAGCTTGGGGGGGGAAGACAGCCTTCTCCTTCCGCAGCGCCGCGAGCCGCAGCGCCTCGGCCGACTTCGCGGCCTTCCCCTTGTCGCCTTTCGGAGCCATGGCGGAAGCGGTGAGGGAGGTCGACGACGCTGGTGGTGCTGGTGGTGATGGAGGCGGAGCGCTGCTCTCTTTCGGCTTTAGGAAGAGGGGGAGCGGCGGAGGCTTTCGACGTTGGAGTAGCAACGGGCAGATGGACGAACTGCCCCTGCTTCCCCTGCTTATAAGGAGGGAGGGAGCGGACGTTCTGCATTTCCGATTAAAGAAACCGCCCACGATCTCTCCCACGACGCCGCAATCGACGCGTGCCGTTAGGGGAGGGCGCGGTGGATACGGAGTAAGATACGGCGTGACCCAGGCCGCGCGTGCCCGTGCACTGTTTTGGGCCTGGCCCAACAGCGCTCGGCACCGTGTATGGCCCAGGCCCGGGGGCTCCTGTCGGTGTACTAAAGTAGGGGTACCTTAGTATCCCGAACTTGTGCACGAGCAGTTGCAGCGTCGCGCGGCAAGGCTTGCCGGGCGACCGCCAAGGTCCTCCGTGGTTCCTTTGGGGCCATTCAAGAACAAAGTATCCAAGCCAAGGAGACAAGGCCCCGGCAAGAGGAGCTTGCCGGGAAGGCCACTCAAGGCACAAGACCACTCAAGGCGCAAGACCCTGGCGAGAGGAGTTTGCCGGGAAGGCCAACCAAAGCATCTCAAGAAACTTGCCGCGACGCGCCACGCGTCCCGGCAAGGACCGGTGAGCGACAAGCTCCCGGAAGCGACAAGATAGCGACCGCGGCGAGGCGCTTGCCGTGGCAAGCTTCCACTCAGTACCCGCGCTCCAGCGCATCCACCCACGTGTCGCTCTAGGACCCTTCCAGGCGCACGTGGCAGGAGGCTGTGCAGCCAGGGGTACGCGGTGGCAAGCGGCGCTGACAAGGTTGCCATCGTGGCGAACGGTGGCGCCCCTTGACGGCCCCTTTTTGCACTGTTTGGGCGACGTCGATGGGCATTTAATTCCCTTGTCCCCTACCGTGAGGGTTAGGTATAAAACACTGTACCCACTACCGCACTTTTTCCATTTTTACCCTCAACTGCGTTGCCACCTGTCGGTGACCCCTTGAGCCTATAAAAGGAGGCCCATGCGCAACGTAGGGGGGGGG
>LR738713.1:822394577-822443827 GCA_902687465.1 Secale cereale | reverse complement strand
GCTCGGTCTCGTTAGCCGCTGAAGTGTACTGTAGCTTCCAGCGCTCCCGAGCCAAGAACTCAATACAAACCAAAGCAGGAGTAGGGTTTTACGCATCCGTGCGGCCCGAACCTGGGTAAACTGCTCGTGTGCCTCGCCTCGATCTGCTCTTCGCGCGATCTCCGCCCCCTGCCGTACAGAAAAGGGGCTCCGTCCCCATAGGTGTTCGTGGGTGGATCAGTTTCCCCGACAAGAGGGCGCCCACGAGGGTGGGGGCGCGCCCTATAGGAGGGGGCGCGCCCTGGACCCTCGTGGCTCCCTCGCGTGTACTCCAAGTCTTCTGTGTTGATATCGTTCCAAAAATAAATCTCGTGAAGGTTTCATTCCGTTTGGACTCCGTTTGATATTCCTTTTCTGCGAAACCCTGAAATAGGCAAAAAACAGCAATCTGCACTGGGCCTTTGGGTTAATAGGTTAGTCCCAAAAATAATATAAAAGTGCATAATAAAGCCCATTAAACATCCAAAACATAATATATAATAGCATTGAACAATAAAAAATTATAGATACGTTGGAGACATATCATGCATGTAGTTCAAATTTGAATTATGCACATAAATGCATTGAATACTCACTTAATGCATAAATATGTCCAAACGAACCCCAAAAAATCACAAAAATTGACACAACACTCCTGTTGTTCTATGTTGACATGAGAAACAAACTTGAAAGCAATAAGAGGCTATGGATATAGTTTCGTCCCCAAAGGTGGGACATTCCCTACCGAAAACCATCATGCTTATTGTGAGAAGCTCAGGTTTGTGAGAAGCATATACCCAAACCCGCCCCAAATGGGACAAAATTTGTACCACGGCATGTTGATGCCGCTCCATGATAGCATGCCAAGTTTCATGAATTTCGGACGAGTTTTCGATTTACTAGAATTTAAAAACCACGCATCTCAATGTTTTGTCGGCAATCAACGGTGCCATGGTGTTCGAAATTCATTCCCATCTCTTGCATGGGACCTAATCATGCACCCAAGGAAGAATATTTGATTTTTCAACGAATTTATATGCACTAGAGCATGTGCATGTAGTTCAAATTTGAATTATGCACATAAATGCATTGAAAACGCACTTAATGCATAAAAATGTCCAAACGAACCCCGAAAAATCACAAAACTTCACACAACACTCCTGTTGTTCTATGTTGACATGAGAACAAAACTTGAAACCGATAAGAGGCAATGGATATCGTTTCGTCCCCAAAGGTGGGACGTTCCCTACCGAAAACCATCATGCTTGTTGGGAGAAGCTCCGGTTTGTGAGAAGCATATACCCAAACCTGCCCCAAATGGGACAAAATTTGTACCACAGCATGGTGATGCCGCTCCATGATAGCATGCCAGTTTTTACGAATTTCCCACGAGTTTTGTATTTACTAGAATTTAAAAACCACGGATCTCAATGTTTTGCTGGCAATCAACAGTGCCCTGGTGTTCAAAATTCATTCCCATTTCTTGCATGGGACCTAAGCATGCACCCAAGGACAAGTATTTGATTTTTCAAAGAATTTATATGCACTGGAGCATGTGCATGTAGTTCAAATTTGAATTATGCACATAAATGCATTGAAAACTCACTTAATGCATACAAATGTCCAAACGAAACCCCCAAAAATCACAAAAAATCACACAACACTCCTGTTGTTCTATGTTGACACGAGAAAAAAACTTGAGAGCAATAAGAGGCAATGGATATCGTTTAGTCCCCAAAGGTGGGATGCTCCCTTCCGGAAACCATCATGCTTGTTGTGAGAAGCTCTGGTTTGTGTGAAGCATATGCCCAAACCTGCCCCAAATGGTACAAAATTTATACCATGACATGGTGATGCCGCTCCTTGATAGCATGCCAATTTTTATGAATTTCCCACGAGTTTTGGATTTACTTGAATTTAAAAACCACACATCTCAATGTTTTGCTGGCAATCAACGGTGCCCTGGTGTTCGAAATTCATTCTCATTTCTTGCATGGGACCTAAGCATGCACCCAAGGACAAAGATTAGATTTTTCAACCAATTTATATGCACTGGCGCATGTGCATGTGGTTCAAATTTGAATTATGCACATAAATGCATTGAAAACTCACTTAATGCATAAAAATGTCCAAACGAACCCTGAAAAATCACAAAAATTCACACAACACTCCTGTTGTTCTATGTTGACACGAGAAAAAAAACTTGAAAGCAATAAGAGGCAATGGATATCGTTTCGTCCCCAAAGGTGGGACGTTCCCTACCGAAAACCATCATGCTTGTTGTGAGAAGCATATACCCAAACCTGCCCCAAATGGGACAAAATTTGTACCATGGCATGCTGATGCCGCTCCATGATAGCATGCCAAGTTTCATGAATCTCAGACGAGTTTTCGATTTACTAGAATTTAAAAACCACGCATCTCAATGTTTTGCCGGCAATCAACGGTGCCATGGTGTTCGAAATTCATTCCCATTTCTTGCATTGGACCTAAGCATGCACCCAAGGACAAATATTTGATATTTCAACGAATTTATATGCACTGGAGCATGTGCATGTAGTTCAAATTTGAATTATGCACATAAATGCATTAAAAACTCACTTAATGCATAAAAATGTCCAAACGAACCCCGAAAAATCAAAAAAATTCACACAACACTCCTGTTGTTCTATGTTGACACGACAAAAAAACTTGAAAGCAATAAGAGGTAATGGATATCGTTTCGTCCCCAAAGGTGGGACGTTCCCTACCGAAAACCATCATGCTTGTTGTGAGAAGCTACGGTTTGTGAGTAGCATATACCCAAACCTGCCCCAAATGGGACAAAATTTGTACCACGGCATGTTGATGCCGCTCCATGATAGCATGCCAAGTTTCATGAATTTCAGACGAGTTTTCGATTTACTAGAATTTAAAAACCACACATCTCAATGTTTTGCCGGCAATCAACAGTGCCATGGTGTTCGAAATTCATTCCCATTTCTTGCATGGGACCTAAGCATGCACCCAAGGACAAGTATTTGATTTTCCAACGAATTTATATGGACTAGAGCATGTGCATGTAGTTCAAATTTGAATTATGCGCATAAATGCATTAAAAACTCACTTAATGCATAAATATGTCCAAACGAACCCCGAAAAATCACAAAAATTCACACAACACTCCTGTTGTTCTATGTTGATGATACGTCTCCAACGTATCTACTTTTCCAAACACTTTTGCCCTTGTTTTGGACTCTAACTTGCATGATTTGAATGGAACTAACCCGGACTGACGCTGTTTTCAGAAGAATTGCCATGATGTTGTTTTTGTGCAGAAATAGAAAGTTCTCGGAATGACCTGCAAATTCATGGAGAATTATTTTGGAAAATATAAAAAATACCTACGGAAAGATCCAGACCAGGGGGCCCACACCCTGTCCACGAGGGTGGGGGCGCGCTCCCTCCCCTAGGGTGCGCCCCCTGCCTCGTGGGCCCCTTGGTGCTCCACCGACGTATCTCCGGACTGTTGGAAATATGCCCTAGAGGCAATAATAAAATGGTTATTATTATATTTCCTTGTTCATGATAATTTTCTATTGTTCATGCTTTAATTGTATTATCCGGAAACAATGATGCATGTGTGAATATATAGACCACAACATGTCCCTAGTGAGCCTCTAGTTGACTAGCTCGTTGATCAATAGATGGTTACGGTTTCCTGACCATGGACATTGGATGTCATTTATAACGGGATCACATCATTAGGAGAATGATGTGATGGACAAGACCCAATCCTAAGCCTAGCACAAGATCGTGTAGTTCGTATGCTAAAGCTTTTCCAATGTCAAGTATCCTTTCCTTAGACCATGAGATTGTGCAACTCCCGGATACCATAGGAATACTTTGGGTGTGCCAAACGTCACAACGTAACTAGGTGGCTATAAAGGTACACTACGGGTATCCCCGAAAGTATCTGTTGGGTTGGCACGAATCGAGACTTGGATTTGTCACTCCGTATGACGGAGAGGTATCCCTGGGCCCACTCGGTAAGACATCATCGTAATAAGCTCAATGTGACTAAGGGGTTGGTCACGGGATGATGTGCTATAGAACGAGTAAAGAGACTTGCCGTAACGACATTGAACAAGGTATCGGTATACCGACGATCGAATCTCGGGCAAGTATTATACCGATAGACAAAGGGAATCGTATACGGGATTGATTGAATCCTTGACATCGTGGTTCATCCGATGAGATCATTGTGGAACATGTGGGAGCCAACTTGGTTATCCGGATCCCTCTGTTGGTTATTGGCCGGAGATATGTCTCGGTCATGTCTGGATGGTTCCTGAACCCGTAGGGTCTACACACTTAAGGTTCGATGAGGCTAGGGTTATAGGGAATGTAGTATGTGGTTACCGAATGTTTTTCGGAGTCCCGGATGAGATCCCGGACATCAGGAGGAGTTCCGAAATGGTCCGGAGGTAAAGATTTATATATGGGAAGTCCCGTTTTGGTCACCGGAAGTGTTCTAGGCATTATCGGTAACGTACCGGGACCACCGGGAGGGGCCACCAGCCCCAGAGGCCTGCGTGGGCCAAGTGTGGGAAGGGACCAGCCCCTAGGTGGGCTGGTGCGCCTCCCACCAAGGCCCAGGGCGCAGGGGAGAGGAGAGGGGGCAAACCCTAGGTGCAGATGGGCCTTAAGGCCCACCCTAGGGGCGCCCCCCTCTCTCCCCCTCCTGGTCGCCCCCCAGATGGGATCTGGGGATGCCGCCACCCCTAGGGGGAACCCTAGATGGGGGCACAGCCCCTCCCCTCCCCCTATATATAGTGGGGGTTTTGGGGCTGCCAGATGCACGAGTCTCCCTCTCTCTTGGCGCAGCCCTACCCCTCTCCATCCTTGTCTTCCACAGTGCTTGGCGAAGCCCTGCTGGAGTGCCACGCTCCTCCATCACCACCATGCCGTCGTGCTACCGCTGGACGGAGTCTTCCCTAACCTCTCCCTCTCTCCTTGCTGGATCAAGGCGCAGAAGACGTCACCAGGCTGCACGTGTGTTGAACGCGGAGGCGCCGTTGTTCGGCGCTTAGATCGGATTCGACCGCGATCTGAATCGCTACATGTACGACTCCACAGACCGTGTTCTTGCAACGCTTCTGCATCGCGATCTTCAAAGGTATGAAGATGCACTCCCCTCTCGTTGCTAGTAATCTCCATAGATAGATCTTGGTGATGCGTAGAATTTTTTTTTGATTTTCTGCAACGATCCCCAACAATGGTATTAGATCCAGGTGTATGCGTAGTTACTATGCACGAGTAGAACACAAGATTGTTGTGGGCGTAGATCATGTTGTAGGATCGAAAGTATGTCTAGAGGGGGGGTGATTAGACTACTTGACAATATAAAAAATCTGCCTTTTGATCATGCAATGTTTTTGGCAGTTTCACAATTAAGATCAATTCAAGTATCACCCTACACATGCAATTCTAGAGTAATAGCAGCGGAAAGTAAATTGCACATGTAAAAGAGAGGTGGAGAAGATCAAACGCAGTTTGGTGACACGAAGATTTTTGTCGTGGTTCCGATAGGTGGTGCTATCGTACATCCACGTTGATGGAGACTTCAACCCACGGAGGGTAACGGCTGCGCGAGTCCACGGAGGGCTCCACCCACGAAGGGTCCACGAAGAAGCAACCTTGTCTATTCCATCATGGCCTACGCCCACGGAGGACTAGCCTTACTCGGGGTAGATCTTCACGAAGTAGGCGATCTCCTTGCCCTTACAAACTTCTTGGTTCAACTCCACATCTCAAAGACGGAGGCTCCCAAGCGACACCTAACCAATCTAGGAGGCACCACCCTCCAAATGGTAATAGATGGTGTTGATGATGATGAACTCCTTGCTCTTGTGCTTCAGATGATAATCTCCCCAACACTCAACTCTCCTCACTGATATGGCTGTGGTGGAAGAAAGGTTTGAGTGGAAAGCAACTTGGGAAGGCTAGAAATCAAGTTTCATATGGTAGGAATGGAATGGCTTGATCTCAACACAAGGGTAGGTGGTTCACTTCTCAGAAAGTGTATGGTAGGAGTGGTAGACTTTCTGATGGCTCTCTCCACGAATGAAGAGGGGGTGGAGGGGTATATATAGCCTCCACACAAAATCCAACCGTTACACACACATTTGACCAATCTCGGTGAGACCGAAGTGAAAACTCGGTCAGACCGAAAGTTCAAATATAGTGAACGTTGGGATTTTCGGTGGGACCGAAAATACCATCTCGGTGTGTCCGAAGTGAGTCAAAGGTTGGAGCTTGCCATCTCGGTGGGACCAAAAATAACAACTCGGATATTCCGAAGTGATGTCAATTGGTTACAGAAGGTTGGCAGTCCATTTTCGGTGAGACCGAAACTCAAAATCGGATGGACCGAGAAATTAGGGTTTGGGAGAATAACTGAGGTGGTTCATCTCGGTGGGACTGCGTTTGCAGAATCGGTTTGTCCGAGATTACTTATGAGTGTGTTAAGTAGTGAAGAGTGCTGAAAGTTGAGGGAGCTAGATCACCAAGCACTTGAGCAACCAGATCATTAACACAACCTCATCCCCTTTTAATAGTATTGGCTTTTCCTATGGACTCAATGTGATCTTTGATCACTAAACCAAAAATAGAGTCTTGAGCTTTTGCCAATGCTTGTCTTAGCATTTTGAGGGGTCCACTTCTTCAGACATTTCCATACCCATATCATCGAACTTCTCTGAAATGATTCTCAAGTAAATATTAGTTCAATGATATATATGTTGTTATTAATTACCAAAACCACCCGGGGATTAGTTGCACTTTCAATCTCCCCCTTTTTGGTAATTGATGACAACATATAGATCAAAGCTTCGACAGAGGGTATAATCAATGAATAATATCGTCGCTTTGAGAAGTATGTGATAAACAAGAGCTCCCCCTAAATTTGTGAATTATTTAAAATTTGCGTTTGAATGCAAATGCACAATCGATTAGGATTATGGGTCACTCTTCCATGTCACATACATCTTGGTGGAGCGCACAAAATGATAAGAATGAATAACATGCACTCAATCACCAAGACAAGAGTAAATAGCCATACAATAAGGAATAGCATATGATAAGCATTAAGCACACATTAAAGCATAGTATGACCAAGCACTCATTAAGGTAGCATCAAACTTAGTAGCAAGCACACTTAAAGTTTCAAAAGACCAAAAGAAACCAAAGTATCTCAAAGAAACCGGCAAAAGAACGAAAGACGAAAGAGCACTCTCTCTCTCGAAGCCCTATGATCTATAACAACTTCTCCCCCTTTGGCAACAAGTTACCAAAAAGTTCGAAAAGGTATAGAGCTAAGCGTCACTGCGGGCTCTGCTGGCGGCTCCCGTCTGGGTAGATGTCGGTGTAGAGATAGCTGCATCGGCGAAGACTTCTGCTGATGTCTGCGCTGGAGGAGTGGATGCTGAAGCTGGAGCAACTGCTGGAGCTGTAGCTGGTGCTGAAGTGGTAGCCCTGGAGTCAGTCACTGGGATAGCTGCAGATCTGGATCCTCTGGGAACCTGAGCAGTCTGGCGATGAGAGTCCTGGACTAGATCATCCTGCATGAGCTCTGCTCTCTCCTGCCTTGTCTCCTCCATGTCTGCCTCAAGCTTGTTGACAGACACCTGAATCTCAGTCAGCTTCACGTCCAGAGCGTGGATCTTGTCCTCAACAATCCTCTCTAGGCTCTCCTGAGATTGCTCAATGCTGGCCAGGCGTTGTTCAATCCTCTGGGTAGCTTCAAGAATTTGTTCTCCAAAGCTCTTTGGCTTAGCTGCTGCTGCTGCTGCCTCTTTGTCAGCTTTAGCCTTCTTTGCAGCTTCAATTTTGGCCTGTCCTTCAACTGAGGTAGGATCCTCTTCATCCATCACAACTATGTTGTCCTCATGCTCTGGCTGCAGTGGCAAGTGCTTCCTATCCAACATGAATTTGCCCGTGCCAAACTTGGCGTTGATGAGCATTTGAATCTGCGGGGCAAACCCACACGACCTCTTCTGGTCAGCTGCAGTCCTCTTAATGGTCTCTACCATCAAGTCCATCACCTTGAAAGGTGCCTTCTCATCGAGAATGTGCAGCATGTTGATAGAGTAGCCTCGAATCATGCGGTGGTCTCCAGACTTAGGCATCAAAGTATGCCTCAGAATAGTGTTAGTGGTGGTCAGACCTGCCTGGAGATAGTACACTGAGCCAAGCTTCCATCCTTCCAAATCAGCAGCGGGGATCTCCTTGTACATGTTCTTCATGGAATCATGACTCTTCTTAGGAATCCCATAGACATCAATGTCGTCCTCTCTCTGCACTGGAGCGTTCAGAAGTTCTGCCCATTCTTCAACAGTCGAAGAAAACCTTTGACCTTCAGTCATCCAGGTGATCTTGCCATCAGGATAGAAGTGGGCTGTGGCGTAGAACTGCATGATCATCTCGTCATTCCAAGCTGTCAGTTCTTGACCCACAAAATCAGCAACTCCACATGCAGTAAAGCTCTCATGCACATGGGGAAAGAAGTCACGGTGCTCTTCACTGTCAATGTACTTCCAGTCAACATACCTGGTGTCAGCAACAATGGGCTTCTTATCCATCAGCACGGTCTCATAGAAATCCTGCTGCTCTCTGGTGTGGAATCTGGGGTCCACAGCAGTCCTTCTCCTTACAGCATATGGATCAGACTGTCTCCATAGCCTGAGACCTTTGTCCTTCCTTGCCTTCATGTCCTCAGCTTGAGGATGAGCATCATTGTGGAGTGGCAACTTGGGACGGAGCTTAAGCAACACATGCTCTTCATCTGATTCAGACGGTGGCATCTCACCTTTGTTCTTCTCAGAAGCTGGAATGCTTCTGGTTGTTCTCTTGGGCTTGGCTGGAGCTGCCTTGGCTTGAGCAGGCTTCTTGGGTTTAGAGGAGGCTTGAGCCCGAATAGCATCACCCATGAACTTAGCTTTCAGAGGAGGAGGCTGGGGTGCATCTTCTTCTTCTTCTTCTTCTGCAGCATCAACTTGAGGTTCAGCATATACTACCCTCTTCCTTTTGGAAGTCTTCTTCACCTTGCTTGGAGCAGGCTCTTCCAAGTTGAGCTTCTTTGCAACTGCTGACTGCTTTACTTTGCTTGTGCCTTTCCTTGACTGCTGCCCTTGGTGCTCTTTGGCAACCACATTCCTCTTTGGCTTGGAGGTAACTTCCTCAGCAACAAAGTCAGAGTCCTCATCATCAGAAGTTCTCTTCTTCCTGGTTCTGGTGGCTGCAGGAGGCAAACCACTAGGGGTGCTCCTTTCACCATCATCACTGGAGCTGCTAGCAGGACTTGTATCTGCCTCTGGAATCTCAGCAAAAGGTGACTCAGACCTGTTCTGGCTGTCACTGACATCTGACATGGCTGAAAACCTGTGAAAAGATAAGGTATAGGCAGAGTAGAAGAGTTATCACAACTGCAGAGGTTTTTGCAAAAAAAAATGAGTTCAAAACTTAGTTTTGAGTTTTCACAGAATGTATTTCGGTCAAACCGATTTTAAGTTTCGGTGAAACCGAAGTGTTCAACAGAAACCTACACACCACTTTCGGTCAGACCGAAATGGGTTTCGGTCCTACCGATAACTTAGGGTTTCACTGAAACTACGTTTCGGTCATTCCGATTTGCATAACTCGGTTAAACCGAATGATGCAGTGCAATGGCCAGAGGCCAAATCGGTCATTCTGAGTTTCAAAATCGGCTTCACCGAGATGCGTTCCGTGGAAACCTAAACCTAAGAATTTTGCTCGAAACTAGAGGATCTGAACTAATGTATAGGGAATAACTCAAACGTGGATTGAATCATGGCAAGCCTATCATGCAAGAATCGGATGGGGAGCACGAAAGGGATCGGGACACACCCTAACTTGGTGGTGTCCCTCTACGGCGGCAACGGTGGAGATGATTACCGTTGACGGCGGCGGAGACCTGCGGCGAGGGCGCACAGGCGACGACGACGACGATCCGTAGACCAGGGCGACGGCAGCAGGGGTTTTGGGGGCGAACGGTTTGAAGAGTTAAATCGCGCGCAGCCCTCAGGTATATATAACCCCATGCTGTCGGTGGGACCGAGTTGAAAAACTCGGTGTCACCGAGATGTATAACTGCTGTGCAGTTACGCATATCGGTCAGACCGAGATTTTGAACTCGGTTTCACCGAGATGAAACCTAGATCAGTCTAAGCATTTCGGTTGGACCGAGATTGAGAAGCCGGTCAGACCGAAATGGACTTAGAAGGTTTTGGAAGTCAGCCTTAGACGAATCGGTGGCTCCGAGTGCTCCTCACTCGGACTGTCCGAAAAAGACTTGTTCAAAGTTGTGATATGAGCATGAATAGAATTTGAGACAAGAAAGCATAGATAGCTAGGGAAGGTGCTTAGGCATTCTTGTCCATCCATTTGGCGAGAAGAATCAAAGCAATCAAAACAACAAATGGATGTCCTTGAATGGATGAAATCATGCATTCAACATGCTCACACAATAAGATAGCAACTGAAATATGTGTCAAACATGCACAACCAACACTCTAGCTACTAGCACACAATTTGTCGATGACTAGGTCATCTATATATGAGTATATTGACTTAGGAGCCAAATGAGAACATTTGATCATAGGTCATACTCATCGTTTAAGCACAAGTGGGGTTACCACTTTTACATAAAGCATTTATGTGTTCACATCATTTGGAGATGCTTTAGCTCAATTTTTAGAGCAAAGCTCCCCCTAGATGTGAGAACCCCTTTTAAAGGGTCAAACTAACCTTGGGTTGTCGTAGAAGACTTCATGTAGATGTTGAAGATGTGGATGCTCAATGTTGATGTTGATCATCAAGAGTTGGGAGCAATCCTTTGGATTAGGGCACTTTCAATACCTAGATGGGTTAGTCCCACAAGGAACAAACAAGAATATCCATAGACATAGAGTGAAGTACATAAAAGATGATGTCCATGAAAGCAATGATTACCTTGTCCCTTGACTTACCAACAAGAGGGTTTGTGACTCCATGAACTAGTGCATGATGTGGAAGTTGATTGCACAAGTTCTTGCCAAAATGAATATGAGTGAAGTTTGTTGGCGGAGTCACCCTCAAGACCCTTCTAGTTCTTCTTCTTTGGGATCCACATCATCTTGATGGGAATCCTTGGTGTTGTAGTTGAGCTTGACGAAGTAGAACTTGATGTGTCCTTGGGAACCCACTTGACCATGGCTTGAGGTGCTTCAATGAATGCATCAATCTCCTCTTGAAGCTTGTCCTTGGCCTTTAGCTTGTGGTCTTGTGGTGGAAGGTCATCTTGAGCTTGTTCCACATTGGAAGAAGTAGGATCATACTTCTCCTTTTGTGAAACAAACTATGGAGTAGGGTATTGACCTTCTTCCCACTCAACACCTTCGGCGTTGAACTTTCGCTCAAAACCAATCCCTTGATTCTTCCGGTGTCTTCCTTGTTTGCGAACAATCTCCTCAAAGTTCTTGCTTCCGGCAAGACTCTTGTAGACACCTTTCTCTATGATTTCCTTCAATAAGCTATTTTCTTGCTCAAGTGTAACTTGGCTTGAAACATTGTTAGTGGAATCAAGAGAACTACTAGAAGCAACAATATTGGATTTAACATTGTTATTGTTACTACTAGAGGAAGAATTTTTCTTATGCTTGTCATGCTTAGTCTTAATAGGTGGCAAGCAATTAGACAAGAGAAGTCGTTTGGCAAGATATGAAGAACTCTTCTTTCGAAGATCGTCATTGATCGCTTTTAGAAACTCATGTTCTTGCTCTAGAGTGAGCTTCTCGAAGCGTAGCTTCTCATGAGATCTTAGGAGCTCTCTATGATCTTCTTGAGTTGTTTCATGAGCTAACTTAAGAGTGTTTAGTTCTTTAGTTAGACGCTCAATCTCCTTCATAGCATTGTCATTCGACTCTTCTCGACTATAAAGACTACTAGCATTTTCATCATTACTAAGCTCACTAGATTTATCATGCAAGAGCTCATCTTCACCAAGCAAGTCATCCTCATCACTATCAAAGTCAATGAATTCAGGGTGTGTTACAATGGGACCTTTAGCCATGAAGCATCTTCCAATTCCCTCATTTGGTGAATCAAATAGGTCGTAGGAGTTGGAGTTGGAGGATACGAGTGCAAGTCCGGCAACACCTTCATCTTGACTATAGTCGGAGTCGGAGTGATAGCTTCCATCGGATTGATTGTCGGAGTCGGAGCCGGAGACCCATTCACCTACATGAGCTTGATGTCTTCTTCTTGTGTAGCTCCTTGATGACTTGTCTTTCCTCTCCGAATCCTTGCTTCTCCGAGAGGGTCTTCGTTCATAACGATCATCTCTACTCCTTCTCTCTCTCCGAGGTGACTCATCTCTTGCTCTTCTTCTTGGAGATTCTTCTCTTCTCTTGTGGGGAGCCGTACACTCATTTGAGAAGTGTCCGGGTCTTCCACAATTGTAGCAGTTTCGATCACGACTAGAAGATCTCTTTTCATCATATGATCTAGACTTTGAGCTTCTTTCTTTGCCTCTATTCTTGTAGAACTTGTTGAAGTTCTTGACCATTAGGCTTATCTCTTCATTGGAAATTAGCTTGTCACTTGAGGTAGTAGGAGCATCACTTGTAGCTTTGTAAGCACCACTTGACTTATTGTGAAGCTCTTCCTTATCCGTAAGTGTCATCTCATGAGCAACAATTCTTCCAATGACTTCAGTTGGCTTGAGAGTCTTGTAGTTTAGCATCATTTGGATCAAAGTGCACACGGTGTCATACTTTCCATCCAAAGCTCTGAGAATCTTCTTAATGATGAATCGGTCGGTCATTTCTTCGCTTCCTAAGCCGGCAATCTCATTTGTGATGAGAGCAAGCCTAGAGTACATTTCAGCGACTCCTTCACCATCCTTCATCTTGAACTTGTCAAGTTGTCCTTGAAGAATATCTAGCTTTGATTCCTTCATAGATTCAGTACCTTCGTGCATTTCAACCAAAGTATCCCAAATCTCTTTAGCATTCTCAAGACGGCTGATTTTGTTGAACTCCTCGGGACACAAAGCATTGAAGAGAATGTCACAAGCTTGAGCATTGTTTTGCAACATCCGCAACTCTTCCGGTGTAGCTTCGCGATCCGGAACTTTTCCTTCTTCGAAGAAATCACCTTGCATACCAACACAAATAATGCCCCATGCGGCTGGGTTATGACCAAGAATATGCATTTTCATTTTATGCTTCCAACTAGCAAAATTTGTACCATCAAAGTAAGGACCTCTACGATAATTACCCTCACTAGACGCCATACTCTCCTAGGTTGTGAAACCAAGCTTATGGAGTCCAATGCAATGGAAACCAAAACAATGGAGACCAAAGCTCTGATACCACTTGTAGGATCGAAAGTATGTCTAGAGGGGGGGTGATTAGACTACTTGACAATATAAAAAATCTGCCTTTTGATTAAGCAAAGTTTTTGGCAGTTTCACAATTAAGATCAATTCAAGTATCACCCTACACATGCAATTCTAGAGTATAAGCAGCGAAAAGTAAATTGCACATGTAAAAGAGAGGTGGAGGAGATCAAACGCAGTTTGGTGACACGAAGATTTTTGTCGTGGTTCCGATAGGTGGTGCTATCGTACATCCATGTTGATGGAGACTTCAACCCACGGAGGGTAACGGCTGCGCGAGTCCACGGAGGGCTCCACCCACGAAGGGTCCACGAAGAAGCAACCTTGTCTATTCCATCATGGCCTACGCCCACGGAGGACTAGCCTTACTCGGGGTAGATCTTCACGAAGTAGGCGATCTCCTTGCCCTTACAAACTTCTTGGTTCAACTCCACATCTCAAAGACGGAGGCTCCCAAGCGACACCTAACCAATCTAGGAGGCACCACCCTCCAAAAGGTAATAGATGGTGTTGATGATGATGAACTCCTTGCTCTTGTGCTTCAGATGATAATCTCCCCAACACTCAACTCTCCTCACTGATATGGCTGTGGTGGAAGAAAGGTTTGAGTGGAAAGCAACTTGGGAAGGCTAGAAATCAAGTTTCATATGGTAGGAATGGAATGGCTTGATCTCAACACAAGGGTAGGTGGTTCACTTCTCAGAAAGTGTATGTTAGGAGTGGTAGACTTTCTGATGGCTCTCTCCACGAATGAAGAGGGGGTGGAGGGGTATATATAGCCTCCACAAAAAATCCAACCGTTACACACACATTTGACCAATCTCGGTGAGACCGAAGTGAAAACTCGGTCAGACCGAAAGTTCAAATCTAGTGAACGTTGGGATTTTCGGTGGGACCGAAAATACCATCTCGGTGTGTCCGAAGTGAGTCAAAGGTTGGAGCTTGCCATCTCGGTGGGACCGAAAATAACAACTCGGATATTCCGAAGTGATGTCAATTGGTTACAGAAGGTTGGCAGTCCATTTTCGGTGATGCCGAAACTCAAAATCGGATGGACCGAGAAATTAGGGTTTGGGAGAATAACTGAGGTGGTTCATCTCGGTGGGACTGAGTTTGCAGAATCGGTTTGTCCGAGATTACTTATGAGTGTGTTAAGTAGTGAAGAGTGCTGAAAGTTGAGGGAGCTAGATCACCAAGCACTTGAGCAACCAGATCATTAACACAACCTCATCCCCTTTTAATAGTATTGGCTTTTCCTATGGACTCAATGTGATCTTTGATCACTAAACCAAAAATAGAGTCTTGAGCTTTTGCCAATGCTTGTCTTAGCATTTTGAGGGGTCCACTTCTTCAGACATTTCCATACCCATATCATCGAACTTCTCTGAAATGATTCTCAAGTAAATATTAGTTCAATGATATATATGTTGTTATTAATTACCAAAACCACCCGGGGATTAGTTGCACTTTCACATGTCAATTTTCTTGCCGCTACTAGTCTTATCTTGATTCGGCGGCATCGTGGGATGAAGCGGCCCGAATCGACCTTACACGTACGCTTACGTGAGACTGGTTCCACCGACTGACATGCACTAGTTGCATAAGGTGGCTAGCGGGTGTCTGTCTCTCCCACTTTAGTCGTATCAGATTCGATGAAAAGGGTCCTTATGAAGGGTAAATATAACTTGGCATATCACGTTGTGGTTTTGGCGTAGGTAAGAAACGTTCTTGCTAGAAACCTATAGCAGCCACGTAAATACTTGCAACAACAATTAGAGGACGTCTAACTTGTTCTTGCAGCATGTGTCGTGTGATGTGATATGGCCAAAAGGATGTGATGAATGATATATATGTGATGTATGAGATTGATCATGTTCTTGTAATAGGAATCACGACTTGCATGTCGATGAGTATGACAACCGGCAGGAGCCATATGAGTTGTCTTATTTTATTGCATGACATGTGTGTCACTGAAAATGCCATGTAATTACTTTACTTTATTGCTAACCGTTAGCCATAGTAGTAGAAGTAATGTTTGGCAAGACAACTTCATGAAGACACGATGATGGAGATCATGATGATGGAGATCATGGTGTCATGCCGGTGACAATGATGATCATGGAGCCCCGAAGATGAAGATCAAAAGGAGCAAAATGATATTCGCCATATCATGTCACTATTTGATTGCATGTGATGTTTATCATGTTTTACATCTTATTTTCTTAGAACGACGGTAGTAAATAAGATGATCTCTCACTAAAATTTCAAGAATTGTGTTCCCCCTAACTGTGCACCGTTGCTAAGGTTCGTTGTTCCGAAGCACCACGTGATGATCGGGTGTGATAGGTCCTAACGTTCGCATACAATGGGTGTAAGCCAGATTTACACACACAATACACTTATGTTTGACTTGACGAGCCTAGCATGTACAGACATGGCCTCGGAACACGGTAGACCGAAAGGTCGAACATGAGTCATATAGAAGATACGATCAACATGAAGATGTTCACCATTGGTGGCTAGTCCGTCTCACGTGATGATCGGACACGGCCTAGTCGATTCGGATCATGTATCACTTAGATGACTAGATAGATGTCTATCTGAGTGGGGGTTCATTAAATTTGTTTAGATGAACTTAATTGTCATGAACATAGTCTAAAATATTCACAATATGTCTTGTAGATCCAATGCCCATGCTAATGTTGCCCTCAACTTCAACGCGTTCCTAGAGAAAACCAAGCTAAAAGACGATGGTAGCAACTATACAGATTTGGTCCGTAACTTGAGGATCATCCTCATAGCTGCCAAGAAAACATATGTCCTTGAAGCACCGCTAGGTGACGCACCCGTTTTTCCAGCAACTCAAGACGTTATGAACGCCTGGCAGTCGCATAGTGATGATTACTCCCTGGTTCAGTGCGGCATGCTTTACAGCTTAGAATCGGGGCTCCAAAAGCGTTTTGAGCAGCATGGAGCATATGAGATGTTCCAAGAGCTGAAAATGGTTTTCCAAGCTCATGCCCGAGTCGAGAGATATGAGGTCTCCGACAAGTTCTACAGTTGTAAGATGGAGGAGAAAAGTTCTGTCAGCGAACATATACTCAAAATGTTTGGGTTGCACAACCGCTTGTCTCAGCTGGGAATTAATCACCCAGATGACGCGGTCATTGATAGAATCCTTCAGTCGCTCCCACCTAGCTACAAGAGCTTTGTGATGAACTTCAATATGCAAGGGATGGAGAAGTCCATTCCCGCGGTGTATTCAATGCTGAAATCAGCGGAGGTGGAGATCAAAAAGGAACATCAAGTGTTGATGGTGAATAAAACCACGAAGTTCAAGAAAGGCAAGGGTATAAGAACTTCAAGAAGGACGGCAAAGGAGTTGCCGCGCCCGGTAAGCCAGTTGCCGGGAAGAAGCCAAAGAATGGATCCAAGCCCGAGACTGAGTGCTTTAATTGCAAAGGAACGGGTCACTGGAAGCGGAACTGTCCCAAATACTTAGCGGATAAGAAGGCCAGAAACGTCAAAAGTATATGTTATATACATGTTATTGGTGTGTACCTTACCAGCGCTCGTAGTAGCTCCTTGTCGGTGTACTAAGGTAGGGGTACCTCAGTACCCCAACTTGTGCATGGGCAGTTGCAGCTTCCCGCGGCAGGGTTTACCACGTGCTCGCCGGAGACCTTCCTGCTCCATGTCAAACCATTCAAAAACAAAGTATACAAGACAGAAGATCGAGACCCCGGCAAGCGGAGCTTGCCGGGAAGGCCGTTCCAGGCTCAAGGTTACCTCACTCACGCAAGGCCCTGGCAAGAAGAGCTTGCCAGGAAGACTAGAAGATTCCATTGCAGAAGGCATGCCTCGGCGCCATATGCGCCCCGGCAAGGGCCCGGGGAGCGACAAGCTTCAGAGCCCGGCAAGCTCCCGGGCCCGGCAAGGTCAAAGCCCCGGCAAGGTGCTTGCCGGGAGAGTTGCGCTGTGTGCCCGCGCTCCAGCTCATCGGCCCACGCGTCGCCCTGGGGCCTTTCCAGGGACGCGTGGCGGATGGCTGTGCAGCCTGGGGGACACGGTGGCACTCCACGGTGGTGAAGCCATCACCGTGGCAAACGGAGACGCAAGGGCGGGAGCTTTTGGGGTCGACGGCGACGGGCATTAAATGCCCTTGTCCCCCACTGTCAAAGTAGGTAGCGAACACTGTTCACGCACTGTAGCTCCACTATTCCCGCACTATTACAACTACCACCTCTTTTACATTTTTACCCCTTTCTCCTACGTTGACACCTGTCGGTGACCCCTTGCACTATAAAAGGAGGCCCATGCACAACGTAGAAAGGGTTCGGAACCTAGATCACTCACACGCTCGGTGTAGCTCGTTCTTCAAGCTCCCGAGCTCTCCAACTCAATACAAACCAAGCAGGAGTAGGGTTTTACGCGTTCATCGCGGCCCGAACCTGGGTAAACTGCCCGCGTGTCTGCTACGATCTGCTCTTCGTGCTCCCTCCGCCCTCTTACCGCACAAGCAAGGGGCTCCGGTCCCATAGGTGTTCGCGGCGGACAGTTTCCCCCGACATCTTTGGCGCGCCAGGTAGGGGGACGTCGAGGTTGTGCGAATCTGATCCGGCGTTCACGCGGGCGCATTCTTCATCAACCTCTCCAGTTTCGTCAGCAACTTCGTCGACAACAGCGCCATGGCCCCGAAGAAGAAGGCTTCGGAGGTCGGGGGCCCGTCTGCGTCTCATCCGCCGCCACCAGAACCAACGGTGGGCGGGGGAGACGCCGTCGGAAGGGTGGTCGCCGGCGAGGACACTCGCAGCGCCACCAAATCCAAGGACAGAGCGGACGACCGAGACTCGGTCTCCGTGGACGCACCGCGTCCATCTCAGCATACGACAACCCAGCAGCGCCATGTCACGGGAGGTGGCATCCGCTTGCTGGGCCAAGGGCAAACTGGAGGCTCGCGGGACGCTCCGGGCCAACGTCCGGGCACAAGCAAAGCGAAGGCGCCGGGGCGGGACCCTGCTCCTTCTAACGCTGTTAGGAGTCCGAGCATATCCCGCTCATCGCACCGCTCGCCCCCGTTCCCCTCCACTCCAGCAGAAGCGCTCGCAAGAGCGCAACTGCTCCTCGATTTCCCTCCAGCGGCGGACAAAGCCGAAGACTGGAGGGCAACCATCCAGAGCCTGATAGCCTTCGCCAACAACGACTCTCCACAGCAGCCGGCGACCTCGCGGCCGCGGCAAGCTGAGAAGACGAAGGCCGACGGCGACAAGACCGCCGGGGGTGCAACCACCGTGCACTCCCCGCCGCAGAAGCAGAAGACGCCACCCCGCCGGAACAACGCCGACGATGGCTCCACGGCATCGTCGGATCCGCGGGCTCATCGGGACCAGCGCCAAGTCCTCGACGACCGCCGACAAGAAGACGCTCGGACAACGATCGAGCGCCGCCGAGAAGCCCGGCGACAATCAGACCAGAGGGCTGGGGACGCTGTCGACGTGCGCGCGCCCGGTGAACCAGGCGACTTGCCGTACGCGGCAGGCTGCCCTGCGTTTACCCGTGAGCTGCGGCGCGTCCAGTGGCCCAGCATGAAGAATTTCAAGCCCGACGTACCGGAGAAGTACGACGGCAAGACGCACCCCTCGGAATTCCTCAGCGTTTACACCATCGCGGTGCAGGCTGCCGGGGGGCGCGATGAGAAGATCTTGGCAAACTACTTCCCGCTCGTGCTTAAGCCGAACGTTCGTTCCTGGCTTATGCACTTGCCGGAAGGCTCCATTTCTTCTTGGGCAGACCTTTGCCATCAGTTTGTTGGCGCCTTCACCGGCGGCCACAAACCCCACGGCCAGGAGAGCGATCTCCACATTCTGGCCCAGAAGGAAGGAGAACCCCTGCGCAAGTACATCCAACGCTTCAGCCGTGTACAGCACAACATCCCTGATGTCCACCCTGCCGCGGTTATCAGCGCGTTCCACCAGAACGTGCGTAACCGCCGCATGCGTGAAGAAATGGCGATGACCAAGATTCGGGATGTCAGCGAGCTCTACGCTCTGGCTGATAAGTGCGCACGCGCTGAAGAGGGGAGGAGACTCCCCGGGGAGGATGCTGGCGCGGGAGGAAGCGACAGCGACGACGTCGCCCCGGCAAAGAAGGGCCGGCGGCGGAACAATAGAAGGAAAAACAAGAAGGAAGTGCTTGCCGTCGAGAAGTCCGGCAAGGAGGCTCCCGCCAAGCAAACGCAGGCTGGCGGCTCCGGCAAGGAGCCTGCCCCTGTAGCGGCAGCCGACAAGCAGGACGGCTCCGACAAGCAATACTGCAAGATCCACCGCACCAAGGGCCACGACCTCTCCAACTGCAAACGCGTCGAATACCTCGTCGAGCAGCAGAAAGCTGAGTACGAGAGGCGCGACAAGGAGAAGGCCCAAGGTGGCGGAGAAGAACCAAGCAAGAAGCGGCCATTCAATGGCCGGGGAGGACGCCACGGCAAGGCCAAGCAGCGGCAAGGTGATCGACCTCCCCGGGGCCGCGACAAGGATGAGGAGGACGACGACGAAGACATGGAGGACGAGGATAACAGCGAGCAGGAGTTCCAGAAGGCCACGGAGGTCCTGTGCGTCGACGGTGGTGCCTCTCTGCACACCTCCCACCGCCAGCTCAAGCAGTGGGTGCGCGAGGTGAATGCAGCGGAGCCGCCCGTGGAGTCGCGCAGGCTCCTCAAATGGTCCAGCACGCCCATCATTTTTGATCTTGAGGATCACCCTGACCGCATCACTGCGGTCGGGTGCTTGCCGATGCTGGTCTCACCCACCATCCGCAACCTCAAGGTCACCAAAATGTTGGTTGATGGCGGGGCCGGGATGAACTTGATCTCCTCTGCTGTGATCAAGAAACTCCAAATCCCAGATGGCGAGCTCGAAGAGACCGGTTCTTTCCAAGGAATCAACCCGGGGAGGAGCAAGCCCAAGGGGAAGATAACTCTGCCGGTGACCTTTGGCGGGGAGCTCAACTTCAGAACTGAGCGCATCACATTCGACGTCGCTGATATTCCATTGCCATACAATGGAATACTCGGCCGTCCTGCCCTCGCCAAGTTCATGGCAGCTTCCCACTATGCCTACAACGTGCTCAAGATGTCGGGGCCGATAAGCGTCATCACTGTCCACGGCGACAAGAAAGATGCGCTTATCTGCGCCGACAAGATCTACCGGGATGCGGCAGCTGCGGCAGAGAAGGATACACTTGCCGCTGAAGCTCCCGGGGGGAAGAAGACCAAGACCAAGTCCGGCAAGTGCTCTGGGGCCCACTCCGGCAACCGCACCTCTTCGGAGTGCTGCGCTGCCGTCGAGGACGTTCCATCAAGCTCCACCGGCAAGTGTAAGAAGGGGATGGGCGCTCCTCCGGCAACCAAGAAGGTGTCCGCCAAGGAGGATGGCACTGGTGGTACCTTCATCATCAGTGCCACACTTGACAGCAAATAGGAAAGCGCGCTCGTTGCCTTCCTGCGGGCGAATGTCGATGTGTTTGCCTGGCAACCATCTGACATCCCCGGTGTTCCCAGGAAGGTAATTGAGCACAAGCTTGCTGTTTGTCCTCATGCGCGGCCCATCAAGCAGAAAGTGAGGAAGCAAGCCATGGAGCGCCAAGAATTTATCAACGAAGAAATCAAGAAGCTAGAGGCAGCAGGCCTAGTTAGAGGTGTGATCCATCCGACGTGGTTAGCAAACCCAGTCGTCGTGCGCAAGGCCAACGGGAAGTGGAGACTGTGTATAGACTTCACCGATGTGAATAAAGCATGTCCCAAGGATCCATTCCCTTTGCCGCGCATCGACCAGATCGTTGACTCCACTGCCGGATGTGAGCTACTCTGTTTTCTTGATGCATATTCAGGCTACCACCAGATCTTTATGGCCAAAGAGGATGAGGAAAAGACTGCATTTATTACTCCATGTGGCACTTATTGCTTCATACGCATGCCATTTGGACTGAAGAATGCGGGATCAACATTTGCAAGGGTAGTGCACACTGCTTTCGAGCCACAGATCCACAGAAATGTAGAGGCTTACATGGATGACATCGTGGTGAAGAGTAAGAGCAAAGAAACTCTGGTCCAAGATTTGGAAGAAACATTTCAGAACCTGCGCAGAATACAGCTCAAGTTGAACCCCGAGAAGTGCGCCTTTGGAGTCCCCTCCGGCAAGCTTCTCGGGTTCTTTGTGTCACAGAGGGGGATTGAAGCCAACCCCGACAAGATTAAAGCCATCGAGCAGATCGAAGCCCCGAAGCGCGTCAAGGATGTCAGGAGGCTTGCAGGTTGTGTGGCTGCCCTCAGTAGGTTCATTTCGAAATCTGCAGAACGCGCCCTACCTTTCTTCAAAATCTTGAAGAAGGCAGGTCCCATGAAGTGGACTCCGGAAGCGGAGGCAGCGCTGCAGGATTTGAAATGGTACCTATCTTCCACTCCAATACTTGTCGCACCTAGACCACAGGAAAAGTTGTTGCTATACTTAGCAGCAACCAACCAGGTGGTTAGTGCTGCGTTGGTAGCGGAGAGGGAGGCCGACGAGGAATCTGCACCACCGGCAAGCGAATCCAGCGACAAGCAGGGGGCTGCTCCGGCAAGCTCTGGCCCCGACAAGGACGACTCTGCGCAGGAGCAGGAAGAGGTGCGGAAGAAGATGGTGCAGCGCCCAGTGTATTTCGTAAGTTCCCTTCTCCAAGGGGCTAGATCAAGATACTCTGGTGTGCAAAAGTTGCTTTTCGGCCTCCTCATGGCCTCGAGAAAGCTGCGCCATTACTTCCAAGCACATGAGATAACAGTGGTCACTCGCTTTCCGCTGAAGAGGATATTGCACAATCCAGAAGCGACAGGCAGGATCGTTGAGTGGGCACTGGAACTGTCGAGCTTTGGACTCAAGTTTGAAAGTACTTCAACTATACAGAGCCGAGCTTTGGCAGAATTCATAGCTGAATGGACCCCAACGCCCGATGAGGAAGTCCAAGAAACAAGTACACCCGTACAGGAAGCGACAAGTGAATGGGTAATGTATTTTGACGGTGCCTTCTCGCTGCAGGGCGCCGGTGCTGGCGTGGTACTCATCGCGCCCACCGGAGAGCACCTCAAGTATGTTATCCAGATGCACTTCCCAAGAGAGCAAGCGACAAACAACACTGCTGAATATGAAGGCTTGCTTGCCGGCCTCAGGATTGCGGCCGAACTTGGGATCAGGAAGCTGATTGTACGGGGAGATTCTCAGTTGGTGGTCCGGCAGGTTAACAAGAGTTATCAAAGCCCTTTGATGGAAGCTTATGTAGATGAAGTGAGGAAGCTTGAGGAGCACTTTGAAGGTCTGCAAATGGAGCACGTCCCGAGAGCTCAGAATGAAATAGCAGATGGCCTTTCAAAGTGTGCTTCGATGAAGTTACCTATGGAACCAGGGACCTTCTTGCTCAAGCTGACTCAACCATCCGTTACACCATCAATTGGGCAGTCCAAGAAGAGAAAGTTGGTCTCCGGCGACTACTTGCCGGCGGATCTTCCTGAAACCGCCGCCAAGGTCCCCAAGATCAACAACCAGAACGCTGAGGAACAGTCTGCTCCTGCAGATCCAAGGATCTGTACAGTTGAAGCAAGCGTTCCCGACAAGCCTCGCTCCAGCGAGCTTGCCGGGGGACCTTCAGCTCCGGCAGAGCCAGAGGTTCTTGCCGTAGAAGCCGAGGTCCCCGCAGCAGCCCTCATGCCTTTAGTCCTTGCCGTTGAGCCCCAAGCTCCGGCATGGGCGCAGCAGATCGTCCGTTTTCTGCAAACTGGAGAACTTCCCGACGACCCAGAAGAAATAGAGAAGATAACCAGGCAGTCAAGTATGTACCAGTTCGTGGATAACGAGCTGTACAGAAGAAGGCTCAATGGGGTCAGACTGAAGTGCATCTCCAGGGAAGATGGACAGAAGCTGTTGGCAGAGATACACGGAGGCATATGCGGCCACCACATTGGCGCAAGGGCGCTTGCCGGGAAGGCTTTCCGGCAAGGATTCTTTTGGCAAGAAGCCCTCCAAGATGCGACTGCACTAGTAACCAAGTGTGAAGCGTGCCAGTTCCATGCAAAGCAAATTCATCAGCCAGCTCAAGCTCTCCAAACAATCCCTTTGTCCTGGCCCTTCTCGGTCTGGGGGCTCGATATCCTCGGCCCCTTCCCCCGAGCCGTCGGGGGCTTTGAGTACTTGTACGTTGCAATCGACAAGTTCACAAAGTGGCCAGAAGTGGAACCAGTGAGAAAGGTGACAGCACAGTCAGCGGTCAGGTTCTTCAAGTCGATTGTTTGCCGTTTCGGGATCCCTAACAGGATCATCACCGACAACGGTACACAATTTACTAGTCGCACCTTCATGCAGTACGTCCAAGACCTTGGCGCCAAGGTCTGTTTCGCTTCTGTTGCTCACCCGAAGAGCAACGGTCAAGCGGAGAGGGCTAACGCTGAAGTGCTGCGCGGGCTCAAGACAAGGACCTTTGGCAGGCTGCGCAAGTGCGGAAGAAATTGAATAGAGGAGCTACCGGCGGCTCTTTGGTCAATCAGAACGACACCAAATCGAGCCACCGGACAGACACCCTTTGCTCTAGTCTATGGAGCAGAGGCAGTTCTCCTCACGGAACTCGTATACGGATCTCCTCGAGTGCTCGCTTATGATGAGCTCGAGCAAGAGCAACTGCGGCAAGATGACGCATTCCTCCTCGAGGAGGAACGTCTCCAGGCTGCTGTACGAGCTGCTCGATACCAGCAAGCCTTGCGCCGCTATCATAGCCGCAAGGTTAAGGCCAGGAGTCTCGAGGAAGGCGACCTTGTTCTTCGGCGTGTTCAGTCCGCCAAGAATTCCAACAAGTTGACGCCGAAGTGGGAAGGCCCTTATCGGGTGAGACAAGTCACGAGGCCCGGCGCTGTCCGCCTCGAGACCGAAGAAGGCTTGCCGGTGAGCAACTCCTGGAACATAGAGCATCTTCGCAAGTTTCACCCATAAGGCGCGGTTGCCGTGATCCGTTCCGGCAACCACCTTTTGTACAAGCTTTGCCGCTGTTGCATGTAACCCTTTGTACAAAGCCGGGCGCAGACCCCGTGCATCAGTAAAGCTTTTGTGTTTTGCGCTATTTGCCTTTTACGTGCTTTTCCCCGCTATTTGCATGTGTTATTTGGCATCTTGTGCAACATACATATCCGGTAAGCATTAACACGCCGAAAGGCCATATACTTGTTTCCCTCTTCTTTTTCCTTGCCTCTTAAGCAGAAGGAATGTTCCTCGCGCACAAGTTTGCCGGGGGGGAAGGAGATGGAAGAGGAACCGAGTGATGTCCAAGAAAGAGAAGCCTTACCAAGAAGCAAGCAATATATGAAAGCTGAGTTATTAGAATTGGACCAGTTCAAATTTTTAAATTTTAGTTGTCTTCCTTGAACAATCACACTTCGTATGGAAAACCTGTGCGCGGAGGAACCTACCCGTAGCTAGCCGCACCCTTGTCTTGTTTTCGAGTACGCTCAACGACTTAAGTGAGCTGCGACAAGTGTCGCGCCCTTGTTTCGTTTTCGAGTTCACTCAGCAAGCTAAGTGCGTTGCGACTGGCTGCGGCAAGGTTGCTTGCCGGTGAGGCCTTGGCCAGCAGGCTGCTCAGAGTCCAGCACTCAGCGCTCGCGGCAAAGGCCCCTCGCCGGCAAGCTTCCCGGGAGTGTAGGGTGAAAAGCATACAAAATGGGTGACCAAGACAAGGAAGATAACATTGCACTGATTGATCGAAATAAGATAAGTATCTTACAAAGGATAACTTGTCACGATGGATTAATGAGTTCATAACTCCCTATGCAGCAACAAAAAGAGATAAAGATAAAGGAGGGCTAGTCTACGCGGTCGCCCTCGATCCTGGAGATCTTGTTCACCTTGGCAATGATGTGGGCGACCTGCTCCATCAGCACCTCCATGTTCGCGTCGGCTGGCAAGCTGCGGAGAACGTTGGTGAGGTTTATGCCGGGATTGCGGTATACAATCTTCGTCAGCACACGCTCCAAGGTCCCCGTGCAGAGCAGACGCGACTCCTCGGCCAGCTGCGCGGGAATCTTCTTCCGAAGACCTGCGAGGGCCGGCGCAATCCCTCTGAAGAAGAGGCTGAGTTTGGCGCTGTGAGGGAGGTTCGGATCCGGAGAGTAGATGAGATGGTCAACTTTCAGCGCCAGCAGCTCCTGGTCGATGTTGGACGCGGAAGATACCAAGTCCTCGGTCCATACCTCAACGGTACGGCGGAAGTTCTCGGCCGCTTTGTTGGCGCTGTCCACCAAGGTTCGCTCCTTGCGGAGCTCCTCCTTCAGCTTGGTCTCCCGATCCCGGACGGCGTCAAGCGAGTCCTTCAGCGTGGAGACCTTCAGCTCCAGATCCTCGATGGAGTCCTTGGCGGCCTTCAGCTCGTCGCCCTTCTCAGAAAGACGCACCTGGAGTTCTGAGTTGTTGTGGGCGTCCTTCTCGCGCTCTATGTTGAGCGCGGCGACCCTCTCCACGCTCGCCTTCAACGACTCCTCCAGCTGCGCGACCTTGGCGGCAAGCTCCTCCTTGGCGGTCTCCGCGGCAGCCGCGGCGGCTTTCGCCTCCTTCAGCTCCCCGCCAAGGGCCTGCTCCCGAGCGACAAGGTCTTCCTCGTGGGAGTCAAGGTTGACCTTCCGCTGGGCGAGCTCTCCTTCTCGCCGGGACAGCTCCACCCCGGCGAGCCGCTGCTGTTCTTCGGCCTCGGCCTTCTCCAGCAACCACTCTTGATACTCCCCGGCGAGTCTCTCGCGCTCCTCCGCCACCTCGCGGAGGGCAGCCTGGTTGGCGGCACGGAGCTCCGCCGCGCGATTCTCCATCTCGACGGCGGCCTTGGCGGCAAGGGCCTCCCGAGAAGCAAGCTTCGCCTGCCTGGCCCGGTAAAGGGCCAGGAGCTGGTGAAGCAGCTTCTCCTCCTCGGGCCCGTCGCTTCCGCCGGGCGCCTCGACGATCTTCAAGCCTGCGGAGGCGAGGACCTCTCCGTCAAAGGCCTCGCCCTCCGCGGGGGCTCGCGACGAAGAACCCCACGGCACTTGGATGAATACGCCGTTGGGGGCCTCGAGATAGTAGCTGGCCTGCTCCTTTCCGGCGGACGGGTCGGCGGCCGGTGCAGCACTTGATGCTCCTGCCGCCTCCGGGCCGGCAGTGCGGTCGCCGTCCCCCTCCCCGGCCGCTGCGTCCGCAGCCGGAGCGGTCTCTTGCGCAGCCGGCTCGGCGGCTCCCGCTGTGTCCTCGGCGACAGGGGCGTCGCGGCCGCCGCCCTGCGCGCCCTCCTCCTCGATGATGATGACTTCAGTTTCCATCTGCTCGGGGGGAGAAGGATCTAGAAGAAGAAAAAGCAAAAGAGTTCAAGCAAATATCCAAAAAGAGACGAATCCAGGAAGACGAAGTCACGGAACTCACCTTGGCGGACGTCATCAGCGGCGGGCTCCCTCGCCGGGGAGCTCTGCCTTGGCGGAGTGGCCACCCTCGCTGGGCTGCTCGCCCTTGGCGGGGTACTCGCCCTTGGCGGAGTACCCGCCCTTGGCGGAGCGCTCTCCCTTGCCGGGGAGTTCGGTCTTGGCGGGGACGGCGGGGCCCGCGGCTCCTCGGGAGCGACCTCCGGACGCTCCTGAGCTTGCGGCTCCACCTCTGCACCAGACAATCAAAACAAGACAAAAATAATTAGGATATTAGCACAAGGACAAATATTCAAGCACACCCGACAAATTGAAGTACAGAACCCAGACTTACGCTGGGGGCTGCGCTGGGGGCTGCTCCTCGGAGCAGCGCTCGGGTCCGGCAAGCTTGGCTCCGGCACGTCCCCAGTCGCCGCGGCGGGCGAGTCGTCCGCGACTTCGACCACGGGCACCTTGGCTTTCTTCGCCACGCGCTGAGCCAAGGTCCTGAAATCAAAGCAAGAAACAAGATTAGCATCAACAATAATCAAGACGAAATTTGAGAAGATGAAGGATATCGAGTTCTTACTCCTGTTCCTCCTCGTCGTCGTCGCTCAAGGCGGAGAAGTCAAACTCCACCTGGGGCGCGTCTGCGCGAGGAGCGGGAGGCGAAGACTCCCTCGGGCGCTTGGCGGTCCCTGGGGCTGGGGGCTGCGAAGACCCAGCCCCTGTGGTAGCCGGGGCCCGGGGAGCGGGCGGAGCAGCCGCTCCGCCCCGTGAAGACTCCTGTCGGCTCGGCGCCGGCTTGCGTGGCGCCTCTGTTGTGGCCTGCTTGCGGGGCGCCTCTGCCGTGGCCTGCGCACGGGCCGCTTCCGCCGTGACTGGTGCGCCGGACGCCCCCGTCGCAGCTTGACTCCCCCGGGGAGCTCGCGCTGCCCGGCGAGTTGGCTGTTGCCGGGGCGCCTGCGCCCTCGCCCCCGTCGCCGTCTTGCGGAGACGCTTCAGTGGAGAACGCCTAGGGCTTGCCCGGGGCGGGGAGGTCTCCGACGACGAGGAGAGGTCGTCGGCGTAGAGCCCCAGGGATCCGTCGGAGTCCTCGGCGGCGTCGTCCTCCTCCTCCTCCTCCCCGGCTGGCTTGCTGGGCCCAGCGCCCTGCGCTGCGGCCTCTTTCCCTCCGGCGCCTCCACTCCCTCCGGCGCCTCCGCTCCCTGCGGCGCCCCTGTTCCCTCCGGCGGCGTTGCCTCTCGCCGCGGCCTCCGTCTGGATTCCAATGATCCCGGAGTGCCTCAAGGATGGGACCCCGGCGAGCTCGTCGGGAGGCAGCTTCAGTAGCCTGCGGATCTCCGCCTCCTTGGCTTGGCAGGACGCTTCCGCAGCATCTGCCTCCTCAGGCGTGTAGCCGAACTCTCCTGCCGCTGCGGCTGCAGCGGCCTCTTCAACCCGAGAAGCGATGTACGCTATCTCCTGGTCGGTGGTGTCCCGTGTCAGCTCCCGGGTCTCGTTCTTGTTCTTCGCCACCTCCACAAGGTTGTCGAAGAAGCTGAGGATGTCTGATGGCTTGGGCGGAATCCATGTGCGGTCCACGCCGTGCGAATCACACGCGGGCATCATGGCGCGAAGAGGATCACAGGTCGTGCTGTTGCAAAGGGGCATCACTCCCCGGGGCCCCCTGAACCATTCCGGGTGGGCCGGGTCGTGCTTAAACAGCTCCCGGACCATCCCCTTCAGCTCCAGCGACGTGAAGTTAAAGTTGAGCCCGGGTCGCAACCTCATGATATCCGCCGAGTTGCCGTACTCCCAGGCCGGCCTTTTCCTGTCTTGGAGAGGGGCGATGCGGCGGCGGAGGAAGTCTGTGCCTACTTCTGCGACAGACAGCCTAGCTACCCGGAGACGGAGAATCCTAATGAGGGCGACGTCGAGCTTGCCGACGTCCGAATCCAGCTCGCTCCAGTCCCTGCCGCGCACGATGGGCGTTGTGCGCGGCGCGGTGAAGGGCTGCGGCTGGTCCTCGACGATCCAACACCATTCCGCACGCCATTCCTCCCACTTGCCGCGGAGCTCCCCCGGCAAGTAGGACTCCTTCTTGTTCAGACGAAAAACCCAAGATATTCCTCCGGAGAGGGGGGCGCCGGTCTCTGCTCTAGGGGTGAAGAAGTGCCTAAACAGCGCTACGTTTGGGTGTATTCCTATATAGTCTTCGCACATGTGCGCGAAAACCGCCATTGTGAGGATGGCGTTGGGGGTGAAGTCAAGAAGATGGAGGCCGTAGGTGTGCATTATGTCACAGAAGAATTCAGAAAAAGGAGGGCAAAGACCGCAGTGGAAGAAGGCTGCGAAGAAATAGTACCCGCCGGGGTAGTTGTCCTTGGCGGCGGCCGGATAAGCTCGAGTGCGGGGGTGCGCCTTGGTTCCCTTGGACCAGAACAAGTAATACTTGTTCCAGAGCTCCCGCGCGCTGAGCCTCGGCGGGAAGACGAGGTTCCGCTTCCGATACGCGGTGAGCCTCGCCGCTTGCTCCGACTTCTCCTTCTTGGCTTTCTCCGCCTTCGCCTTCTCGGTCTTCGGGGCCATGGCGGAGGCGGCGGAGGAAGGGGGACGAAGAGCCTGGCGGCGCCGGAGATGCAGACGGCGGCGGCGGAGGTGTGGAGGCGGAGCGCAAAGGGGATCTCTGGAGATGGAAGAGGATGCAATGAAAGCGTAGGAGGGGAACCGCTCCTGCTTCCTCTGCTTTTATGGGGAAGTGGGGGGGGGGCGTTTCGCTCTTTCCATTAAAATAACGTGGGCACGTCCCATCCCACGACGCCGCAATCGACGCGTGCCGTTACGGGGGGACGCGGCAGATGCGGAAGTGGATTCGGCGCGCCGTGGGCCGCGTGTGCCCGTGCACTGTTTTGGGCCTGGCCCAACAGCGCTCGGCACCGTGTGTGGCCCAGGCCCGGGGGCTCTTGTCGGTGTACTAAGGTAGGGGTACCTCAGTACCCCAACTTGTGCACGGGCAGTTGCAGCTTCCCGCGGCAGGGTTTACCACGTGCTCGCCGGAGACCTTCCTGCTCCATGTCAAACCATTCAAAAACAAAGTATACAAGACAGAAGATCGAGACCCCGGCAAGCGGAGCTTGCCGGGAAGGCCGTTCCAGGCTCAAGGGTACCTCACTCACGCAAGGCCCTGGCAAGAAGAGCTTGCCAGGAAGACTAGAAGATTCCATTGCAGAAGGCATGCCTCGGCGCCATATGCGCCCCGGCAAGGGCCCGGGGAGCGACAAGCTTCAGAGCCCGGCAAGCTCCCGGGCCCGGTAAGGTCAAAGCCCCGGCAAGGTGCTTGCCGGGAGAGTTGCGCTGTGTGCCCGCGCTCCAGCTCATCGGCCCACGCGTCGCCCTGGGGCCTTTCCAGGGACGCGTGGCGGATGGCTGTGCAGCCTGGGGGACACGGTGGCACTCCACGGTGGTGAAGCCATCACCGTGGCAAACGGAGACGCAAGGGCGGGAGCTTTTGGGGTCGACGGCGACGGGCATTAAATGCCCTTGTCCCCCACTGTCAAAGTAGGTAGCGACCACTGTTCACGCACTGTAGCTCCACTATTCCCGCACTATTACAACTACCACCTCTTTTACATTTTTACCCCTTTCTCCTACGTTGACACCTGTCGGTGACCCCTTGCACTATAAAAGGAGGCCCATGCACAACGTAGAAAGGGTTCGGAACCTAGATCACTCACACGCTCGGTGTAGCTCGTTCTTCAAGCTCCCGAGCTCTCCAACTCAATACAAACCAAGCAGGAGTAGGGTTTTACGCGTTCATCGCGGCCCGAACCTGGGTAAACTGCCTGCGTGTCCGCTACGATCTGCTCTTCGTGCTCCCTCCGCCCTCTTACCGCACAAGCAAGGGGCTCCGGTCCCATAGGTGTTCGCGGCGGACAGTTTCCCCCGACACTCCTGGGTATGTGATACCGGTGCAGTTGCTCACATTTGTAACTCAAAGCAGGAGCTGCAGAATAAGCGGAGACTGGCGCAGGACGAGGTGACGAAGCGCGTCGGGAATGGTTCCAAGGTTGATGTGATCGCCGTCGGCACGCTACCTCTACATCTACCTTCGGGATTAGTTTTAAACCTCAATAATTGTTATTTAGTACCAGCTTTGAGCATGAACATTGTATCTGGATCTCGTTTAATGCGAGATGGCTACTCATTTAAATTTGAGAATAATGGTTGTTCTATTTATATGAGAGAAATGTTTTATGGTCATGCCCCGCTGGTCAATGGTTTATTCTTATTGAATCTCGAACGTGATGTTACACATATTCATAGTGTGAATGCCAAAAGATGTAAGGTTGATAATGATAGTCCCACATACTTGTGGCACTACTGCCTTGGTCATATTGGTGTCAAACGTATGAAGAAGCTCCATGCAGATGGACTTTTGGAGTCTCTTGATTATGAATCATTTGACACGTGCGAACCATGCCTCTTGGGCAAGATGACCAAGACTCCGTTCTCCGGAACAATGGAGCGACCAACCAAATTGTTGGAAATCATACATACTGATGTGTGTAGTCCAATGAGTGTTGAAGCTCGCGGTGGCTATCGTTATGTTCTCACCCTCACTGATGACTTAAATAGATATGGGTATGTCTACTTGATGACACACAAGTCTGAGACCTTTGAAAAGTTCAAGGAATTTCAGAATGAGGTTGAGAATCAACGTGATAGAAAAATAAAGTTCTTACAATCAGATCGTGGAGGAGAGTATTTAAGTCATGAATTTGGCACGCACCTAAGGAAATGTGGAATTGTTTCACAATTGACGCTGCCTGGAACACCACAACGTAACGGTGTATCCGAACGTCGTAATCGTACTCTGTTGGACATGGTGCAATCTATGATGTCTCTTACCGACTTACCGTTATCATTTTGGGGTTATGCTTTAGAGACTGCCGCATTCACTTTAAATAGGGCATCGTCTAAATCCATTGAGACGACACCATATGAACTATGGTTTGGTAAGAAACCTAAGTTGTCGTTTCTAAAAGTTTGGGGATGCGATGCTTATGTCAAGAAACTTCAACCTGAAAAGCTCGAACCCAAATCGGAAAAATGCGTTTTCATAGGATACCCTAAGGAAACTATTGGGTATACCTTCTACCTCAGATCCGAAGGCAAGGTCTTTTTTGCCAAGAATGGATCCTTTCTGGAGAAAGAGTTTCTCTCGAAAGAAATAAGTGGGAGGAAAGTGGAACTTGATGAGGTGATTGTCACCCCTCTTGAACCGGAAAGTAGCACAGCGCGGGAAGATGTTTCTGTGGTGCCTGCACCGACTAGAGCGGAAGTTAATGATAATGATCATGAAGCTTTAGACCAAGTTACTGCTGAACTTCGTAGGTCCACGAGGACACATTCCACACCAGAGTGGTACGGCAACCCTGTCCTAGAAATCATGATGTTAGACAATGGTGAACCTTCGAACTATGAAGAAGCGATGGCGGGCCCGGATTCCAACAAATGGCTTGAAGCCATGAAATCCGAGATAGGATCCATGTATGATAACAAAGTATGGACTTTGGTTGACTTCCCCGATGATCGGCAAGCCATAGAAAATAAATGGATCTTTAAGAAGAAGACTGACGCATATGGTAATGTGACCATCTATAAGGCTCGGCTTGTCGCTAAAGGTTATCGACAAGTTCAAGGAATTGACTACGATGAGACTTTCTCTCCCGTAGCGATGCTGAAGTCCGTCCGAATCATGTTAGCAATTGCCGCATTCTATGATTATGAGATATGGCAAATGGACGTCAAAATGGCATTCCTTAACGGCTTCCTTAAGGAAGAACTGTATATTATGCAGCCGGAAGGTTTTGTCCATCCTATGAATGCTAACAAGGTATGCAAGCTCCAGCGCTCCATCTATGGGTTGGTGCAAGTATCTCGGAGTTGGAACATTCGCTTTGATGAGGTGATCAAAGCGTTTGGGTTTATACAGACTTGGGGGGAAGCCTGTATTTACAAGAAAGTTAGTGGGAGCTCTGTAGCATTTCTCATATTATATGTGGATGACATATTGTTGATGGGAAATGATGTAGAACTCTTGGAAAGCATAAAGGCTTACTTGAATAAGTGTTTTTCAATGAAGGACCTTGGAGAAGCTGCTTACATATTAGGCATCAAGATCTATAGAGATAGATCAAGACGCCTCATTGGTCTTTCACAAAGCACATACCTTGACAAGATATTGAAGAAGTTCAATATGGATCAGTCTAAGAAAGGGTTTTTGCCTGTATTGCAAGGTATGAGATTGAGCATAGCTCAATGCCCGACCTCGGCAGAAGATAGAGAAAAGATGAGTGTCATCCCCTATGCCTCGGCCATAGGTTGTATTATGCATGCCATGTTGTGTACCAGACCTGATGTGAACCTTGCCATAAGTTTGGTGGGGAGGTACCAAAGTGATCCCGGTATGGAACACTGGACAGCGGTCAAGAACATCCTGAAGTACCTGAAAAGGACTAAGGATATGTTTCTCGTTTATGGAGGTGACGAAGAGCTCATCGTAAAGGGTTACGTTGATGCTAGCTTCGACACAGATCTGGATGACTCCAAGTCACAAACCAGATACGTGTATATTTTGAATGGTGGGGCAGTCAGCTGGTGCAGTTGCAAGCAAAGCATCGTGGCGGCATCTACATGTGAAGCGGAGTACATAGGTGCTTCTGAAGCAGCGCAGGAAGGAGTCTGGATGAAGGAGTTCATCACCGATCTAGGACTTATTCCAAGCGCATCGGGCCCGATGACTCTCTTATGTGACAACACTGGAGCTATTGCCATTGCCAAGGAGCCCAGGTTTCACAAGAAGACCAAGCACATCAAGCGTTGTTTCAACTCCATCCGAAATTATATTCAAGATGGAGACATAGATATTTGTAAAGTGCATACAGATCTGAATGTCGCCGATCCGTTGACTAAACCTCTTCCGCGAGCAAAACATGATCAACACTAGAACTCTATGGGTGTTCGATTCATCACAATGTAACTAGATTACTGACTCTAGTGCAAGTGGGAGACTGTTGGAAATATGCCCTAGAGGCAATAATAAAATGGTTATTATTATATTTCCTTGTTCATGATAATTGTCTATTGTTCATGCTTTAATTGTATTATCCGGAAACAATGATGCATGTGTGAATACATAGACCACAACATGTCCCTAGTGAGCCTCTAGTTGACTAGCTCGTTGATCAATAGATGGTTATGGTTTCCTGACCATGGACATTGGATGTCATTGATAATGGGATCACATCATTAGGAGAATGATGTGATGGACAAGACCCAATCCCAAGCCTAGCACAAGATCGTGTAGTTCGTATGCTAAAGCTTTTCCAATGTCAAGTATCCTTTCCTTAGACTATGAGATTGTGCAACTCCCGGATACCGTCGGAATACTTTGGGTGTGCCAAACGTCACAACGTAACTAGGTGGCTATAAAGGTACACTACGGGTATCCCCGAAAGTATATGTTGGGTTGGCACGAATCGAGACTGGGATTTGTCACTCCGTATAATGGAGAGGTATCTCTGGGCCCACTAAGTAAGACATCATCGTAATGAGCTCAATGTGACTAAGGGGTTGCTCATGGGATGATGTGTTATGGAACGAGTAAAGAGACTTGCCGTAACGAGATTGAACAAGGTATCCGTATACCAACGATCGAATCTCGGGAAAGTACTATATCGATAGACAAAGGGAATCGTATACGGGATTGATTGACTCCTTGACATCGTGGTTCATCCGATGAGATCATCGTGGAACATGTGGGAGCCAACATGGGTATCCAGATCCTGCTGTTGGTTATTGTCCGGAGATATGTCTCGGTCATGTCTGCATGGTTCCCGAACCCGTAGGGTCTACACACTTAAGGTTCGATGATGCTAGGGTTATAGGGAATGTAGTACGTGGTTACCGAATGTTGTTCGGAGTCCCATATGAGATCCCGGATGTCACGAGGAGTTCCGGAATGGTTTGTAGGTAAAGATTTATATATGGGAAGTCCCGTTTTGGTCACCGGAAGTGTTCTGGGCGTTATCGGTAACGTACTGGGACCACCGGAAGGGTTCTGGGGGTCCACCGAGAGGGGCCACCAGCACCAGAGGCCTGCGTGGGCCAAGTGTGGGAAGGGACCAGCCCCTAGGTGGGCGGGTGCGCCTCCCACCAAGGCGCAGGGCGCAGGGGAGAGGAGAGGGGGCAAACCCTAGATGCAGATGGGCCTTAAGTCCCACCCTAGGGGGGGGGGGCCCTCTGTCCCCCTCCTGGCCGCCCCCCAGATGGGTTCTGGGGCTGCCGCCACCCCTAGGGGGAACCCTAGATGGGGGCGCAGCCCCTCCCCTCCCCCTATATATAGTGGGGGTTTTGGGGCTGCCAAATGCACGAGTCTCCCTCTCTCTTGGCGCAGCCCTACCCCTCTCCATCCTCGTCTCCCGTGGTGCTTGGCGAAGCCCTGCTGGAGTGCCACACTCCTCCAGCACCACCACGCCATCGTGCTGCTGCTGGACGGAGTCTTCCCCAACCTCTCCCTCTCTCCTTGCTGGATCAAGGCGCGGGAGACGTCGTCGGACTGCACGTGTGTTGAACGCGGAGGCGCCGTTGTTCGGCGTTTAGATCGAATTCGACCGCGATCTGAATCGCTACGTGTACGACTCCACCGACCGCGTTCTTGCAATGCTTCCGCATCGCGAACTTCAAAGGTATGAGGATGATCTCCCCTCTCGTTGCTAGTTATCTCCATAGATAGATCTTGGTGATGCATAGGAATTTTTTTGATTTTCTGCAACGATCCCCAACACGGACCCCATATATTCACTTTCGGGGAGAAAAAAATCAGAGAGAAATAATTATCGCATTTTACGATACCGAGCTACTGCCAAGCCCTAATCTCTCTCGGGAGGGCTGATCTGGAGTCTGTTCGGGGCTCCGGAGAGTGGAGATCGTCACCATTGTCATCATCAACCTTCCTCCATCACCAATTTCATGATGCTCACCGCCGGGCGTGAGTAATTCCATCGTAGGGTTGCTGGACGGTGATGCGTTGGATGAGATCTATCATGTAATGGATTTAGTTTTGTTAGATTTGATCCCTAGTATCCACTATGTTCTGAGATTGATGTTGTTATGACTTTGCTATGCTTAATGCTTGTCACTAGGGCCCGAGTGCCATGATTTCAGATCTGAACCTATTATGTTTTCATGAATATATGTGTGTTCTTGATCCTATCTTGCAAGTCTATAGTCACCTGCTATGTGTTATGATCCAGCAACCCCGAAGTGACAATAATCGGGACCACTCTCGGTGATGACCGTAGTTTGAGGAGTTCATGTATTCACTATGTGTTAATGCTTTGGTCCGGTACTCTATTAAAAGGAGGCCTTAATATCCCTTAGTTTCCAATAGGACCCCGCTGCCACGGGAGGGTAGGACAAAAGATGTCATGCAAGTTCTTTTCCATAAGCACGTATGACTATATTCGGAATACAAGCCTACATTACATTGATGAACTGGAGCTAGTTCTGTGTCACCCAAGGTTATAACTTCTACATGATGAATTGCATCCGACATAATTCCCCAACACTGATCCAATGCCTACGAGCTTTTCCCATATTGCTAGTCGCTTATTTACTTTTCCGTTGCTACTATTACAAAAACTACAAAAACACTATCGTTACTTTTGTCGATGTTACCACTATCTCCATATTACTTTGATACTAAACTATCTTGCTGCAAATACTAAGTTTCCAGCTGTGGTTGAATTGACAACTCAGCTGCTAATACTTAAGAGTATTCTTTGGCTCCTCTTGTATCGAATCAATAAATTTGGGTTGAATACTTTACCCTCGAAAACTGTTGCGATCCCCTACACTTATCGGTTATCAAGACTATTTTCTGGCGCCCTTGCCGGGGAGCATAGCTCTATTCTTTAAGTCACTTGGGATTTATATCTGTTTATCACTATGAAGATGAAGGGCTCAAAAACCAAGATCTTACCCTCAACTACGAGGGGAGGTAAGGAACTGCCATCTAGCTCTGCACTTGATTCACCATCTGTTATGGATAAATTTGCGACACCTACTCCTGCTATTGAATCTGATATGTCGTATGTTCTTGACGATGCCACTTCTGCTATGTATGATGAAACTACTTCTATGCCTGATAATATTGTGCCACTAGGTGAATTTATAGATGAACAAATTGCTAAGGTTAGGGAGAATACAAATTTTGAAATTGATAATATTTATGAAAGTGATGATGAAAATTCTCCCCCTAGATATGAATTGCTTGTTGTTCCTGAGGGTTATGTTATGGATGAAGAAACTGCTAGAGACTTTCTTACTTGCAATGATAGATATGATCTTAAGAAATTATTAGCTAAGCTGAAAGAAAAATTCTTGAATGCTAGAATGAAACATGACCCTGCTTTTGCTACTTCACCTATCTTTGTTACTGATAAGGATTATGATTTCTCTGTTGATCCTGAGTTAATTACTTTGGTTGAATCTGATCCTTTCCATGGCTATGACTCTGAAATTGGTGTGGCACATCTTACTAAGTTGAATGATATAGCCACCCTATTTACCAATGATGAAAAGATTCGTTATTACTATATCCTTAAGATATTTCCGTTCCCGTTAAATGGTGATGCTAAGACTTGGTTTAATTCTCTCGATCCTGGTTGTGTGCGTAGTCTCCCACAAGCTTGGGGGAGGCTTCTCCAATTACTTAATGCTTTGCCTGATCATCCTCTTGAGAGGAACGATATACTTGATGTATTTTATAATGGACTAACCGATGCTTCCAGAGACCACCTGGATAGTTTTGCTGGTTGTGTTTTCAGGGAAAGAACAGTTGATCAAGCTGAATTACTATTGAATAATATGCTGGCCAATGAAAATAATTGGACACTTCCTGAACCAGCCCCTAAGCCAACTCCGAAGAAAAGAGGTGTTCTATTTCTCAGTCCTGAAGATATACAAGAGGCAAAGAAATCTATGAAAGAAAAAGGTATTAAGTTTGAAGATGTTAAGAATTTACCACATATTGAAGAAATACATGGTCTTGATAACCCGACACAGGTAGTAAAGGTAAATTCTCTTTATAGATTTTATGAAGGTGATATTCCTCGCTATAAGTCTGCTAGCCAATGCTTAGATGAGTTTTACAATTTTATTGTGAAATAAAAAAGTTCAATGCTTACATTGGTAGACAATTGCAACACAATGCTTATATGATTGAACGCTTGAGTGATTATCTTTCTAGAGTTAAAGGTGAACTGAAACTCATTAGTATACATGCTTCTATGGTTACCACTCAAGTAGAACAAGTACTTAAGGCTCAGAATGATTTGCTTAATGAAATAAATAGTAAGAATAATGACTATGATGTTAGAGTTGCAACTAGAGGTGGTAAAATGACTCAGGAACCTCTGTATCCTGAAGGCCACTGATACGTCTCCAACATATCTATAATTTTGTATTGTTCCATGCTATTATTTATGAAGTCTTGGATGTTTAATGGGCTTTATGATTCACCTTTATATCATTTTTGGGACTAACCTACTAACCCAAAGGCCCAGTCCAGATTGCTGTTTTTTGCCTATTTCAGGGTTTTGCAGAAAAGGAATATCAAACGGAGTCCAAACGGAATAAAACCTTCGCAGGAGATATTTTTGGAGGAAATCACGCACGAAAGACTTCGGGGCCAAGCTCCATACGCAAAGAGAAAACCCTAATTCCACCGCCGTAGCTGCTGTTCCCGTGGATATCCCATCTTGGAGCCTGTTCCGGGAGGGGGATCCATCACGGAGGCCTTCATCATCATCATCATCGCCCTCACCATGAGTTGCGAGTAGTTTACCTCAGACCTTCGGGTCCATAGCTAGTATCTAGATGGCTTCTTCTATCTCTTCGGATCTCAATACAAAGTTCTCCTCGGTCTTCGAGGAGATCTATTCGATGTAATCTCTTTTTGCAGTGTGTTTGTCGAGATCCGATGAAATGTGAGTTTATGATCAAGATTATCTATGAAAGATATTTGGTTCTTCTCTGAACTTTTTATGTGTGCTCATAATATCCTTGCAAGTCTCTTCGAATTATTGGTTTAGTTTGGCCTACTAGATCTATAGTTCTTGCAATGGGAGAAGTGCTTGGCTTTGGGTTCAATCTTGCGGTGTCCTTTCCCAGTGACAGTAGGGGCAGCAAGACACGTATTGTATTGTTGCCATCGAGGATAAAAAGATGGGGTTTTCATCATATTGCTTGAGTTTATCCCTCTACATCATGTCATCTTGCTTAAGGCGTTACTCTGTTCGTATGAACTCAATACACTACATGCATGCTGGATAGCGGTCGATGTGTGGAGTAATAGTAGTAGATGCAGGCAGGAGTCAGTCTAATTGTCTCAGACGTGATGCCTATATACAATGATCATGCCTAGGTAGTCTCATAATTATTCGCTTTTCTATGAATTGCTCGACAGTAATTTGTTTACCCGCCGTAGAATATCGCTATCACGAGAGAAGCCACTAGAGAAAACTATGGCCCCCGGGTCTATCTTTATCATATTACTTTCCCGTCAATTTCTGTTGCCGTTGTTTATTTGCTTTCTTTACTTTCTGTTTCTATACCAAAAATACCAAAAACATTATCTATCATATCTATCAGATCTCACTCTCGTAAGTGACCGTAAAGGGATTGACAACCCCTCACCGCGTTGGCTGCGAAGTTCTTATTTGTTTGTGCAGTTGCGAGGGACTGGCGCATGGTCTCCAACTGGATCTCAAAAACTGAGGGAAATACTTACGCTACTGTGTTGCATCTCCCTTTCCTCTTCGAGGGAATACAACGCAAGCTCAAGAGGTAGCAAGAAGAATTTATGGCGCCATTGCCGGGGAGGCTTACGCAAAAGTCATATACCAAGTACCTATCACAAACCCTTATCCTTCGCATTACATTTATTTGCCTCTCGTTTTCCTCTCCCCCACTTCACCTTTGCCGTTTTATTCGCCCTTCTTCCGCCGTGTGTTTCTCGTTCGCTTGCTTATTGTTTGCTTGTGTGTGTTGGATTGCTTGCTTGTCACTATGGCTCAGAACAATACCAAATTGTGTGACTTTTCCAATACCAACAACAATGATTTTATTAGCACTCCGATTGCTCCTATTACCGATGTTGAATCTTGTGAGATCAATGTTGCTTTGTTGAATCTTGTCATGAAAGATCAATTCTCCGGCCTTCCTAGTGAAGATGCCATTACCCATCTAAACAACTTTGTTGATTTATGTGATATGCAAAAGAAAAGGGATACAGATAGCGATATTGTTAAATTGAAGTTATTTCCGTTTTCACTTAGAGATTGTGCTAAAACTTGGTTTTCCTCTTTGCCTAGAAATAGTATTGATTCGTGGAATAAGTGCAAAGATGCTTTTATCTCTAAGTATTTCCCTCCTGCTAAGATCATCTCTCTTAGAAACGATATTATGAATTTTAAGCAACTAGATCATGAGCATGTTGCACAAGCTTGGGGGAGAATGAAACTAATGATACATAATTGCCCTACACATGGTTTGAATCTATGGATGATTATTCAGAACTTTTATGCTGGCTTGAATTTTGCTTCTAGAAATCTTTTAGATTCGGCCGCTGGAGGCACTTTCATGGAAACTACCTTAGGAGAAGCTACCAAACTCCTAGATAATATTATGGTTAATTATTCTCAATGGCACACCGAAAGATCTACTAGTAAGAAAGTGCATGCTATTGAAGAAATTAGTGTTTTGACTGGAAAGATGGATGAACTTATGAAATTGTTTGCTGCTGAGAGTGCTTCTTCTGATCCTAATGATATGCCTTTGTCCACTTTGATTGAGAATAACAATGAATCTTTGGATGTGAATTTTGTTGGTAGGAATAATTTTGGTAACAATGCTTATAGAGGTAATTTTAATCCTAGGCCTTTTCCTAGTAATTCCTCTAATAATTTTGGTAATTCCTACAACAACTCTTATGGAAAGATGCCTTCTAAATTTGAAACTAGTGTTAAGGAGTTTATGATCTCGCAAAAGAATTTCAATGCTATGCTTGAAGAGAAATTGCTTAAAGTTGATGAATTGGCTAGAAGTGTGGATAGAATTACTCTTGATATCGATTCTTTGAAACTTAGATCTATCCCACCTAAGCATGATATCAATGAGTCTCTCAAAGCCATGAGAATTTCCATTGATGAATGCAAAGAAAGAACCGCTAGAATGCGTGCTAAAAGAGAAGATTATATTAGATTGTGTTCTTCTAGTTATCGTGAAAATAAAGATGAAGATCTGAAAGTTATTGATGCGTCTCCTATTAGATCCTTGTTTTCTAGTATTAATCTTGATGAGAATAGGATTGGAAATGATTCTGCTTTAAGGTGTCCTAGTAATTCGGAGTTTTTAGATATTGATGCTAAAATTGCTAAAAGTGGAATTGAAGAGATTCAAACTTTGCATAGTGATGAACCCACTACTTTGGATTTCAAGGGATTCAATTATGATAATTGCTCTTTGATTGATTGTATTTCCTTGATGCAATCCGTGCTAAATTCTCCACATGCTTATAGTCAAAATAAAGCTTTCACTAAACATATAGTTGATGCTTCGATGCAATCTTATGAAGAAAAACTTGAGTTGGAAGTTTCTATACCTAGAAAACTTTATGATGAATGGGAACCTACTATCAAAATAAAAATAAAAGATCTTGAATGCTATGCTTTGTGTGATTTGGGTGCTAGTGTTTCCACTATCCCAAAAAATTGTGTGATTTGCTAGGGTTCCATGAGTTTGATGATTGTTCTTTAAATTTGCATCTTGCGGATTCCACTATTAAGAAACCTATGGGAAGAATTAATGATGTTCTTATTGTTGCCAATAGGAATTATGTGCCCGTAGATTTCATTGTTCTTGATATAGATTGCAATCCTTCATGTCATATTATTCTTGGTAGACCTTTCCTTAGAACGATTGGTGCAATTATTGATATGAAGGAAGGAAAAATTAGATTCCAATTTCCGTTAAGGAAAGGCATGGAACACTTTCCTAGAAAGAAAATAAAATTACCATATGAATCTACCATGAGATCCACTTATGGATTGCCTTCCAAAGATGGCAATACCTAGATCTATCTTGTATCGTGCCTAGCTAGGGGCGTAAAACGATAGCGCTTGTTGGGAGGCAACCCAATTTTTTGTTTTTTGCTTTTGTTGCTGTTAGGGAATAAATATTGCTTCTAGCCTCTAATTAGATGTGTTTTCATGTTTTGTTTAGTGTTTGTGCCAAGTAGAACCTTTGGTAAGACTTGTGTGAAGTTTATATGATCTTGCTGTGAAAAACAGAATCGTTAGCGCTCGCTAAAGTAGTCTTCAGATTTTACTGGAGCGTGCTTTTTAGTCGATTCTTTTTGCTTCTTATTGGTAGACAAATTGCGCAAATTTAACAATTTAGTTTGAATATTTTGGAGTTCCAGAAGTAGGCGAACCCATCAGATTACTACAGACTGTTCTGTTTTTGACAGATTCTGTTTTTCGTGTGTTGTTTGCTTATTCCGATGCATCTATGAGTAATATTGGAGGATATGAATCATAGAAAACTTGGAGTACAGTAGGTTTAACACCAATATAAACAAAGTATGAATTCCTTGCTGTACCTTTGAATGGTGGTTTGTTTTCTCTTACAAACGGAGATCACGAGAATTTTTGTCTAAGTTTTGTGTTGTGAAGTTTTCAAGTTTTGAGTATTGCTTTGATGGACTATGGAACAAGGAGTAGCAAAGGCATAAGCTTGGGGATTCCCATGGCACCCCAAGTAAATTCAAGATAATCAAAAGGCTAAGCATGGGGATGCCCCGGGAAGGCATCCCCTCTTTCGTCTTCATCCATCGGTAACTATACTTGGAGCTATATTTTTATTCGCAACATGCTATGTGTTTTGCTTGGGGCGTCTTGTATAATTTGAGTATTTTCTTGTTAGTTTGACACAATCATCCTTGCTGGACATACCTATTTGAGAGAATTAAATATGCCCTAGAAATTATTGTAATACTCTATGTGCTTCACTTATATCTTTTGAGTTGAATAGTTTTTGCTCTAGTGCTTCACTTATATCTTTTAGAGCACAATGGTGATAATATTTTGTAGAAATCGTTGAACTCTCATGATTCTCTTAGATCTATTTTAGAGTCTATTAAAACAGCATGGTAAAATGTTTAGGCTAAGGAAACTAGCCTTCACATGATAAACATCCAATGTCAATGTAGTAAAAAAAATCACATCAAGTGCATTGAATAGAAAGAGATGTTGGATGCTTGATAATTGTTTTGAGACATGAGGATAGTGATATTAGAGTCATGCTAGTGGAGTAATTAAGAAATTGAGAAATATTTGTGTTAAGGTCGGTGATTCCCGTAGCATGCACGTATGGTGAACCGTTATGTGACTAAGTTAAAGCATGACGTATTTGTAGAGTGTCAACCTTTGTGTGGAGGTCGGGGGCACGCGATAGTTAACTCCTACCAACCTCCCCCCTAGGGCATGCGTTGATTGCTTTGTTTTGATGACTCGTAGATTTTTGCAATAAGTATATGAGTTCTTATGACTAATGTTGAGTCCATGGATTATACGCACTCTCACCCTTCCACCATTGCTAGCCTCTCTTGTACCGCGCAACTTTCGCCGGTGCCATAAACCCACTATATATCCTTCCTTAAAACAGCCACCATATTGTTCCTCAAAACAGCCACCATACCTACCTATCATGGCATTTCCATAGCCATTCCGAGATATATTGCCATGCAACTTTCCACCGTTCCGTTTATATGACACGCATCATATTTTGATATTGCCATTGCATGATCATGTAGTTGACATCGTATTTGTGGCAAGGCCACCATGCATAATTTTTATACATGTCACTCTTGTTTCATTGCACATACCGGTACACCGCCGGAGGCATTCATATAGAGTCATACTTTGTTGTTGTAGTATTGAGTTGTAATCTTGTTGTAATGAAAGTGTGATGATCATCATTTTTAGAGCATTGTCCCATGGGAGGAAAGGCTGAATCTATAAAGCCCCTCCACAAAAAAAAGAAAAAAAAGAAAGGCCAAAGAAAAGAAAAAAAGAAAGGCCCAAAAAAGGGGGGAAAAGAAAAAAGAAAAAAAAAGAAAAGAAAAAGGGACAATTGCTACTATCTTTTTCCACACTTGTGCTTCAAAGTAGCACCATGTTCTTCATTGTAGAGAGTCTCATGCTTAGTCACTTTCATATACTAGTGGGAATTTTCGTTATAGAACTTGGCTTGTATATTCCAACGATGGGCTTCCTCAAATGCCCTAGGTCTTCGTGAGCAAGCAAGTTGGATGCACACCCACTAGTTTCTTTTGTTGAGCTTTCATTCATATTTAGCTCTAGTGCATCTGTTGCATGGCAATCCCTACTCACTCACATTGATATCTATTGATGGACATCTCCGTAGCCCGTTGATACGCCTAGTCGATGTGAGACTATCTCCCTTCTTTTTTTTCTCCACAACCACCTCTATTCCACCCATAGTGCTATGTCCATGGCTCACGCTCATGTATTGTGTGAAAATTGAAAGGTTTGAAAAGATAGAGCATGGAAACAAATGCTTGGCTGAAATCGGGGTTGTGCATGATATGTATATTTAGTGTGATAATAAGGGAGCATAGCCAACACTATATGATTTTTTAGGGATAACTTTCTTTAGCCATTGTATTTTGAGAAGACGTGATTGCTTTGTTAGTATTGCTTGAAGTATTGTTGTTTCTTATGTCAATATAGACTTTTATCTTGAATCTTTCAGATCTGAACATTCATGCCACAATTAAGAGAATTACATTGAAAAACTATATTGGTTAGCATTCCACATCAAAAATTCTTTCTTTATCATTTACCTACTCGAGGATGAGCAGGAATTAAGCTTGGGATGCTTGATATGTCTCCAACGTATCTATAATTTTTTATTGTTCCATGCTATTATTTATGAAGACTTGGATGTTTAATGGGCTTTATCATTCACTTTTATATCATTTTTGGGACTAACCTACTAACCCAAAGGCCTAGACCAGATTGCTGTTTTTTGCCTATTTCAGGGTTTTGCAGAAAATGAATATCAAACGGAGTCCAAACGGAATAAAACCTTCGCAAGAGATATTTTTGGAGGAAATCACGCATGAAAGACTTCGGGGCCAAGCCAGAGGACAGGGGGCCCACCCTCGAGGGTGGGGGGCACGCCCCCCTTCCCAGGGCGCGCCCCCTGCCTCGAGGGCAGCCCCTGTGGCCCCTGGTGCCCCTCTTCTTCCTATATATACCTACATACCCCAGAAACTCCATACGCAGAGAGAAAACCCTAATTCCACTACCATAGCTGCTGTTCTCGTGGAGATCCCATCTTGGAGCATGTTCCGGGAGGGTGGTCCATCACGAAGGCCTTCATCATCATCATCATCATCATCACCCTCACCATGAGTTGTGAGTAGTTTACCTCAGACCTTCGGGGTCAATAGCTAGTATCTAGATGGCTTCTTCTCTCTCTCTCCGGATCTCAATACAAAGTTCTCCTCGGTCTTCGAGGAGATCTATTCGATGTAATCTCATTTTGCAGTGTGTTTGTCGAGATCCGATGAATTGTGAGTTTATGATCAAGATTATCTATGAAAGATATTTGGTTCTTCTCTGAACTTTTTATATGTGCTCATAATATCCTTGCAAGTCTCTTCGAATTATTGGTTTGGTTTGGCCTACTAGATCTATAGTTCTTGCAATGGGAGAAGTGCTTGGCTTTGGGTTAAATCTTGCGGTGTCCTTTCCCAGTGGCAGTAGGGGCAACAAGGCACGTATTATATTGTTGCCATCGAGAATAAAAATATGGTGTTTTCATCATATTGCTTGAGTTTATCCCTCTACATCATGTCATCTTGCTTAAGGCGTTACTCTGTTCGTATGAACTCAATACACTACATGCATGCTGGATAGCGGTCGATGTGTGGAGTAATAGTAGTAGATGCAGGCAGGAGTCGGTCTACTTGTCTCGGACGTGATACCTATATACAATGATCATGCCAAGATAGTCTCATAATTATCAGTTTTTCTATCAATTGCTCGACGGTAATTTGTTTACCCGCCGTAGAATATCGCTATCACGAGAGAAGCCACTAGAGAAAACTATGGTCCCCGGGTCTATCTTTATCATATTACTTTCCCGTCAATTTCTGTTGCTGTTGTTTATTTTCTTTCTTTACTTTATGGTTCTATACCAAAAATACCAAAAACATTATCTATCATCTCTTTCAGATCTCACTCTCGTAAGTGACCGTAAAGGGATTGACAACCCCTTATCACGTTGGCTGCGAAGTTATTATTTGTTTGTGCAGGTGCGAGGGACTGGCGCATGGTCTCCTATTGGATTGATACCTTGGTTCTCAAAAACTGAGGGAAATACTTACGCTACTGTGTTGCATCTCCCTTTCCTCTTCGAGGGAATACAACGCAAGCTCAAGAGGTAGCAGCCACCCTAAGAGAATTGAGCAAGATTCTCAGAGAGCTAATTTAGATGCACCTAGTTCTTCTAAGAAAAAGAAAAAGAAAAATGATAGAACCTTGCATGCTTCTAGTGAACTTGTTGCGGACACACCTGAGAATCCTAATGTTATATCTATTTCTGATGCCGAGACACAATCTGGTAATGAACATGAACCTAGTGATAATATTAACAATAATGTTCATGATGATGCTCAACCTAGCAATGATAATGATGTGGAGATTGAACATGTTGTTGGTCTTGATAACCCACAATCAAAGAATCAACGTTATGATAAGAGAGACTTTGTTGCTAGGAAGCACGGTAGGGAAAGAGAACCATGGGTTCAGAAACCCATGCCTTTTCCTCCTAAACCATCCAAGAAAAAGGATGATGAGGATTTTGAGCGCTTTGCTGAAATGATTAGACCTATCTTTTTGCATATGCGTTTGACTGATGTGCTTAAAACAAATCCTTATGCTAAGTATATGAAAGATATTATTACCAATAAAAGAAAGATACCTGAAGTAGAAATTTCCACCATGCTTGCCAATTACACTTTTAAAGGTGGAATACCTAAGAAATTAGGAGATCCAGGAGTACCTACTATACCTTGCTCCATTAAAAGGAACTATGTTAAAACTGCTTTATGTGATCTTGGAGTCGGTGTCATTGTTATGCCTCTCTCTTTATATCGTAGACTTGACTTGAGTAAGTTGACACCTACTGAAATATCTTTGCAAATGGTTGATAAATCAACTGCTATACCTATCGGTATTTGTGAGGATGTGCCTGTTGTAGTTGCAAATGTTACTATTCTAACAGACTTTGTTATACTTGATATTCCCGAGGATGATAGTATGTCTATTATGCTTGGAAGACCCTTTTTTAATACTGCAGGGGCTGTTATTGATTGCAACAAAGGCAATGTCACTTTTCATGTCAATGGTAATGAGCATATGGTACACTTTCCGAGGAAACAACCTCAGGTCCACAGTATCAATTATATTGGAAAAACTTCAACTATTACTATTGGAGGTTTTGAATTTCCTATCCCTACTATCAAGAAGACATATGATATTCTTATTGTTGGGGACATACATATCCCCATTGAGGTAACCTAGTGTTATTTGAAAATTCTCCAGTTTCATGTTATTCAGAAAGAGTTTATTAACAAGACCTGATCAACCTTGTTAATGTATTCCTTTTGACGAGCATGGGATAGGTGAATCTAGATAGCACAACCTTCTGTACCCTCCTTTTACTTTCTGTTAATTAGAATAAATAAAGAAAAAATAGTATTTCATGTCTGTTTTTAGACTTATCCGTGCAATAAAAAAATACTCCGAAAATAAAAGTTCTCCAAATGCCCTGAAAATTTAATATCATTTTTTCTAGAATATTTGAGAATATATGACACAGAACACACACCGGGGGGAGCCAGTGATGGCTTCTCGCCCCTCGTTGGTTACCCCAAGTGGAAGGTTTGAGATGCAGTGTAGCGGTAGTTTTCCCTTGGCAAAGATACCAAGGATCGAATTCCCCTGAGACTCCAAGGTTCAACAAGAAGGTGTCAACTGCTAATGGCGCCAGATACTTAGCAATTAACCGGACCTGCACACAGATACAAATAACTTTGCTCCCAACGAGTACAGAGAGGTTGTCAATCCCTCCGGCCTTGGTGTTTACAAAGGATCAAACGCAAGAGATAATAGTGATAGGTATTGCAGCAACTAGTAAGTAAAAGCAGAAACTAAATAGCGGATGTGATCAGTGATGGTAATATGGACCGGGGTCCCATGATGTTCACTAGTGATGTCTCTCTCCCAAAAGACGATAAAACAGCTATGTGAGGTAAACGAATTACAGCTGGGCAATTGACAGGATTACGTGCGCAAACCAATGCTAACTATGTTGCAAGAAAGGTAGAGGTTCAAAGCATGGGCGGTACACCAAGGCAAGTAGACCGAAATCCATCTGCATCTACTACTAATCATCCACCTTGAGATATCTATCCAGAACATCTCGTTGGTATTAAGTTGCGAGTCCCACCCATAGTGTAAACTCAAAGCAACAGACAACTGCATTAAAAGAACTTTGCGTAAAGTAAACAATCCTTGCACCCCGCGAGTGCAAGCATCGTTGTTTTCCCCCTTGTGGCAACAACACATCCCCTAGACTCATGTTTCTGTCACTCAAACTAGTAATCGAGGGGCATGAACCCACAATCGAGCATAACGTTCCCTCTTGGAGTTACTACCTACTACTCGGCCAAAGCAATAAATAGCAACGAGAACATGCAAGAATTACTTAAGAACATAAATATAAAAGAGGTAAATCAAATATATTACTTAAACACAATCTGAACATAATCTCATAATCCATCGGATCCCAGCGAAGTCATCATTGCAACAGCATAAGGATTACATATGTGCCTCGATCATGTAGGGCAGCTCACGAGGTCTAATTAGTGAAGAACAAAGAGGGGAGGAGAACATCACATAGCTACTGGTCATGGACCCATGGTCCAAGGGAGACTACTCACAACTCATCCGGGAGGCGTCCATGGTGGTGGAGAGGCTCCCGGTGGTGATCCTCCCCTCCGGCAGGGTGCCGGGAAGAGTTCTCCTGGTGCTCCCGATCTTGGAAGCGCGGCGGCGGCGGAACAGAGATGAGATCGCGAAAAAGGGTTCCGTCCTCGAGGGTTTCGGGACGCGGTGTAAATATATGCCAAAGGGGGGCATCAGCGGAGACCTGGGGGGCCCAGGC
>LR738713.1:822364397-822378232 GCA_902687465.1 Secale cereale | reverse complement strand
CCCCCCCCCGGCTGTACTTCGGGCGCAAGGTAGCTTCTGGAACGCTGATTTTTTATATAATTTTGCTAGATTTTTCCTGGCAGTTCTCGTAATGTGAAAACCTAAAATACAAAAACAGCCGAAAACAGAAACTGGCACTAGGGTGCACTGAGTTAATAGGTTAGTCCAAATATGATCAAAAGTGTATGCAAGTGTATAAATAACATAGTAATATCACCCAAAAGAGGCATGGAGCAAGCAGAAATTATAGATACGTTTTGGACGTATCATGTATCAACTAGGGATGTCTATATCTTCCATGCTAGGTGGGTTATTCTCACGATGAGTGGACTCCGCTCATCATTCATGAGAAAATGGTTGGTAATCTGGATGCCCAGTCCCATGCTCAAATCATAATAATTAAACAAAACTCCCCCAGGGTTGTAGCTTGTTTGGACGGTACCCCGTGGATTCGGATGGCCGTGGAGTGTGCTTGTTGGTGGTTGGGGGAGTATAAACTTTACCATTCTGTTTGGGAACTACCTATAATGTGCGTAGCATGGGAGATATCAAGATTATTGGTTGTTATGTTGACAATGAAAGTATACCGCTCAAAAATGTGTTTCATATCTATTTAAAAGTCGAGCTCTGGCACCTCTACAAATCCATGCTTCCCTTTTGCGAAGGGCCTATCTATTTACTTTTATGCTAAGTCATCATCCTTTTATGAAAGAGCACCAGTTGGAGAGTGATACATCCAAAACGTATCTATAATTTCTGCTTGCTCCATGCCACTTTTGGGTGATATTGCTATGATATTCATACACTTCCATACACTTTTGATCATATTTGGACTAACTTACTAATCCAGTGCACCCCAGTGCCAGTTTCTGTTTTCTGCTATTTTTGTATTTCAGGTTTTCACATTTCGAGAACTGCCCAGAAAAATTATATAAAAAATCAGCGTTTCGGAAACAACCCTGCGTCCGAAGGGCAGCCTGGGGGGCCACCAGGGCTCCAGGCGCCCTGGCGGCGCCCCCCCCCCCCCCTGGGCCGCGCCGGGGGGGCGCCTGGGCCCCTCGAAGCTCCCCCGATGCCCTACTTTGGCATATATTTAAAGGGTCCTCCAAAACCCTCAGAACAGGAACTCTTTCCGCGATCCCATCTCTGTTCCGCCGCCGCCGCCGCTTCCAAGATCGGGAGCACCAGGAGAACTCTTCCCGGCACCCTGCCGGAGGGGAGGATCACTACCGGGAGCTTCTCCACCACCATGGACGCCTCCCGGATGACTCATGAGTAGTCTCCCTTGGACCATGAGTCCATGACCAGTAGCTATGTGATGTTCTCCTCCCGTTCTTGTGCTTCACTAATTAGTCCTCGTGAGCTGCCCTACATGATCGAGGGACCTATGTAATCCTTATGCTTTTGCTATGTTGAGTTTGCTGGGATCCGATGGATTATGAGATTATGTTTAGATTAATCTTGAGTAATATATCTGATTCACCTCTTTTATATTTTTGTTCATAAGTAATTCTTGCATGTTCTCCGTTGTTATTTGCTGCTTTGGCCGAGTAGTAGGTAGTGACTCCAAGAGGGAACGTTATGCTCGATTGTGGGTTCATGCCCCTCGATGACTAGCTTGAGTGACAGAAACATGAGTCTAGGGGATGTGCTGTTGCCACAAGGGGGAAAACAACGGTGCTTGTGCCCGCGGGTGCAAGGATTGTTTACTTTACGCAAAGTTCTTTTAATGCAGTTGTCTATTGCATTGAGTTTACACTATGGGTGGGACTCGCAACTTAATACCAGCGAGATGTTCTGGATAGATATCTCAAGGTGGATGATTAGTAGTAGATATTTATGGATTTCGGTCTACTTACTTTGGCGTACCGCCCATGCTTTGAGCCTCAACCTTTCTTGCAATGTAGTCAGCATTGGTTTGCGTTCGTGGTCCTGTCAATTGCCCAGCTGTAATTTGTTTACCTCACATAGCTATTTTATCGTCTTTTGGGAGAGAGACATCACTAGTGAACATCATGAGACTCCGGTCCATATTTCCATCATTGATCACATCCACTATTTACTTTTCGCTATTTACTTACTATTGCAAAACACTATCTATCACTACTCTCATTGCTTTTAATCATTTGTGAACTACTAGGCCGGAGGGATTGACAACCTCTCTGTACTCGTTGGGAGCAAAGTTATTTGTATCTGTGTGCAGGTCCACATTGATTGCTACTAATCTGGCGCCGTAGCAGTTGACACCTACTTGTTGAACCTAGGAGTCTCTGGGGATTCGATCCTTGGCATCTTTGCTAAGGGAAAACACTTCTACAATACTGCATCTTACACCTTCCACTTGGGGTAACCAACGAGGGGTTCGAGGCCCATCAAGGAGTATTTTCTGGCGCCGTTACCGGGGACTCCACTCTTCAGGATAGGGGAGTTGCATGCTATCTTTTACCTTTGCTTTTTAGTCTTGTTAGTTTACCTTTCATTTTTGCTTTAGTACCTCTTTTATCAAAAATCACAAAAAAATCATTTGCCTTTTTATTAGTAGTCCTTTCTGTTTAGCCAAACATGTCAGGATTTGGTGCTTTGAGGGAATCAGAAGTTCTAGATTTCCATCAAAGGGATGGAGAAAATATGAAGAAGGCATGGGACAGAATTTCTGATGCACATAGGAGAATTATGCCTTGGATACCTATAAAAATTGTGCTTAGAAATTTTTACCATGGTCTTTTTAAATGGTGTAAACACTCCCTTGACATTATAGCCGAGGGAGATCTCCTAGAATGTGATGAAGCTAGAGCTCTTGAAATTATACATGGTCTATCTAGTTACTTTGTTTATGATCATAATTTTGATACTGTCATAGATAGACTTGCTACTATTGAAAACAGAATGGATGCTCTAGACTTAATGAAGGTAGAGAAACCTAAACCCAATAAGAGAGACATTTTGGAAATAGACGATGATTGGGAGCCTTTTGTTAGGATTAGCATCTCTAATCAAGACTTCCTTGCTTATTGTGATATTGGATCTATGGTTTCTACTATGCCAAAAATTGTTCATGATTCTTTAAAATTTAACATGGATAGATTACCATCTTATCATGAACATACTAATGGAGATATTTCTGAAATCCAGGGAAGAATAAAAGATGTGCCAGTTAAATTCCTTAAAGGGATTGCAATGGTTGATTTCTTCATCATGGAGCCAAACCAAGGAAATATAGTGCTTGGAAGGGACTTCCTCCGAGCGGTAAAAGGCTTCATCGATATAGGTAAGGGACAAATCCGCCTACGCGGGAAGGCAAAAGGTGTGTACCCCTTTCCTAGAAGGAACAAGAGTGAACTTGTTGAGGAACCATATGAATCAATTTATAACTCCGATTATTATGATGGTCATTGATTCTTCTATGCATTATGCCTAGCTTAAAGGCATAAAAGAAAGCGCTTTTGGGAGGCAGCCCACATGAATAATTTTTTTTTGATTTTGTTGTGTCTTGATGTTGTTTACTTCTGTAGCATCATCATTGTATCTTTGCTTTTCATATTTGTGCCAAGTATAGCCTCTGATTGCTAGAAAGTTCAAAAGTTGTGAGGTGCTGTCCAGGAAACAGATTCTGTCCTTGAATAGAAAAATTCGTATAAAATCACCAGATCATCTTTTTGGTCTGAATTTTTTCGACAGCGTTCTCTATATAATTTTCTTTCGTGCCTCTGTTCTGAGTTTTTTTATTTGAGTTGCAGAAGTGTCCCGAACAGATCAATTACTACCTTCTGTTCTGTTTTTCACAGATTCTGTCCTGTTTTGCCTTTCCTTCACTTTGCAAATCAAGAACTTGCTTTTTCTTTGCAAAAACCTTTTGGAAATCTTGAGAAACAGTAGAACTTCAAGAATATATTTATTTCCAGCAAGGTATAATTATTTTATTAAGGGTACTAACCTCGCTAATCAGATTATGATGAGTTATGTATGAAGGGAGCTTTCAAGTGTGCGAGGGAAGATGATAAAAAGATTCAGGAGTGTCAAGCGCTCAAGCTTGGCGATGCCCCCGTGCACCCCCAAGAAATATTCAAGGAGACTCAAGCGTCTAAGCTTGGGGATGCCCCCGTGCATCCCCTTCTCCATCAACATTATCAGTTCGTCTTTCTTTCCGCTATATTTTTATCATTTCATGTGTTATGTGTTATCCTTGGAGCGTCTTGCTTTTAGTTTTCTTTTTAGTTTTTCATAACGAGTCGGAACCCAGCATTCCTTTATGTGGGAGAGAAACACGCTCCACTTCTACCTAGAACATAACATAGAATTTTCATGTCTATCTATGCTGTGTGTGTTCTTTGTCTTTTAATAGCTACTATCATGCTCTGCTCTTAGTATTCATGCTTATCTTTTCAAAGAGCTTTTGTTTAGTTGGTTGCTTGAACTCTCTTTAATTATCATGCTCACCTTATTAAGAGAGTTTGCTTCCGTTGCATTGGTTAATGTGTCTATGATAAAGATGCTACTTGCATAATGGTGCTTAGTAGTTCAGGTTTTCTTATGGTTAATCTCAAATAGCTAGGGGGTTCCCAATGTGTTATTGGAGTACCAACTTGATTTGTTTGCCTATGATATGGTATGGTTTAGTAATATCTTCCTTCGAGAATTTATTTTGATGGACTTGGCGTATGCTCACGCATATTTAAGACTGCAAAGAAAGTCTATCAAGCCTTGATGATCTTTTATTTCTGAGTAGCGATATAACTACCATGCCTGATTCAATATTGCTTTGTCGCTCTGCATGATTATGACCGTCATTGCTCTCTTAGTTGGTCGCTCCCAGTCTTTTGCTAACCTCCACCTGTACTAAGCAAACTAACTTTGCAATATATAGCTCATGGGAAAGTAGCTTAAAAACTATTGTGGTAAAGAATATGTTGCCTATGTATCTTATTTTTTATAAGTTGCTTGCTGAGCGGTAACCATGTTTCTGGGGACGCCATCAACTGTCACACTTTTGTTGAATATCATGTGAGTTGCTATGCATGTTCGTCTTGTCTGAAGTAAGGGTGATTTACCGTGGGTTGAATGAATATGCATATTGTTAGAGAAGAACATTGGGCCGCCAACCAAAGCCATGTATCATGGTGGAATTTTTAGCTTGGACCTTAATCCTCAATCTCTCATGAGAATATGCTTATGCATTAAAGAGGAGTCCATCATCTATTTTCTATGTTGTCCCGGTATGGATGTCCTCAAGTTGAGATCTATCAAAAACGAGAAATCAAATGCGATTTATCTCCTTGGACCTTTGTACAGGTGGCATAGAGGTACCCCTTTGTGACACTTGGTTGAAACATATGCAATGCAATGATAACCCATGGAAATCCGAGCTAATTAGGACAAGGAGCGAGCACTATTGGTATACGATGCATGAGGCTTGCAACTTATAGGATGTCTTATGCATGACACATATGAAGTACTACTACCGTTGACACAATTGCTTCCATGTTTTCAAAATAAAAAGCTCTAGCACATAACCATTCTTTTACTTTTATGTTAAAGCACCAACTACTGAGAGCATGATTGTCATTCTGAGTGTAATGTGCATTGTCCCAAAGTAGCATTGTCTTTTGCATGATTGTGATATCGTTTATTCTGAAATCATTGTATCTAGTCATCACTTAAACCTTGAAGGTGCCCCTGCATTTATGTTTTGCATCACTAAAGGGGGCAAGCTAGATATCACTTTATCATATTTGCACATCATGTTCATTGCAAATCTTTTTGATGTTTCAGTTTCATGTTGTAAAACTTTCAGTCATTTGTGATTTTCTCTTGAGGCAACTTAATTACTATAGAATCATTGTCTCAGTAAGCTTTTGTCATATGACTATGAAAAAGTCCTATATGGTTAATAGCATGTCACCACAGAAATTATTCTTGTTATCATTTACCTACTCGAGGACGAGCAGGAATTAAGCTTGGGGATGTTGATACGTCCAAAACGTATCTATAATTTCTGCTTGCTCCATGCCACTTTTGGGTGATATTGCTATGATATTCATACACTTCCATACACTTTTAATCATATTTGGACTAACTTACTAATCCAGTGCACCCCAGTGCCAGTTTCTGTTTTCGGCTGTTTTTGTATTTCAGGTTTTCACGTTTCGAGAACTGCCCAGAAAAATCCAGAAAAATTATATAAAAAATCAGCGTTTCGGAAACAACCCTGCGTCCGAAGTGCAGCCTGGGGGGCCACCAGGGCTCCAGGCGCCCTGGTGGCGCCCCCCCCCCCCTGGGCCGCGCCGGGGGGCGCCTGGGCCCCCCAAAGCTCCCTCGATGCCCTACTTTGGCATATATTTAAAGGGTCCTCCAAAACCCTCAGAACAGGAACTCTTTCCGCGATCCCATCTCTGTTCCGCCGCCGCCGCCGCTTCCAAGATCGGGAGCACCAGGAGAACTCTTCCCGGCACCCTGCCGGAGGGGAGGATCACCACCGGGAGCTTCTCCACCACCATGGACGCCTCCCGGATGACTCGTGAGTAGTCTCTCTTGGACCATGAGTCCATGACCAGTAGCTATGTGATGCTCTCCTCCCGTTCTTGTGCTTCACTAATTAGTCCTCGTGAGCTGCCCTACATGATCGAGGCACCTATGTAATCCTTATGCTTTTGCTATGTTGAGTTTGCTGGGATCCGATGGATTATGAGATTATGCTCAGATTGATCTTGAGTAATATATTTGATTCACCTCTTTTATATTTTTGTTCATAAGTAATTCTTGCATGTTCTCCGTTGTTATTTGCTGCTTTGGCCGAGTAGTCGGTAGTGACTCCAAGAGGGAACGTTATGCTCGATTGTGGGTTCATGCCCCTCGATGACTAGCTTGAGTGATAGAAACATGAGTCTAGGGGATGTGCTGTTGTCACAAGGGGGAAAACAACGGTGCTTGTGCCCGCGGGTGCAAGGATTGTTTACTTTACGCAAAGTTCTTTTAAAGCAGTTGTCTGTTGCATTGAGTTTACACTATGGGTGGGACTCGCAACTTAATACCAGCGAGATGTTCTAGATAGATATCTCAAGGTGGATGATTAGTAGTAGATATTGATGGATTTCGATCTACTTACTTTGGCGTACCGCCCATGCTTTGAACCTCAACCTTTCTTGCAATGTAGTCAGCATTGGTTTGCGTTCGTGGTCCTGTCAATTGCCCAGTTGTAATTTGTTTACCTCACATAGCTGTTTTATCGTCTTTTGGGAGAGAGACATCACTAGTGAACATCATGAGACTCCGGTCCATATTACCATCATTGATCACATCCACTATTTACTTTTCGCTATTTACTTACTATTGCAAAACATTATCTATCACTACTATCATTGCTTTTAATCCTTTGTGAACTACAAGGCCGGAGGGATTGACAACCTCTCTGTACTCGTTGGGAGCAAAGTTATTTGTATCTGTGTGCAGGTCCACGTTGATTGCTACTAATCTGGCGCCGTAGCAGTTGACACCTACTTGTTGAACCTAGGAGTCTCTGGGGATTCGATCCTTGGCATCTTTGCTAAGGGAAAACACTTCTACAATACTGCATCTTACACCTTCCACTTGGGGTAACCAACGAGGGGTTCGAGGCCCATCAGAGAGCACCTCTGTCATTTGCATGCATTACTATTAATTTGCATTGAGTATGATCATGAATGGATCTCTTTTACCTGAATTACAATGTCTAGTCAGTCCTTGATCTTTAAAGGTGCTCTGCATTTATGTTTTTCGGTCTCAGAAAGGGCTAGCGAGATACCATCTTGTTATATCATATCATGATTGTTTTGAGAAACTGTTGTCATCCGAGGTTTATTATTATTGCTCGCTAGTTGATTATGCCATTGATGTGAGTAGACATGAGACCTGAAAGTTATTCTGAATGTGGTTAGTTCATGATCTTTGCTGAAAACCTAAATGCTGGCTTACATATTTACAACAACAAGAGCAAACAGAGTTTGTCAAAAAAAATCTTTATCACTTTCAGTCTATCAACTGAATTGCTTGAGGACAAGCAAAGGTTTAAGCTTGGGGGAGTTGATACATCTCCAACGTATCTACTTTTCCAAACACTTTTGCCCTTGTTTTGGACTCTAACTTGCATGATTTGAATGGAACTAACCCGGACTGACGCTGTTATCAGCAGAATTGCCATGGTGTTGTTTTCGTGCAGAAATAAAAAGTTCTCGGAATGACCTGAAAATTCACGGAGAATTATTTTGGAAAATATAAAAATACCTGTGGAAAGATCCAGACCAGGGGCCCACAGTCCCACACCCTGTCCACGAGGGTGGGGGGCAGGTTCCCACCCCTAGGGCGCGCCCGCCTGCCTCGTGGGCTCCCTGGTGCTCCACCAACGTATCTCCGGACCCCATCTACTCACTTTCGGGGAGAAAAAAAATCAGAGAGAAAGAATTATCGCGTTTTACGATATGGAGCCACCGCCAAGCCCTAATATCTCTCGGGAGGGCTGATCTAGAGTCCGTTCGGGGCTCCGGAGAGTGGAGATAGTCGCCATCGTCATCATCAGCCTTCCTCCATCATCAATTTCATGATGCTCACCGCTGTGCGTGAGTAATTCCATCGTAGGCTTGCTGGACGGTGATGGGTTGGATGATATCTATCATGTGATCGAGTTAGTTTTGTTAGGGTTTGATCCCTAGTATCCACTATGTTCTGAGATTGATGTTGCTATGACTTTGCTATGCTTAATGCTTGTCACTAGGGCCCGAGTGCCATGATTCCAGATCTGAACCTATTATGTTTTCATGAATATATGTGTGTTCTTGATCCTATCTTGCAAGTCTATAATCACCTACTATGTGTTATGATCCGGCAACCCCGAAGTGACAATAATCGGGACCACTTCCGGTGATGACCGTAGTTTGAGGAGTTCATGTATTCACTATGTGTTAATGCTTTGGTCCGGTACTCTATTAAAAGGAGGCCTTAATATCCCTTAGTTTACAATAGGACCCCGCTGCCACGGGAGGGTAGGACAAAAGATGTCATGCAAGTTCTTTTCCATAAGCATGTATGACTATATTCGGAATACATGCCTACATTACATTGATGAACTGGAGCTAGTTATGTGTCACCCTAGGTTATAACTTCTACATGATGAATTGCATCCGACATAATTCCCCATCACCGATCCAATGCCTACGAGCTTTTCCCGTATTACTAGTTCCTTATTTACTTTTCCGTTGCTACTATTATAAAAACTACAAAAACACTAGCGTTACTTTTATCGCTGTTACCACTATCTTCATATTACTTTGCTACTAAACTATGTTGCTACAGATACTAAGTTTTCAGGTGTGGTTGAATTGACAACTCAGTTTCTAATACTTAAGAGTATTCTTGGCTCCCCTTGTGTCGAATCAATAAATTTGGATTGAATACTTTACCCACGAAAACTGTTGCGATCCCCTACACTTGTGGGTTATCAGTTGACACGAGAAAAAAACTTGAAAGCAATAAGAGGCAATGGATATCGTTTCGTCCCCAAAGGTGGGAAGTTCCCTACCGAAAACCATCATGCTTGTTGCGAGAAGCTCCGGTTTGTGAGAAGCATATACCTAAACCTGCCTTAAATGGGACAAAATTTGTACCACGGCATGTTGATGCCGCTCCGTGATAGCATGCCAAGTTTCATGAATTTTAGACGAGTTTTGGATTTACTAGAATTTAAAAACCAGGCAACTCAATGTTTTGCCGGCAATCAACGATGCCATGGTGTTTGAAATTCATTCCCATTTCTTGCATGGGACCTAAGCATGCACCCAAGGACAAAGATTTGATTTTTCAATGAATTTATATGCACTGGAGCATGCACATGTAGTTAAAATTTGAATTATGCACATAAATGCATTGAAAACTCATTTAATGCATAAAAATGTCCAAACGAACCCCGAATAATCACAAAAATTCACACAACACTCTTGTTGTTCTATGTTGAAACGAGAAAAAACTTGAAAGCAATAAGAGGCAATGGATATCGTTTCGTCCCCAAAGGTGGGTCGTTCCCTACCGAAAACCATCATGGTTGTTGTGAGAAGCTCTGGTTTGTGAGAAGCATATACCCAAACCTGCCCCAAATGGGACCAAATTTGTACCACGACATGTTGATGCCGCTCCATGATAGCATGCCAAGTTTCATGAATTTCAGACAAGTTTTGGATTTACTAGAATTTAAAACCCAGGCATCTCAATGTTTTGCCGGCAATCAACGGTGCCATGGTGTTTGAAATTCATTCCCATTTCTGGCATGGGTCCTAAGCATGCACCCAAGGACAAAGATTTGATTTTTGAACGAATTTATATGCACTGGAGCATGCGCATGTAGTTCAAATTTGATTTATGCACATAAATGCATTGAAAACTCACTTAATGCATAAAAATGTCCAAACGAACCCCGAATAATTCCAATTCTTTTATGATCACTGCAGATAAAAGGTCTAGCAATTCATACACCGTCCATGGCCACTGTGACCCCATTATGTAATTCAAATCAAGACCAAAAATCAAGTAGATCCCACACAGTTTATTATAACCAACCGTGTGAGATGCAGCAGAAAATATCTTTGGACCGTGTCTGAATATGGGACCGTGTCTCATGACACTTTGCGCGCCAGTTTTTTGGCTGAAGCGGAAATATCTACCTCCCTGCCCCCTCCCCCTTACCAAAAGCCACATTTCCCCTCTTTCTGCCTTCCTTTCCAAGTTGAAACCTTCACTCCTTGCTTGCAGCGCCGCCGCCTCCTCGTCGGCGACCCTCCTTCACGCTGCTCGGCCTCGCCTATCCAGGCAGGTAATCCACACCCGTCCCCCATCCTCCTCCTTCTTCCACATCCCACATGCCCCGACCGCTGGCGCGAGCGCGACACCTTCCACCCAAATCACCGACCCCTCCACCAAATAAGCGCCGACCTAGGCCATGGTGCACGCAGTATAGTCAGGACCTCGAGGAGCATTTGGCAGCGGAGGAGCAAATCGCGTCCGCACGCGCGGATGAGGTGGTGATGGCTGCCATTCGTGCCGACCCCCAGATCTTGGAGGAGCACCTCGCCGTCAAGGCCACCGTTGATGCCTCGCGCGCCGACGTCGCGACGCGGTTGGCTGCTTTAAACGATAGTTCGTGGCGTTTTCTTGAGGCCACCGTCGGTGCCTTCGACGAAGACTACGAGGTGTTTTCTCAGCGTGCACGTGCTTACCTCATCTCGAGATCCAGAAGGTTGGTGCCCGGAGTGGCTCAAGCAGCTCACTACTACAATGAGGGCACCCACGATGCGGAGGCCCCGTCCTCTTCCATGTCCAAGGAGCCAATCGTCATCGATATCTCCGACAATGAGGAGTAGCTTGTCTTATTAGCTCACTATGAGGACCCATGTTTAGTTTGCTAGCTACTGCCTTTCGGTAACCAATTCTAGTGAATTACGCTATCTACTTTCACCATGCAATCTTCTGCTATAGTGTATATATTCTATATGTCGTGCAATGTGGTGTTCAATTAACTGCTTGGTTCAATTCTACAAATGTGATGTTCAATTCTTCAGGGTGCAATATTTCCAAGTTGTTAAGCATGCTTGGTTTGGTTAACTGTCTGATCTTCTATTAGGAGTATGTTATATTGTTCAATTGGTGTTTACTTAACTGCTTGGTTTATTTGTTGTGGCTTGGTTCACTTGTTGTGGTGTTTAGTTAACTGCTTGGTTCAATTCTCCAATGCGATGTTCAATTGTTGTGGCTGTATTCTGTTATTGTATACCATGTGAGGAATAAATCGAATTTGCATGTACTAAATTCATGAGAAACAAATACAATTGCTATATTTCCAAGTTGTTAAGCATGCTTGGTTTGGTTAACTATCTGATCTTCTATTAGGAGTATGTTATATTGTGCAATGTGGTGCTCAGTTAATGTTTAGTTCATTTGTTGTGGTGTTTAATTAACTGTTTGGTTCAATTCTGCAATGCGATGTTCAATTGATGTGGCTGCATTCTCTTATTGTATACCATGTGAGGAATAAATCGAATTTGGTTGTACTAAATACACGAGAAACAAATACAATTGCTATATTTCAAAGTTGTTAAGCATGCTTGGTTTGGTTAACTGTCTGATCTTCTATTAGGAGTATGTTATATTGTGCAATGTGGTGCTCAGTTAATGTTTGGTTCATTTGTTGTGGTGTGTAGTTAACTGCTTGGTTCAATTCTGCAATGCGATGTCCTATTGTCGTGGGTAGAATTTTGTATTCTTGCGCATGTGAGGAATAAATCGAATTTGGTTGCGCTTAATACATGAGAAACATATACAAGTGTTATATTTCCTAGTTCTTAATCATGCTTGGTTTGGATAAATGGGTTTTCCCTGTGGCTTGAATTAATCTGATGAATCTGCAATGTTATTATTTTTCATCAACATATTTTACTAATAGCATGTGTACCCTTACTTAACCTCATGACTAACTACCTTATATGTGTTGCAGGGAAACAATGAAAAGCACTGAGGTTTACAATCGAGGTTAGCACGTGCATGGTCCGTTGTCTCATTGCAGGAACCATTCTAATATTTAGGTTTTTAACAATTTGGTCTTGCACATGTAGGTCCTGCTGTCAGAGGTTTTGACCCACTGTTCGACCCTTTTTGCATATGGGGAAATGAGTTGTCCATGAATATCAGTCAAGTCAAGAAACTCAGAAAGATTGTTAGGGTAAAGAAATTAGCGAAAAAAAACAAGATCTTTGTCTGCATAATTAAGAAGACATCAGTTCACTACAGGATGGTACTAACTATTATACCTTGCCTTTTTAATTCCTTTACCCCATTTCCAATATAGAGAAGATATTTATGCACATCCTTGTTTTCAGGCCTTTCCAAAGCAGTTGACTGATGATTACCTCTCAAACCACCCGTATGGTCAGGAGGCGAGGACGGTATTCATACAACACACATGATTCAATATTGAAGTGTTCCTGAAGAGGGCGAAGGATGGACGGTCAATCATCCACAGGCACTGGCCTAAAGTTACAAAGACCTTCAACATCAATGAAGGCTCAATATTCGCCTTCTGCTTCAGCAGTTTTCCAGATGAGATACATTTGTCTATGTACCGTCTATGATGCTAATTTCGAAAGGTTATAGATGTTGCATGTGAAACTTGGTCCTGGTGTAGTTGTGTAATGGGGTAGCCGAGTGCTGAAGCTATATGATATTGTACTCTGATGTATTTCAATTATGAAAATGAAATATATTATGTGCTTAATATGAACTTTCAATTAGATTAATAAATGGATTATGAATAATCGAATAATTAGCCTGCTAATTGGGTTTTGCTATTACAAACGGTTGTTGAAAAAATACCGTGGGCGATGACCTCAGGCAACACACACAGTTTCTAGGAATAAACCGTGTTGGATCAATGAACAATCACACCTTGCGCAAACGTTTACCACATGAAAACTATGTTTGATGGACAGCCTTTGCCACACAGTTTCTTCCATGGACCGGGTGTGATATATTCAATAATGCAAGCGATTTAACGGGAAATATTGTGTGTGATGTACCTGTGAACGGAAACGTTTTCCTTCGAGCGACTTTGTGGGATGTACATACGAACGGAAACGTTTAGCGGGGACTGACTGTGTGGGATGTACTTGCGACCGGAAACAATTCCGTCGTATAATTGTATTTTTGTAAGCTCTAATGTACGTATTTCTGTATTTGAGCGCTCGCCGGTCGCACACGACCACATTTTGCCGAACGTGTGTGCCAGGAGGTCATATCCCCGACGGTTTCTGGGTCATGTGGGAAGG
>LR738713.1:822351185-822364278 GCA_902687465.1 Secale cereale | reverse complement strand
CCCCCCCCCCCCCCCATCGCTCACACTCACTTGGCGACGGTTCCAAATACTGTCGCGGAAAGGGTTAGAAACCGTTTGTTTAGGAGCTCGCTGTACTAGTGGCTATACAAGATTACCTTTAATTATATTGGGACCTTGCCTCTTGATGATGCTCCTATACTCAAGAGAACCAAAACTTATGCGGAAGCTATTTCTGCGCTTGTTCTTAAACTTGAGAAGAAAATTATTCGTACCCATCCCACGTTGCAAAGATTGTTTTATGAATTCCCAGTCATAAAAGAACCTCGAGCTAAAAAGATAGCTGCACTTGTCTTAATGGATGGGTTTGATTTCATAATACAAGAAGCTAGAGAGAACTTCGATTTTTATGGGATGAGTCATGAAAACCAGTCATATATGAGATTCTTTACAATAGTGATTACTTATTAAGGCATTTTCTTTGAAATAATTAAATCTTTCATGAAAATCTAAAAAGCAGATTCCCGTTCTAGACATGATCCAACCAGTTTTAAATAATGTGAACCGACAATATTCTTGGATCGTAGCTGGTAACCGAAAGGGATTTGCAAAAGGACAAATCGAGAATGCTAAGGTTTTTATGGATAATGTGTTTCAAGTTATATTTGGAAAACCTAATGACAAAATCACGGCTATGGATTTTTTCCAAAGATGATAATACCTAGATCGTTGCTTTATGCCTAGCCAGGGGCGTTAAACAATAGCGCTTGTTGGGAGGCAACCCAGTTTTATTTTAATTTTTACTTTTTTCTTGTTGTTCCTGAATAAATCTATAATCTAGCCTCTGGTTAGATGTGTTTTCATGTTTTAATTTACTGTTTGTGCCAAGTAAGACCTTTGGGATTATTTGGAAGATAGTGGGTTGGTTTTTTCTGGATAACAGAAACTTTTGCGTCCAGTGTCAGAATTGTTTCTGGTTGTTGGAACGTGAAAAAACTCTAAATATTTTACACGTTTCTGACCTACAAATTTCCCACGTTGTCCTAATTTTTCAGAAGTTTTAGCGATGCACAAGTTTCACAACAATTCGCATCTTTAAAGACTGTTCTGTTTTTGAAAAATTCTGTTTTCTTTGTGTTGTTTGCTTATTTTGACGCATCTATTGCTAGTATCAGGGGGTATGGACCATTGAAAAGTTGTAATGCAGTAGATATTACACCAATATAAAATAAGAATGAGGTCACAACAGTACCTACAAGTAAGGATTGAATTTATTTTACTAACGGATCTCACGAGTTTTCTATTGAGTTTTGTGTTGTGAAGTTTTCAAGTTTTGGGTAAAGATTGGATGGACTATGGAATAAGGAGTGGCAAGAGCCTAAACTTGGGGATGCTCAAGGCACCCCAAGGTAATATTCAAGGACAACCAAGCATCAAAGCTTGGGGATACCCCGGATGGCCTCCCCTCTTTCGTCTTCAATCCATCGTTAAATTTACTTGAGGCTGTATTTTTATTCACCACATGATATGTGTTTTGCTTGGAGTGTCTTGTATGATTTCAATCTTTGCTTTGTAGTTTGACACAATCATCCTTGTTGTACACACCTTTTTAGAGGGACAGGCATTAATCGTGAATTTATTAGAATACTCTTTGTGCTTCACTTATATCTTTTGAGCTAGAGTAGTTGCTCTAGTGCTTCACTTATATCTTTTTTAGCACGGCGGTGATGTTTATTTTGAAGAAATTGATGAACTCTCATGCTTCACTTATATTATTTTGAGAGTCTCTAAACAGCATGGTAATTGGCCTAGGTTATGAATTTAGTCCTAATATGACAAGCATCCAAAGACGGTATAATAAAAACTTTAATAAAGAGCATTGAATTTATGAGAAATTTGATTCCTTGCAATTGTTTTGAGATGTTAAGATGGTGATATTAGAGTCATGCTAGTAGTAAGTTGTGTCGTTAAAGAAATAATTGTGTTAAGGTTTGTGGTTCTCGTAACATGCACGTATGGTCTTCTAGTTATGTGATGAAGTTGGAGCGTGATTTATTCTTGATTGTCTTCCTTTGCGTGAAAGTCGGGGGCTCGCGATGGTTAACTCCTACCAACCTTTCTCCTAGGAGCATGCGTAGTAGTAGTTTTCTTCAAGGGCTAATAAATTTTTGCAATAAGTATGTGAGTTCTCTATGACTAATGTTGAGTCCATGGATTATACGCACTCTCACCCTTTCACCATTTCTAGCCACTCTAGTATCGTGCAACTTTCGCCGGTGCATCAAAGTCACCTAATACTTTTCCTCAAAACAACCACCATACCTACCTATTACAACATTTTCATATCCATTCCGAGATATATTGCCATGTAACTCCACTGTTCCGTCATCATGTTTCAGTTTACATCGAGTTGTAATTTTGAGTTGTAAGTAAATAAAAGTGTGATGATCATCATTATTAGAACATTGTCCCATGTAAGGTTATAAGAAAAGAAGGAAAGAGGTCAAAAGAGTCTCAAAAAAAGAAAAAGAAAAGAAAAAAGAGTCTAAAAAAATAGGAGTCTCCAAAAAAATGAGAGAAAAAGAGAGAAGGGACAATGTTACTATCCTTTCCACACTTGTGCTTCAAAGTAGCACCATGTTCTTCATTGTAGAGAGTCTCCTATTTTGACACTTTCATATATTACTAGTGGCAAATTTTCATTATAGAACTTGGCTTGTATATTCCAATGATGGGCTTCCTCAAATGCCCTAGGTCTTCATGAGCAAGCAAGTTGGATGCACACCCACTTTGTTTATTTTGAGCTTTCGTACACTTATAGCTCTAGTGCATCTGTTACATGGCAATCCCTAATCACTCACATTGATATCGATTGATGGAAATCTCCTTAATCCATTGATTTGCCTAGTTGATGTGAGACTTTCTCCCTTCTTTTGCCTACTACCATTTGCTATTCCACCCATATTGCTATGTCCATGGCTCACGCTCATGTATTGCGTGAAGAGTTGAAAAAGTTTAAGTATGTAAAAGTATGAATACAATTGCTTGGCTGACATCGGGGCGGGCATGGTTTATACTTTGTGCTAAGAAGAGGGAGCATAACAATACTATATGATTTCGTAGGGATAACTTTCTTTAGCCATGTTATTTTTGAAGCTTCATAATTTTCTTTCTAGTATGCTTGAAGTATTATTGTTTTGATGTCAATGAACATTTGTTTTGAATCATATAGATCTGAATATTCATGCCAAATAAGAAGAAATACATTGCTAAGTATGCTAGGTAGCATTCCACATCAAAAATTCTGTTTTTGTCATTTACCTACTCGGGGACAAACAGGAATTAAGCTTGAGGATGCTTGATACGTCTACGACGTATCTATAATTTTTTATTGTTCCATGTTATTATATTATCAATTTTGGATGTTTTATATGCATTAATGTGCTATTTTATATTATTTTTGGGACTACCTTATTAACCTAGAGCACATTGCAAGTTTCTGTTTTTCCTTGTTTTTAAGTTTCGCACAAAAGGAATATCAAACGGAGTCCAAACGGAATAAAACTTTCGCGATAATTTTTCTTGGACTAGAAGACACACGTAGGACTTGGAGTCCAATTCAGAGAGTCCCCGAGGAGACGACAAGCCAGGGGGCGCACCCTGGGGGGCGCCCCTAGGGCTTGTGCCCCCCCCTCGGAGACGCCTGCCCCCTTCCTTGACCTATAAATCCAGAAGTATTCCCCAAACCCTAGAAGTGTCCAGGAAAATATTTTTCCACCGCCGCAGGTTTCTGATCTCCTGAGATCCCATCTGGAGGCCTTTTCCGGTACTCTTCTGGAGAAGGATTCGATCACGGAGGGCTTCTACATCAACCTTGTCGCCTTTCCGATGATGCGTGAGTAGTTTACCACATACCTACAGGTCCATAGCTAGTAGTTAGATGACTTCTTCTCTCTCTCTTTTTGATCTTCAATACAATGTTCTCATTGATGTTCTTGGAGATCTATTCGATGTAATCTTCTTTTGCGGTGTGTTTGTCGAGATCCGATGAATTGTGGATTTATGATCATATTATCTATGAATATTATTTGAATCTTCTATAAATCTTATATGCATGATTTGAAATCTTTGTATTTCTCTTTTAATTATTGGTTTGGTTTGGCCAACTAGATTAGTAGTTCTTGCAATGCGAGAGGTGCTTAGTTCTGGGTTCAATCTTGCGGTGTCCTCACCTAGTGACAAAAGGGGTAGTGAGGCACGTATTGTATTGTTGCCATCAAGGATAAAAAGATGAGGTTTATATCATATTGCTTGAGTTTATCCCTCTATATCATGTCATCTTGCTTAAGGCATTAATCTATTCTTATGAACTTAATACTCTAGATGCATGCTGGATAGTGGTCGATGTGTGGAGTAATAGTAGTAGATGCAGGCAAGAGTCAGTCTACTTGTCACGGACACGATGCCTATATTCATGATCACTGCCTTAGATATCGTCATAACTTTGCGCTTCTATCAATTGCTCGACAATAATTTATTTATCCACCTTATGCTTTATTCAAGAGAGAAGCTTCTAGTGAAACCTATGGCCCCCGGGTCTATTTCACATCTATTATTTTCAGATCTACAAAACCAAAACCCAAAAATACCTTGCTGCAATTATTTTGTGTTTACTTTATTTAGGTTTTTATTTTAGTTTTAAATCTATCTCTATCAGATCTCACTCTTGTTCGTAACGTTGAAGGGATTGATAGCCCTTTTCTGCGTTGTGTGCAAGTGTTTATTAGTTTGTGCAGATGTATACATTGAAGACTTGTTTGTACCTTCTACTAGATTAATAACTTGGTTCTCAACTGAGGAAAATAATTATCTCTACTTTGCTGCATCACCCTTTAATGTCCAATAAAAAAAATCAACGCAAGCTTTAGAAGTAGCAACACACCACAGACAGAAATCCCCAAGGACCGGTGGTGCAAAGGACACGGGGAGCTCCACCCAGCTAGTCTTCCTCGTCGGCTTCAACCATGTCGGCCCAGGAGACGGCGGAGCGGGAGATGCGCAGGGTCGGCGTAGACCGCGGTCCGACGACGCCGCCACGGAGCAGGACGACCGCACCATCAACAGCCATTAAGCCGGCGGCGAAGGCCCTAGGCGGCACAGAGCATACGAGTTCAAGATCACCTCCGCCCCGCCTCAGGGCATCTCCAATAGACTGTATGTTAGTCTTGTTGGTAAAATGTCCATGTGATCAACCAACAAGCTATCATACAACTACTCCAACAGATTGTTTTTTTTGAGCTGAAACCGTAGAACAATCGTTCTACGGTAATTTTATAACAAAATTAAATAAAAGTCCATACAGGTTCTAGGAAACATAATAAAATTACAGGTTGTGTTCAATCCAGTTGGAGATCTTGATTGCTTTCTGCTGTTTAGCTCTGATTTGTGCAGCCCCTAGACCTTCTTTGAGATAGTACTTCCATGTGCCTAGGTATGGTGGTGCTGCTCTGAAGATCTTGTCGTTTCTGATGGCCCATAAGCTCCAGCAGCCCATTATCACAATATCCAGTGCGATGTCTTTGGGTAGCTGAATAAGAGTGAGAAGTATCTCATCGTACGCCGAAATGCCTCTTTGTTTGGTTGGGATAAGCTGGTCCCAACAAAATAGCGTGAATGGACAGTTCCAGAAGAGGTGAACTAGTGTTTCCTCAGTATTGTCAGCGCATAGAGCACAATTGTAATTTGGGATGAACATGTTTTTGCGCTGCAGGAGGTTTCTAGTATTCAATCTATCGTGGAGCAAGAGCCAGATGAAGATTTTGTGCCTCAGCCTACAACTCGTATGCCAGATGTCTTTGAAAATGGTTGGCACCTTGCTAGGCCCGAGCACAGCCTTGTACATCTTCATGGATGAATACTTCATGTGATGCCCAGGAATACCTCCAGGAGTCTTTCTCTTGACTGTTGTCTCTGTTGTTAACCATCTGCTGAAGCTGTGTAAATTGATTAAAAGCTTGTTGAGATAGTGGCCTGTGAAAATTTGTGCTGAGATCTGGCTGGCCCACCATTGAAGCATATGAAATTGTGCTATCAACTGCAAAAGAGTGGAGTTCTGGGTAGGTGTTAATAAGCCTTTGTCCTGTCCAATTGTCCATCCAAAAAGCAACAGTGTCTCCCTTTCCTACCTGACAGTTTGCATGGGTTTTGAGTAGAGGAAGTAGCTTTAGTAAAGCTTTCCACCAGAATGAGCCCACCAATCTTGTTCCTGGTAATGTGTCTAGGTAATAAGATTCCCAAATGATGTTGACCCAGGGTATATCTTCCTTGTTTAGGAATTTATGAAGATGTTTCATGAGCAGGGTCTGGTTGTGTGTGGCTACATCTAGAATACCAAGACCACCATGAGTCCTTGGCATGCAAGCAGTACCCCAGGCAATCAATGCAGGCCCAGTCTCCATAGAACCAAATTTTCTCCAAAAGCATTGTTTGAGATACATATTAATTTGCTTTACCACTGTCTTTGGTAGCACCAGAGAGCACATGAAGAAGATTGGTATGTTGGAGAAGACTGATTTGATGAGTATGAGTTTATCACCAGAGGACAGCATAGTAGCACAACTTAACAGTCTTCTCTCAATCTTTTGTAACAGTGGGATGAAGTCTTCCACCCTAGGTTTGGTGAGACTTAATGGCAGACCCAAATAGGAAAGTGGGAGTGTGCCTATCTTGCAGCCCAGTAGCCCAGAGAGAGAAGTCATCTTGTCTGTTGGGGTATTGATAGATATCATAGTGGATTTAGCATAGTTAACTTTCAGTCCAGTATAGGCAGCAAAATGGAGTAGCAGATTTTTAATATGCATCAATTGAGTATAGTCTGCATTGGCCACAAGGATGGTATCATCAGCATATTGAATAATGGGAAAATCTGAACTGGTGTTATGAGCTAGGGGGGAGTTTATCAGTTGCTGTTGCATAGCTTCATTTAACATAGACTGAAGAAGGTCTGCTGCTAGCACAAAAATCAATGGGGAGAGGGGGTCTCCTTGTCTCACTCCTTTCATGCATAGGAATTGTTTGCCTGGTACACCATTGAGAAGAACAGATGAGTAGCCTGTGCCATAGATCATTTGTATCCATTTAATCCATCTATCTCCAAAGCCCTTCTCCTTGAGGATTTCAATAATGGTGTCATGATTAATCATGTCAAATGCCTTCTCAAAGTCTAGTTTTAGAAGGATAATCTCTCTGCCTGTGAGGTTACATTGATGGGTGTATTCATATGCCCATTCTAGACAATCTTGTATGCTTCTATTGTTAAGAAAGCCATACTGGTTCTTATGGACCATCTTCAGAATAACCTTCTGTAATCTATTAGCCAATAACTTTGTGATGATCTTCAGGGTGCAGTTGAGGAGTGAAATGGGCCTGAAGTCTGCAGGTGTGGCTGCTGAATCTGTTTTGGGGATGAGGGTGATAAAGGAATAGTTAATGCTTTGAAGGTTAACTGTCCCCTTGTGAAAATCCTGAATCAACTTGTAGAAGTCCTGTGCAACAATATCCCAACATGACTTTAAGAATGCTGCATTAAAACCATCAGGTCCAGGTGCTTTGTCAGTAGGCATATTATGGACCACATCATCAATTTCCTTCTTTGTAAATGGAGCTTCTAGTTCAGGGTACTGTTGTTGGTGGTGGATGAGGTTTTGTAGTAGCAGAGGGTTGCTAGTGCAACCAGCAGATCCCAACCTCTCCTTGAAGGCTCTGTAAAGAATAGCAGCTTTAGCATGATGACTAAAATGTTCCAGGCCAGCTTCATCCTTAAGCATAGCAATGTTGTTGTTTCTGACTTTGATTGTAGCTTTAGCTTGGAAGTATTTGGTATTGGCTTCTCCCACTTTGATCTGCCTGATAGTGGCTCTCTGCTTCCAATACAATCTTTGATGTTCCAGAATGTTTTCAAGGTGCTCCTTAAGGATATCCCTCCCATTTGCTTCTTCCAAAGTCAGGTCTCTGAGTTCTTCAATAGTATCATAGGTGAGAATCATATAATTGGAGTTATCAATGATCTTTTTGAGGTCAGAAATGTTCCTGGCCCAAATCTTAAGTCCTTTTCTCAGTCTCTTGAATTTGATAGCAATAGCTTTGGCACTATCACTTTCTGCTATAGGTTGTGTCCAAATCCTCTGAACCACCGAATGGAAATCTGGGTGCTCTAGCCAGAAGTTTTCAAACCTGAAAATGGTTGATTTTGGGATTTGGGTCCCAATATTCACCATAATGGGCACATGATCTGACACTGTTTTGGCAAGTGGGTAGGCAAAAATGAGAGGGAAGTTATTGGTCCAAATCTCAGATGAGAAACACCAGTCTAATTTCTCCAAAAGGGGAGCATCCTGCATATTGCTCCAGGTAAACTGTCTACCTTTCAATGGTATTTCAATAAGAGCTTGGTTATTGATGGCTTCATTGAAAGCAAGCATCTCTGCAATGTTACCACCCTCTCTATTTCTATCATGAGGATATCTGATGTAGTTAAAGTCCCCTAGGACTAACCAATTGGTGGTATCATCTATCTGAAAGTGTTTAAACCAATCAAGGAAAATGCTCCTTTCCTGATGATGACAAGGCCCATAGAGGTTGGTGAGAGTCCAGGATTTACCACATTGAGTAGAAGTGAAGTTGATAGTTAGAGAGAATTCATTGGAGTGGGATAGATGTCCTTGAAAGATCTGATCATTCCACACAGTCAGTAAACCACCTGATGCCCCAGTGGACGGCACAAATTCAAACTTATTAAGTCTCTTGGGGCAGAAATTTCGGATGAATCTAGTATCAAAATCTTCTTTCTTCGTCTCCTGTATGCAAATCACTGCGCAGTGTGATTCTTCAATTTTATTTCTAATAGTTGTCCATTTTTTGGGATCATTGATCCCACGAATGTTCCAATTAATGATCAACCACTCTTTCTCCATAACTGGTAATTCTTGTTTCTGATAGTCTTAAGAGATAGCTAGTACTGCTCATGTCCTCATACATATTGCATACTGGGTACATCAGACACTCCAAAATACTCAAGTTCTTACAGACACTGATAAAGCTAAGTACTATAAGACCTATGACATAACTGATGGAGACATTAGCTGGGGTTCCCAGCTACACCTGCCACACTAGCATTGTTCTTCGGGGTAGAGGTGCCTTTGGAGTTGTCTCTAGCTGAGAGGGAGCTCTTGGACTTTTTGTTCTTGCTTGCCAGCATCTCTTCAGTGGTGTCCTGTGCTGGCACCTTGCAAAAAGTGGTATTAAGGTTTTTAACTACTTTTGCAGGAATGATCGGAGGCAGTGCACTCCAACAGATTGTATCTAAGCTATCCAATAGATGGTGAGAAAATAAATGTGATTGCTCTCTATTTCACCTTGGAGCTTGTGCAAGGGTTGTTGGTTAATCTACATACAACTATGCTCTCTCTCCACATTTATTACATGCCACATTATCACTACGTCCTAGGTGGCAAATTTACCAACAACTATCTTACAACTATTGAAGATGCCCTCAGTCCACTTGTAATTAATCCGAGGTCCCTCGCCGCACACACGCAATCCAGTGCATGTATGTTGTGGAATCCCCCGGCGGCTGTATCCCAACGGGAAGAAAATGGGGCGCATAAATAAAGTTCAATGCAAATCTGCACATAGGCTAGCTACGGTGCATTGCCACGGGACACATGTGACATGAATGACTGAAACACACGGGAAACATTGACCGAAGCGCAAAGAGACTTTTTGTTTTGCGGGAAGGACGGTCGTCTGCATCTCTGACGCAGGTACAGATATGGGTCCCATTGGGGCAGGCCACGCCTTCATACTCGTGAATGACCCGTGAGCAAACTGAGCATCTCCTCACCTGACCGGAAACACGCAACAGTTCTGGTGCTACTGTACCTGGTCCGCTCTATTAAAAACTGCGATGTGTTTTGCACCCTTTTATTATGCGAGTACATTTTAAGTCAACAAAATTTATCCTCTGTTAAAAAAGCTATCACCGCTTACCATTTATCCTTCGTCAAAATTAGAGGGAGTTTATAAACTCGGACGGAGGAAGTAATTTTGTAGCTGAGTGCATGAACAATACTTTTTCATCTAGTGCAAGTGAGGCTCTTCTAACATAAGTATATAGAAGCAACATATGTTGGTTAGTACTCTCTGTAACTAATATAAAAGCGTTTAGATTATTAAAATAGTCATATAAAAACTCTTATATTAGTTTACGAAGGAAGTAGGTTTTATTATAGTTTCTGCCAGAGCATATTATTCTTGAAAGAAATATAAGGCGATTTAAGGTTAACAGATATGAGACAGTAGGGCCATGAACATTAATAGAGAAAAACAACCTGAAAATAGAGAAGATTAAAATCTTTAATACACCGGTATAAAAAACGCTCTTATATTGTGGGACGGATTGAGTACAGATTAATGCACTCCATCTCTTTTCATATACTAGCTAATGTAAAGAATGATGCAATTGAAGCTATTTGGTGTAAGATATGACTAGTTAATAAATCATACCCGCTAGAGATTTAGTCATTTAGATGAATGCTCAAATTTATGATCCATTCAAGCAAGAGATTACCCTACACAGTATTTCCCCAAAATTAATGCAAATGAAGATTGCAATTCACACATTTTGCTGTGTGAATCGAATTAATATTGTAATGCAATCCAATTCAATTTTTCTCTTCATGTAATTAAGCTCACAATGCCCACAATGTTTAGGATCATGAACATTAATATAGTACTCCTACTGGTTTAGCAAAGATTTCTCAGCTTTTTCATATAGCACTAACTACTTGGGGAATACCAATTGGTGTAGCAAAACCAATCATACTCGCTAATGTCATTGCCTCTTGAACAACTCCAGCTTCGCCGGCGCCGCTAGCCCCCTCATCTCTCCGGCGATGTCGACGCCGAACAGCCTCACGACACGGGCTTGTTCTCCTTTGCCTGTCTCCACCACCGGCGGAGCCGCCGCCGCGCCGCCGCTCACTGTCGTGGTCTTCTTGTAGTCGATGAAGAACTGCTTCTCCTGTCCGTACTCTGAGCACGAGAACACAACGACGTCGCCGGCGACGAGGCCCTTCTCCCGGACGAAGCGGCTCCAGCCCTTGGTGAGCACGTAGCTCAGGCTGCTGGTCCAGTACGAGTACCTGAACCGCCACACTTTCCCCTCGCCATCCTCAAAGTTCAGCAGCACGGCCTTGTCAGCGGTGGTCGTTGTCCCCGGCGTGCGCTTCAGGGGGATGTGCTTCTCGGCGTGCTGCTTCGGCAACACGATGCGGTTCAGCTTGCCGACGTCGCTCGGCGTCAGGACCTTCTCGAAGAGGGGCTCCCTCGCCCACGACGGCGTCGGCTGCGCGCGCCCCCCAATGCCGGGGCCGCGGCGCAGGCCCCGGCGGAGCTCGTCGGAGTAGGTGTGCTTCCGGAGCATGTCGACGATCTCGGCCGTGGAGTGCGCCGCCAGGAAGGCGAGCTCCGTCGACGCGGCCGTGCGCGGGAAGTTGGTGGCGGCGTCGAGGCCGCGGTAGCGGAGCGCGGCCACGTCGTAGGCGCGCGCCGCGGCGTCCTCGTCGGGGAACGTGCCGATCCAGACGCGCGCGTGGCGGTCGTAGATCTGGGCGCCCCACCGCCCGTTGGGCTGCGGCACCACGCCCTTGAACCGCGACGACGCCGGCTGCGCCGATGCCGACGCCGAGCGCGAGGTCACGGCCTCGTCGGGGATGGCGACAGGTAGGCCCAGCGTCGTCGGCAGCCGGCCGGTGGCACCCGACTCGGTCGTGGCCGTGGACGCGCCGGAAGAGTGCTCCGGCGTGGAGCTCAGGATCTGCAGTCCCATGGACTGTTGCTTTTCTGTCGTTTCTTGGCTGCGGCCCTTTGAATGGACGTCCCTTTGGAGTGTGTGTATGGGCCGCTTCTTTCCGCCTTTTCTGTCGATTCCGGTAATCTGCCCACAGAATCAAATCATCTGCCCTTTCCACTTTTTTTTTAATGAGATTTCAGTTTGTGACTTTTGTATGAGTTGTGTGATGAAATCTATACCAATAATAATAATAATAATAATAATATAATCTTTATATATATATATCTTTACCTAATAATAAAGAAAATTGGGTTTCAGCCCGTCCGTCCAAAAAAATACCCTAAAAGTTGCTATAAATTACCCACTATGCCACCCGCAAGTAAATAAAACGATTCGCTTTTTTCCTTCACTTTTCTCTCGCACTCCTCATGTGCTTTCGTGGGCCGGCCCATGTAAGGGCTTGACCCCTCTGTTATTTTTCATTTCTCTTTTTTTGTCTTTTCTCCCTTCTTTAAACTAATTCAGGATTTTCAAAGTTGCGAGTTTCCAAAAAAAAAAACAACAAATTATAAAATGTATGTGACAAAAGTGTTTAGGAAATCATAAATTTTTTACGGATTCACAAAATGTTGTGGTTTTGTTAAACTGTTCGCAAGTTAAAAACAAATCACGATTTGGAAAAATGGCTGGGAAATAAAATTTGTTCATGATTTTGAAAAAATGATCCTGTGTACAAAACATATTCGGAAATCTGAAAAAAAATGTCAATGAAATTGTAGAAAATTTTCAAACTAAAAAAGACTCAAATCTTGAAAATGTTAATCTGGAAAAAAATCCATGAAATGTAAGAACATTTTCAAATAACTAAAAAAACTTAAATTCTGAAGTTTGTTTCTCAATTGTTTTTTTTAAACATCGATTACAAAATGTTTGGTGAGTAAAAGAGTGTTCATGAATTCGAAAGAAGTTAATGCATTTCAACAAATGTTCGTCATTTGTTTTCGAGAAAATTCAGAATAAAAAAATGATTGTTATTTTGAAAAAAAAATCACCGATTCAGAAGTCTTTATATCTAGGATTTGATTAGTTTTTCAGAAGTCTTTATACGTCTAGGCATTGGGAGTAGTTCATGATCGATGAGATTTTTCAAACTTTTAAACATTACCTTGCGCAACATAATGAGAAGTGCGGTGTGCAGTGGCAAGCTCATAGCCTTGAAATTTGCCACGTTTAATGCATTGCGATCATGTGGATATCACGATCATCATCAACGTGGGGGGGGGG
>LR738713.1:822324543-822351153 GCA_902687465.1 Secale cereale | reverse complement strand
GGCAACATGGTGAGCCACCATGTTAAAATAAAAGACGCTCATATGTCAGGGGAATCGAGTCATATTTATTTGGCTAGCGCATAACTTTTTTTGTCTCCGTAGCAACGCACGGGCATATTTGCTAGTATTAATAATAAAGCGTGGAGGTTTTCTGGCCATCTGTCACCCTTTTTTGCAAAAAAGTCTCTGCAGTTTGTTGAAATCAATCTGCAGTCATCTTTAAGTCATACCGAACCATTTTCTTTCTCAGAAAACCCCTTAGTGTTTCAGGTAATCAACCCAGCGTCCACATTTAAGTCATACGAATTGTTTTTTGTGTTTTAACAGAAAACCCCTGACCTTTCGGTTAATCAATCCACATTTTATATAAAACAAAATTATCCATATCTTTTAAACCATAACTCCGATTTTAACATGTTATATATAAAATTTGATTAGAAAAATGTGTAGAATCTAAATATGCTGTTACATTTAGTTGTTAAGTGTTTTTAAAATATTAATATGGGTGCAAACTTAATCTATAGTGCACGGTCTGTTTTTCTTTCGCACGGGCGGCGATCCAAATTGCAAATAAACACACATTAAAACCAGATTGAGAGGAAAGAAAACATTGATAACCACGCATGCACAACCCTCAAAAACCTCGCGGGAAAAAACCAACATTTTTCTCATCTTATTCTGAGCGATTGTGTGCGTGTGCGCGCGCGTGTGTGTGAGAGAGAGACGCCTTAGGATTGACCACATTCAAATATGTTTTCGTTGTGTGAGCATTGAACCACCGTCGGGAACACAAATGTGATGACATGTTAAAATAAAGAACATCTACATATCAAGATCTCGAGTCGTGGTTATTGGGTTAAGAGCGTGTGTTTTTTTCTGTTCCATTGCAACACACGGGCTCTTTTGGCTAATAATACTAAAGAAAATTAGGTTTCTCGTCGTCCGTCGCATCATTTTGCAAAAAAAACAACTGTATATTTTCTTGAAATCAAACCGCAGTCCGGACTTAAGTCACTCGAACCATTGTTTTATCGTTTTACAAAAAACGCCCATGTATTTTCTTGAAATCAACCCGCAGTCCGGACTTAAGCCACCCGAATCGTTATTTTACAGTTTTTTTTAAACTCCCCTGACCTTTTAGGTAATTCATCCACGGGTCATATTTAACTCAAACAAATGATTTTCTAAATCATCCATATCTTTTAGACCGTAACTCCGATTTAAACCTGTTATATATGAAATTTGATTAGAAAAATATGTAGAGTATGAATATGAGATTATTTTAACCTGTTAAGTACTTATAAATAATATTTTAGACGATATTAAAGTCAAACTACTGGTTTTCTAAATTATCTGTATCTTTTAAAACGTAACCCGGATTTTAACATGTTACATATGAAATTTCATTAAAAAATATGTAGAATATGAATATGACATTATTTTAACATGTTAAGTTTTTCTAAATATTAGTATAGAATATATTAAAGTCAAACAAATGGTTTTCTAAATTATTCGTATCTTTTAAACCGTAACTCCGATTTTAATATGCAATTTGATTAGAAAAACGTGTGAAATCTGAATATGATGTTAATTTTACGTGTTGGTTATTTTTAAATGCTTTTTGAAAAAGAAAATATGAGTTTTTTCAAAAAGTGAACTTGCATTTCAAAAGTTTGTATGGTTCAAAAAAGAGTTTATGTATTGAAATATTGTGCACATTTTTGAAACACCCTTCTAAAAAATGTGTTCATGTAATTCTAAAAGTGTTTGCAGGTTAAATTCTTTTCTTTATCGTGTTCAGGAAAGGAACGCACCGCGTCCTTCTGTGACGAAGGAACATGAGGTGGCCGGCCATGCGGGAAGGGAGGTAAGGCACCAGGGCGACGACACTGGTGTTGCTCCTCTGGTGAGATGAGCTGGCGGATGGGTTGGGGCGCGTAGGTGCGCGAGCTCGGGCTCCTAAGTATGCACCTCACAGCGCCGAGGCTACCAGGTACGCAACACATCTCTCAGCGCTAGCTCAAATCATGACGAGTGGATAAACTATGAAGTGGCAGTGGTTTGACAGTGTGATAGACAAATAGAATGCGGCTGCTCGCTTGAACTGCACATGAATGTACATGGCGTCAACTGGATTCCTATGAGTTGGCATATATTTTTAAATTCGTTTCTTTATCTTGGTTAGCTCTAGAGCATCTACATGTGTAAGGGCATATTTCTCCCTAAATAGTTTTGGTGATTGATGACAATGCTTTTGCGGACTAATCGTGTGCATTGAGCATTTCAGATATCCCATGCCTAGGCACAAGACGATTAAGTGCCCCTCGGAACATATTGAAGACGGCGTTTCCTTTTGTTTCTTTTCGGTGGAATTGAGTCATAGGAAAGCCGTACTATTAAGAGGGGGTCCGCTTCGGAAAGGTTAGGGTGGAATCAACACGTACACATCTATTCATTCGCACCACCTTTCCTTCGCTTCATTGGAGCTCCGGCTATTTTTCTTGTCTTTGCAAAAACAGTGGCATTCTACTACTTTCACTATGAGGCATGCGGTAGTACCGCTCAAAGAAAGCGGTAGTACCGCACGGCCTCACGGTAGTACCGCTCCAAGGTTACGGTAGTACCGCTCCAAGGTTACGGTAGTACCGCACATCGCGGTAGTACCGTGCCAAGGACACGGTAGTACCGTGTGACCGGCCCCAGCGTTGTAACTAGTACGGAAGTAGGAGCGGAAGTACAATTTTACTTCCGCGTCCTACGCGGTAGTACCGCTCCGAGCAAGCGGTAGTACCGTGTCGGGTTTTTGCATCGATCAAAACTCTACGGAAGTAGCCGCGGATGTAATTTATTTAGTCCGCGCTCTTCCCCGACCGGTCTGACCCTGCCTTGCGGTAGTACCGCAAGGACGTGCGGTAGTACCGCTCCGGCCGTACTACCGCCTTTGCTTTACGCAACAGGGGCTAGATCTGGCTCATGCCACACCAGCGGTAGTACCGCACCCGGAGCGGTAGTACCGCAAGGCCGTGCGGTAGTACCGCAAGTTAAGTGCGGTAGTACCGCATGTTGCGGGCAGAGTTGGTGGATAACGGTTGGATTTGTTCTTTCACTATATAAGGTGAGTCTTCTTCCTCAAGAAGACTGACCTCTTCCTCCCCAAGCTCCATTGTTGCTCAAAGCTCCATTTCCGCCCGATCTCTCTCCCTAGCCAATCAAACTTGTTGATTTCCTAGGTATTGCTTGAGAAGGCATCGATCTACAGTTCCACCAAGAGAAATTTGATTTCCCAACTAATCCCTTGCGGATCTTGTTACTCTTGGGTGTTTGAGCACCCTAGACGATTGAGGTCACCGCGGAGCCATAGTCCATTGTGGTTAAGCTTCGTGGTGTTGTTGGGAGCCTCCAATTCGGTTGTGGAGATAGCCCCAACCTTGTTTGCAAAGGTTCGGTCGCCGTCTTCAAGGGCACCACTAGTGGAATCACGGCACGTCGCATTGTGTGAGGGCGTGAGGAGAATACGGTGGCCCTAGTGGCTTCTTGGGGGGCATTGTGCCTCAACACCGCTCCAACAGAGACGTACATCCTCTCAAAGGGAAGGACCTTCGGTAACGCATCCTCGTCTTCACCGGCTCCACTTGTGGTTATTTCTTACCTTTTACTTGTGCAAGCTTTGTTGTATATCCTGGCTTGCTTGCTTGTGTGCTTGTTATTGTTGCATCATATAGGTTGTCCATCTAGTTGCATTTCTAGACAACCTACTTTGTTGCTAAGTTTAATTTGGTAAAGAAAAGCTAAAAATTGTTAGTTGCCTATTCACCCCCCTATAGTCAACCATATCGATCCTTTCAATTGGTATCAGAGCCTCGTCTCTTTATTAAGGACTTTACCGTCCAAAGAGTATGGGTGACAACGTAGTCGAGACGGAGGGACACTCCGGTGAAACTCCGCCCTTGCCTACGTCCGATGGGGGAACCTCGGTCTCTCGTGAAGAGTTCAATGTGTCTATGGACACATTGAAGGACTCACTGGCGACCGAGGTCAAAGGCATGTTCAAAGAATTTCTTGAGGGACTTAAATTACCCACCGCACCGTTGGAAGTGGTTCGTCCCGCTACCAATGTGTCGGATGCTATTCCCGACAAGGGAGAAGCTAGTAGTGAGCAAGTCCCGGTGACTAAGAATGGGAGTGGGATTTTTGCTCACTCCGCGCCTCCTACACATTATGGAGGACCCGTCCCTACTCCGCATTTAAATTCGGTTGGCCCTCCTCCTAAGTCTGTGAAAAAAATCTGATTTTACTACTTGGACGTTTTGCCTTAAACGTCATTTAAATCATTGTTATACTAATCTTTGGAGAATCATTGAGCAAGGTTTCTACCCGCATGATCCTTACAACTTAACTCCAAGAGAAGCTGCGGATCATCAATTCAACGAGTCCGTTCTTTGCATACTTCAAGAAGCGATCCCTCCTGAAGACAGTGCACATCTTCGACCCTTCACCGTGGCCAAGGAAGCTTGGGAGCATGTTGGTTCCTTGTACAAGGGAAGTGCAAGCATTCAACGCTCAAACTATGAAGTTGTGCAAGATGAAGCCAATGAGTTTGTCATGATCGAAGATGAAGATCCTCGTGAACTTTATCGGAGATTGACCACTCTTGCGGTCTCGCTTTGAGATCATGGAAGCAAGGACATGGATGACAATTGGATCAAGCGCAAGTTTTTTAAGGCCATGATGCCTTATCACAAGTCCATGTCCTCAGTCATCCGCCAAAGACCGGACTTCCACACTTTGTCATCAAGCGAAGTGTTGGATGAGTTCGTTGCCATGAGGATCTTGGATAAGACCGCTGACAATGCGGTATTGCGAGCTCAACGATCAAAGAAGCACAACCTTGCTTTGAAGGCCAAGGCTTGTGTGGAAGAAGAGGATTAAGATGAGTGTTGCCTCGAAGACACCAAATATGCCTATCATGAGCACATGGCTCTTGCCTCGTGGCAATTTTGGGGCAACAAGAAGAACTCAAGGCCCAATTTCAACAAGAACAACTCAAGTGGCATCAAGGGCAAGCAACGAGTGAGGACATGCTAAAATTGTGGCAATGTGAGCCACTTTATGGTAGATTGTCCATATGAGAAAAGAGAAGACAATGGTGTCAAGATCATCCGAAAGGACAAGGCCAAGTCTTATCCCAACAATAACAACTTCAACATGAAGACCCTTCCCAAAGGATTGGTGGCCCAAGAAGAATATGTTGAGGATGATGATGATGATGAAGAAGATGATGAGATGGTCACTATGGCCACCATTGCTATTGCAACAACTCCACGATCATCCCTCTTTAACTCACCAAATGAGAACATCACCGCCAAGTGCCTCATGGCTAAGGCCACCAACAAGGTAACCTCCAACATCAATACTACCATCACTTCTAATCCTTCATTGACGGATTGTATTGATGAGAGTGAGGGGGCGGAGGAGGAGGAAAATGAATTTGAGTTGTTATGAGTAAACGCAAGGGCAAACCCAAGAAGCACTTCATTGCTCTCTTGGAACAACTCGGTGAAGCCAATGACATGATCGAGGCTCACGAGGAGACCATTTCTAAAATGGAAGGTCATAGTCGAGACTATGCCAATGAGATATCGGATCTCTCTAATGCTCTTGAGGAAGAGCGTGGTCTTCGTTTGGCTCTTGAGGAGTCACACAACGATGATCATGTTAAATTAAAGAAAGATCTTGATCATGCTTTAGTTGTCTCTCGTGTGCTCAATTCCGAGAAGGCAAAGCTTGTGGTTGACCATCCTAGACTCAAGGAGGAGTTTGTTACGCTTGACAAGGCTCACAAGGTCTTGAAAAGTGTACATACTATCCTCAAAGAGTCTCATGATCAACTTCAAGTTTCGCTAACCAAGGAGAAAGCTACCTTTCCTCGCATGGTTTTAATTGATAATGCAAATGCTACTAACCCAAGTTGCGAGCATGTGCATCTTGTTGAAGAGAATGCCAAGTTGAAGAAGCAACTTGAGAAAGGCCTTGTGTCTTGTATACAAGGTGAGAAGAACCTCAACGATCTTTTGAGCAATCAAAAGGAGGTTGTGGCGAAGGAAGGAATTGGGTTTGCTCCCAAGCCCAAGAAGAAGAAGAAGAACGACAAGACCAAGCAACCTCCTCCTCTCAAGCAAACTTTTGTAAAAGAGGGAGAGGGTGCTCCTAAGAAGAAGAACAATGTGAAGAGTGGTGAAGTCAAGAAAAACACCGCCACGCCATCCAACAAAGACGACGACTTTAACCCTTCTTATGTTCTATGCCGCGCTAGTGATGGACAGGTGTTTGCTAAATTTGTTGGTTCTTATTATGAGTACATTGAATGGTCTATTTGGGCTCCCAAGACCCTTGTTACTAACCTCAAAGGACCCATTACAAAATGGGTACATAAATCCAAGCATTGATCTCTTGTAGGAGTTTGCTTCCGGTGGGGGATCATGGTTGCTCGATAGCGGAGCCACAAATCATATGACCGGAAGCAAAGACTTGGTGGTGGACGTGCATCAATGTTCATCTATGGCCACCAATGTTGAATGGGGTGATTCTTCATCTTCTAAGGTATTGGGGCTTGGCAAGGTTGTTGTTTCTCATGATCTCACGATCGAGAAAGTCATGCTTGTTGAGTCCCTTGCATACAATTTACTTTCGGTTCGTCAACTTGCACTCATGGTCTTTGCCACATTCTTTGATATTGATACCGTGGCCCTCTTGTGGAGCAAGACTCTTAAAGTAGCCTATGTTGGGCATGTCGAGAACGGTCTTTATGTAGTTAACTTCTCGGCGCAACCCACTAAGACCGCGACGTGCCTAATGGCTAAAGTTGATGTGGGTTGGCTTTGGCATCGCCGGTTAGCCCATGTCAATATGAGATCTTTGCAAAGTCTCCTCAAGGGGGACCATGTCCGTGGACTAACAAATGTTAGTTTTGCCAAAGATCGTGCTTGTAGTGCTTGTATTGAAGGAAAGTTACATGAGAAGGCTCACCCTCCCACGACTATCATCTACTCAAAAAGACCGTTAGAGCTCCTTCACATGGATCTCGTTGGTCCTCCATCCTTTGATAGTCTTGGGGGTAGAAAGTATTGCTTGGTGATTGTAGATGATTATTCAAGATACACTTGGGTATACTTCTTCAAGAAGAAGAGTGAGACCCAACAAACCGTCATCAACTTTGCAAATGTAGCTCAACGACAACATGATGCAAAGATCTTGATGATTTGAAGTGACAACGGCACCGAGTTCAAGAACTACACCTTGGATGAGTTTCTTAGTGATGAGGGGATCAAGCATCAATATGCCGCACCTTATACCCCTCAACAAAATGGTGTAGCGGAGAGAAAGAACCGGACATTGATGGACGCGGCGAGGACCATGATGGCGGAGTTCAAGTCTCCGTACAACTTTTGGGCTGAAGCCATCAACACTGCTTGTCATGCATCCAATAGGCTCTATCTCTGCAAAGGCTTGATCAAGAATCCTATGAGATACTTACCGGTAACAAGCCCAATCTCAAGTACTTCTGGGTGTTCGGTTGTAAGTGTTTCATACTAAAGAAAGGTGCTTGTTTGTCTAAATTTGAAGCTAGAGCTCATGAGGGCATATTTGTTGGTTATGCTACAAACTCTCATGCTTACCATGTCCTCAACAAGACCAATGGACTCATTGAGGAGACGTGTAACATAGAGTTTGATGAGAATAACGGCTCCCAAGTGGAGCAAAGTGGTACTTGTGATGTAGGTGATGAAATTCCTCCCCAAGCCGTAAGAAGAATGGGTGTTGGTTATATCCTACCCATTGAGGAATCCCTTGTGGCCGAAGGAGAAGGAAAATGTTCCACTCAAGTGGAACCATCATCAACCCAAGACCCACACACTTCCGAAGAACAAAGTGAAGGCCCTCAACCGGATGAACAAGGCCAAGTGCAAGATAAACCACAAGATGGTGGTGAGCCGCCAAGTGATGCACAAGGCCAAGTTCCCATTTCCGAGCTTGTTCAAGATCAAGAGCAAGCTCAAGATCAAGATCAAGCCCTTGACGACGCTCAAGATGATCAACTCATAGCTCCTCAATTATCACTTGAAGAGCAATTGGAGCGCCGTGCTGCTAAAGTTGCTTCCAGGCTCGCTTCTAGAGAGCATCACATGGAGAATATTCTTGGACGCATCACAAAGGGGGTAAGCACTCGTAGACAATTAGCAAACTATTGTGCTCATCAAGCTTTTGTCTCTTGTGTTGATCCTCAAAAGGTCTATGAGGCACTCGAAGACCCCGATTGGCTCAATGCCATGCATGAAGAACTCCATAACTTCGAGTGCAACAAAGTATGGCGTCTGGTGCCAAGGCCGAAGGAAAACCATAATGTCATTGGAACCAAGTGGATCTTTAAGAACAAGCAAGATGGTTGCGGCATTGCCATTCGCAACAAGGCTCGTTTAGTGGCTCAAGGCTACTCCCAAGTCGAGGGTATCGACTACGATGAAAGCTTTGCCTCCGTTGCTCGCCTTGAATCTATTCGTTTGTTGCTTGCCTATGCTTCTCATCATAACCTTAAATTGCAACAAATGGATGTGAAAAGTGCTTTTCTAAATGGTCCTCTTAATGAGTTGGTATATGTCAAACAACCCCCGGGGTTTGAGGATCCTAAGTTCCCCAATCACGTGTATCAACTCGATAAGGCGCTCTATGGCCTTAAACAAGCCCCACGTGCGTGGTATGAGCATCTTACCGAGTTGTTGCAAGATCATGGGTTTGAAATTGGGAAAATCGACCCCACTCTTTTTACTAAGAAGGTCAAAGGGGAGTTGTTTGTTTTCCAACTATATGTTGATGATATTATCTTTGGTTCACCTAACAAAGCTTTCAATGATGAGTTTGCCGCACTCATGACCGCACAATTTGAGATGTCCATGATGGGAGAGTTGAAGTTCTTCCTTAGGTTCGAGATCAAGCAAATAAGAGAAGGAATCTTCATCAAACAAGCCAAATACACTCAAGACATGCTCAAGAGGTTCAATCTAAGTGATGTCAAGCCGGCTACTACTCCAATGCCTACCAAGTGCCAACTTGACATTGATCCTAATGGTAAAGCAGTGGATCAAAAGGTATATCGTTCTAAGATTGGATCCTTGCTTTACCTTTGTGCATCTAGACCGGATATTATGTTGAGTGTGGGAATGTGTGCACGGTTTGAAGCCTCACCAAAGGAAAGTCACTTTGTGGCAGTCAAGTGAATCTTTCGATATTTGGCTCATACCCCAAACTTTGGCTTATGGTACCCAAGAGGAGAAAACTTCAACCTTGTAGGTTCCTCGGATTCGGATTGGGTGGGAGACAAAGTGGATAGGAAGTCCACTTCCAGAGGGTGCCAATTCCTTGGTTGCTCTTTGGTAAGTTGGTCTTCTAAGAAGCAAAGTTGTGTGTCTCTCTCGTCCATCGAAGCGGAGTATGTAGCGGCCGGCAGTTGTTGTGCACAACTTTTATGAATGAGGCAAACTTTAAAGGATTACGGTGTCACTTGTGACAAAGTGCCTCTTTGGTGTGACAATGAAAGTGCCATCAAGATTTCTCTCAACCCGATGCAACACTTCAAGACGAAGCATATTGAGATTCGGTATCACTTCATCCGGGACCATATTCGGCGAGGAGAAATAGACCTTCATTATGTCAACACACATGATAACCTTGCAGATATCTTCACGAAGCCATTGGATGAAGCAAGATTTCGCGAGTTAAGGCACGAGCTAAATATCATAGATTTGAGCAATGTGGATTGAAACCTTGCACACACTCCTCCCACTCATCATGATCATCTTTTCTAGGTGTAGGCATGGACATAGGGGGAGTATTGTTGTCTCAATGAACTCTTCCTCCCCAAATTATGCATAAATCGATCAAGTCTTTATGGTTTGCCATTTTAGATGGTACTAGTGCTTCAAGACGAGTGTTGGTCATGGGCTCAAGGATAATTCTTCGCGGTGCCATACCAAGTAACTCAAACATAGGTGGCTCCGGCCACCGACCTCTTTTTAAAAGGGGTGTCTCATGTGTGGTTCTAGTTGTCTGTTGTCTTTCTTCCCTGTTGCCGTGTTTGTGTGTTCTTGGTCGGTAGTTGGTTTGCATAAGCCTTCTTTTTCGAAACTTGCATTTTCTTGGGGGAGCAGTACTACCGTGGTCTGGCACGATACTACCGCAAGAGAGCCTCACGGTACTACCGCAAGCAGCACGGGAGTAATTTTTTACTGCCGCTGGTGAGCTGTACTACCGCCCTGTGTGCAGTACTACCGCCCGGGCAGTACTACCGCAATGATACGCGGTACTACTGCGTCGTTATGAGAGGGTGGGGGTTATAAGCGGGCAGGAGGAGTTCTAAATCCCCCCTACTCATTCAACTCATTTTCCCCACGCCATCTCTCTCTCTCTCTCGCCGAAGAACGGTGCCGGAGGACCTCGCCGGATCTCTGTCTCCGGTCACTCTCCTCGCATTCCGACCGGTGGGATCGTTCCCCACCTGGCCCTCTTGCCATGGAACAAGGTCTCTCCCCTAATCCTTTCTTCTTTTTCCCTTTGTTTTGTCTCTAGATTTTGGGGAGATGCTTGTTGTTCTTGAGATCCCTTAGACCTTATCCATGCAAGATTAGGGTGTAGGAGAGTAGTTGTGCAGTAGAGATGCTAGTTAGTATGTTGCTACCAAGGAGTTGTGATCGACCGTAGAACCGCTCTAGTTGTCTCGCGCGTTCATAGATTAGATCCACATTCGGATCTGACCCCGAGCGGTACTACCGCAGGTCGCCTGCGGTACTATCGCTCTGACACGTATCGCGCACGGTACTACCGCTTCTCTGACGCGGTACTACCGCGCTCGACGTGGAAGTAAATGTTTAATACCGCTCCAGATGCGGTACTACCGTGCCACCCCGGCGCGGTACTACCGCACCGAGAGCGGCACTAAAATTTTACTTCCGCATCTTCGAGCAGTACTACCGTTCTCTCCACACCTTCTTCGTAGCCCATACTTATTATCATTTTCACATGTTTCTTGTGCTTTGCTGTGGCTTTTGCATTGATTCTCTTTGCTTCTCTTGCGTATTCTTGTGTTTGTGTCATAGGTGGTGGCTCTGGTTCAAATGTCCGTCGCTCGAATCTCAGCTGTGACACAGGGTCGAAGCGTCTGCACAACCAAGATGATATTCCTGAGGGCTCCAATGCCCCCCAACGCCGAACCAAGTCCACTGCCACCAAGAACAAGGAACCAACAATGGGTATGGACGAGATTCCATCAGCTGAGTTCATCGCTAGGAGGAAGATCAATCCCTATGTGAATCCCCGGGCACAGTTCAGAGGAGATGATTTGTTTTGGACCAAGCAACAGTATCTTATCTTCACAGAGGTGCTCAAGAGAAAACACAACTTATATGTGGATGCACACTCGATTGACATGAATCACATGAGGAAGGAGGAGCACTGGGCCTATTTTGCTGAGGCTCTGGACCTCGTGGAGCAGTTTGGCATTGAGCACGTCATGTCTTTTCATATGGACTTTGACCCAGAGATTGTGGCCCAGTTCTTTGCTTCGGCCCACTTCCATCCTAAGGAGGAACGTGATGGGCCTCGAACCCCTCGTTGGTTACCCCAAGTGGAAGGTGTAAGATGCAGTAAGTAGAAGCGTTTTCCCCTAGCAAAGATGCCAAGGATCGAATCCCCAGAGACTCCTAGGTTCAACAAGTAGGTGTCAATTGCTAACGGCGCAATTAGCAATCAACGTGGACCTGCACACAGATACAAATAACTTTGCTCCCAACGAGTACAGAGAGGTTGTCAATCTCTCCGGCCTTGTAGTTCACAAAGAGTTAAAAGCAATATGATAGTAGTGATAGATAGTGTTTTGCAATAGTGAGTAAATAGCGAAAAGTAAATAGTGGATGTGATCAATGATGGTAATATGGACCGGAGTCTCATGATGTTCACTAGTGATGTCTCTCCCAAAAGACGATAAAACAGCTATGTGAGGTAAACAAATTACGGCTGGGCAATTGACAGGACCACGAACGCAAACCAATGCTGACTACGTTGCAAGAAAGGTTGAGGTTCAAAGCATGGGCGGTACGCCAAAGTAAGTAGACCGAAATCCATCAATATCTACTACTAATCATCCACCTTGAGATATCTATCCAGAACATCTCGCTGGTATTAAGTTGCGAGTCCCACTCATAGTGTAAACTCAATGCAACAGACAACTGCATTAAAAGAACTTTGCGTAAAGTAAACAATCCTTGCACCCGCGGGCACAAGCACCGTTGTTTTCCCCCTTGTGGCAACAGCACATCCCCTAGACTCATGTTTCTGTCACTCAAGCTAGTCATCGAGGGGCATGAACCCACAATCGAGCATAACGTTCCCTCTTGGAGTCACTACCTATTACTCGGCCAAAGCAATAAATAACAACAGAGAACATGCAAGAATTACTTATGAACTAAAATATAAAAGAGGTGAATCAAATATATTACTCAAGATCAATCTGAACATAATCTCATAATCCATCGGATCCCAGCAAACTCAACATAGCAACAGCATAAGGATTACATAGGTGCCTCGATCATGTAGGGCAGCTCACGAGGACTAATTAGTGAAGCACAAGAACGGGAGGAGAACATCACATAGCTACTGGTCATGGACTCATGGTCCAAGGGAGACTACTCACGAGTCATCCGGGAGGCGTCCATGGTGGTGGAGAAGCTCCCGGTGGTGATCCTCCCCTCCGGCAGGGTGCCGGGAAGAGTTCTCCTGGTGCTCCCGATCTTGGAAGCGGCGGCGGCGGCGGAACAGAGATGGGATCGCGAAAAGAAGTGGTTTCGGAGAGTCCTTTAAATATATGCCAAAGTAGGGCACCGGGGGAGCCTCGGGGGGCCCAGGCGCCCCCCCGGCGCTGCCCAGGGGGGGCGCCCACAGGGCGCCTGGAGCCCCTGTGGCCCCCCCCAGGCTGCCCTTCGGACGCAGTGTTGTTTCCGGAACGCTGATTTTTTATATATTTTTTCTGGATTTTTCTTGGCAGTTCTCGAAATGTGAAAACCTGAAATACAAAAACAGCCGAAAACAGAAACTGGCACTGTGGTGCACTGGATTAGTAAGTTAGTCCAAATATGATCAAAAGTGTATGGAAGTGTATGAATATCATAGCAATATCACCCAAAAGTGGCATGGAGCAAGCAGAAATTATAGATACGTTTTGGACGTATCAACATCCCCAAGCTTAATTCCTGCTCGTCCTCGAGTAGGTAAATGATAACAAGAATAATTTCTGTGGTGACATGCTATTAACCATATAGTACTTTCTCATAGTCATATGATAAAAGCTTACTGAGACAATGATTCTAAAGTAATTAAGTTGTCTCAAGAGAAAATCACAAATGACTGAAAGTTTTACAACATGAAACTGAAACATCAAAAAGATTTGCAATGAACATGATGTGCAAATATGATAAAGTGATATCTAGCTTGCCCCCTTTAGTGATGCAAAACATAAATGCAGGGGCACCTTCAAGGTTTAAGTGATGACTAGATACAATCATTTCAGAATAAACGATATCACAATCATGCAAAAGACAATGCTACTTTGGGACAATGCACATTACACTTAGAATGACAACCATGCTCTCAGTAGTTGGTGCTTCAATCATAAAGGTAAAAGAAAGGTTAAGTGCTAAAGCTTTTTAATTTGAAAACATGGAAGCAATTGTGTCAACGGTAGTAGTACTTCATATGTGTCATGTATAAAACATCTTATAAGTTGCAAGCCTCATGCATCGAATACCAATAATGCTCGCTCCTTGTCCTAATTAGCTCGGATCCCCATGGGTTATCATTGCATTGCATATGTTTTCACCAAGTGTCACAAAGGGGTACCTCTATGCCACCTGTACAAAGGTCCAAGGAGATAGATCGCATTTGATGTTTTTGATAGATCTCAACTTGAGGACATCCATACCGGGACAACATAGAAAATAGATGATGGACTCCTCTTTAATGCATAAGCATATTCTCATGAGAGAATGAGGATTAAGGTCCAAGCTACTTCCACCATGATGCATGGCTTTGGTTGGCGGCCCAATGTTCTTCTCTAACAATATGCATATTAATTCAACCCACGGTGAATCACCCTTACTTCAGACAAGACGAACATGCATAGCAACTCACATGATATTCAACAAAAGTGTGACAGTTGATGGCGTCCCCAGAAACATGGTTACCGCTCAGCAAGCAACTCATAAGAAATACGATACATAAGCAACATATTCTTTACCACAATAGTTTTTAGGCTACTTTCCCATGAGCTATGTATTGCATGGTTAGTTTGCTTAGTGCAGGTGGAGGTTAGAAAAAGACTGGGAGCGACCAACTAAGAGAGCAATGACGGTCATAATCATGCAGAGCGACAAAGCAATATTGAATCAGGCATGGTAGTTATATCGCTACTTAGAAACAAAAGATCATCAAGGCTTGACAGACTTTCTTTACAGTCTTAAATATGCGTGAGCATACGCCAAGACAATCAAAATAAATTCTCGAAGGAAGATATTACTAAACCATACCACATCATAGGCAAACAAACCAAGTTGGTACTCCAATAACACATTGGGAACCCCCCAGCTATTTGAGATTAACCATAAGAAAACCTGAACTACTAAGCACCATCATGAAAGTAGCATCTTTATCATAGACACATTAACCCATGCAACAGAAGCAAACTCTCTTAATAAGGTGAGCATGGTAATTAAAGAGAGTTCAAGCAACCAACTAAACAAAAGCTCTTGAAAAGATAAGCATGAATACTAAGAGCAGAGCACGATAGTAGCTATTAAAAGACAAAGAACACACACAACATAGATAGACATGAAAATTCTATGTAATGTTCTAGGTAGAGGTGAAGCATGTTTCTCTCCCACATAAAGGAATGCTGGGTTCCGACTCGTTATGAAAAACTAAAAAGAAAACTAAAAGCAAGACGCTCCAAGCATAGCACATAACACATGAAGTGATAAAAATATAGCGAAACGAAAGACGAACTGATAATGTTGATGGAGAAGGGGATGCACGGGGGCATCCCCAAGCTTAGACGCTTGAGTCTCCTTGAATATTTCTTGGGGGTGCACGGGGGCATCCCCAAGCTTGAGCGCTTGACACTCCTGAATCTTTTTATCATCTTCCCTCGCACACTTGAAAACTCCCTTCATACATAACTCATCATAATCTGATTAGCGAGGTTAGTATCCTTAATAAAATAATTATACCTTGCTGGAAATAAGGATATTCTTGAAGTTCTACTGTTTCTCAAGATTGCCAAAAGGTTTTTGCAAAGAAAAAGCAAGTTCTTAATTTGCAAAGTGAAGGTAAGGCAAAACAAGACAGAATCTGTGAAAAACAGAACAGCAGGCAGTAATTGACCTATTCGGGATACTTCTGCAACTCAAATAAAAAAATTCAGAACTGACGCACGAAAGACAATTATATAGAGAACGCTGTCGAAAAAATTCAGACCAAAAAGATGACCTGGTGATTTTATACGAATTTTTCTATCCAAGGACAGAATCTGTTTCCTGGACAGCACCTCACAACTTTTGAACTTTCTAGCAATCGGAGGCTATACTTGGCACAAATATGAAAAGAAAAGATACAATGATGATGCTACAGCAGTAAACAACATCAAGACACAACAAAAGCAAAAAAATTATTCATGTGGGCTGCCTCCCAAAAGCGCTTTCTTTTATGCCTTTAAGCTAGGCATAATGCATAGATCAAGTTGTATCAATTGAACCATCATCAAGATCATCAAAAAGCTCTTCAATAATACAACTAGTCTTAAGAGGACTCTCAAACAAAGGCCTCATAGAGATACTTCTAGGTAGAAGACCAAAAGGATAAAAGTCAAGGGAAGATTCATTTATAAATTCATCAACTATAGGTGTTTCTTCCAAAGTCTTTACAGTTTCAACCCCTTTGGCAATAGGTGGATTGCTTTTAGAACGGGGAGCCTTTGGAACGTGAACGAACTTAGGCTCTCTCTTTGCCGGAGTTTCTACCTTTTCGGTTTTGATCGAGGAGAAAGTAGTTCCTAAGGTATCAAATATTTCCTCAATCTTTTCCATCCTAGAAAAGTCAGAATCATGGAATTTGACGGTCTCCAAAATTTTGAAAATTTTATGCATGGAGCTATCAAGTCTATTCAAATTCCCTTGGATCTTACGATCCAACTCATTCATCTTATTAGTGCTTGGCATCTCTAGCTCTATTTTTTCAAGTTTTTTCATAATGTGAGCTAGGGTGATGTCCTCTCGAATGCTAACAACAGGGGGACTCCCAACAAGATTTTCAATAATACTAAGAGACTCCCAAACTGGGGCCTCTAGGAAATTTCCATTGATAGCAGTATCTAGAATAAACCTATTCCAAGAAGTAATTCCAACATAAAAATTTCTAAGCAAGATAGTAGTAGGTTGCTTCTTGGTGGCTCTTTTTGTGAATCATTAATTCTATACCAAGCATCTTTCAAACTTTCCCCACCTCTTTGTTTAAAGGTGAGAACTTCTGCCTCGTCAAAGACAAAAGGACCCGACATAATGATAACTAAAGAACAACATAACTATTTTTGTGATTTTCGATAAAAGGAACTAAAGCAAAAAATGAAAGGTAAACTAACAAGACTAAAAAGCAAAGGTAAAAGATAGCATGCAACTCCCCTATCCTGAAGAGTGGAGTCCCCGGCAACGGCGCCAGAAAATACTCCTTGATGGGCCTCGAACCCCTCCTTGGTTACCCCAAGTGGAAGGTGTAAGATGCAGTAAGTAGAAGTGTTTTCCCCTAGCAAAGATGCCAAGGATCGAATCCCCAGAGACTCCTAGGTTCAACAAGTAGGTGTCAATTGCTAACGGCGCAATTAGCAATCAACGTGGACCTGCACACAGATACAAATAACTTTGCTCCCAACGAGTACATAGAGGTTGTCAATCTCTCCGGCCTTGTAGTTCACAAAGGGTTAAAAGCAATATGATAGTAGTGATAGATAGTGTTTTGCAATAGTGAGTAAATAGCGAAAAGTAAATAGTGGATGTGATCAATGATGGTAATATGGACCGGAGTTTCCTGATGTTCACTAGTGATGTCTCTCCCAAAAGATGATAAAACAGCTATGTGAGGTAAACAAATTACAGCTGGGCAATTGACAGGACCACGAACGCAAACCAATGCTGACTACGTTGCAAGAAAGGTTGAGGTTCAAAGCATGGGCGGTACGCCAAAGTAAGTAGACCGAAATCCATCAATATCTATTACTAATCATCCACCTTGAGATATCTATCCAGAACATCTCGCTGGTATTAAGTTGCGAGTCCCACCCATAGTGTAAACTCAATGCAACAGACAACTGCATTAAAAGAACTTTGCGTAAAGTAAACAATCCTTGCACCCGCGGGCACAAGCACCGTTGTTTTCCCCCTTGTGGCAACAGCACATCCCCTAGACTCATGTTTCTGTCACTCAAGCTAGTCATCGAGGGGCATGAACCCACAATCGAGCATAATGTTCCCTCTTGGAGTCACTACCTATTACTCGGATAAATAACAACGGAGAACATGCAAGAATTACTTATGAACTAAAATATAAAAGAGGTGAATCAAATATATTACTCAAGATCAATCTGAACATAATCTCATAATCCATCGGATCCCAGCAAACTCAACATAGCAACAGCATAAGGATTACATAGGTGCCTCGATCATGTAGGGCAGCTCACGAGGACTAATTAGTGAAGCACAAGAACGGGAGGAGAACATCACATAGCTACTGGTCATGGACTCATGGTCCAAGGGAGACTACTCACGAGTCATCCGGGAGGCGTCCATGGTGGTGGAGAAGCTCCCGGTGGTGATCCTCCCCTCCGGCAGGGTGCCGGGAAGAGTTCTCCTGGTGCTCCCGATCTTGGAAGCGGCGGCGGCGGAACAGAGATGGGATCGCGAAAAGAAGTCCTGTTCTGAGGGTTTCGGAGAGTCCTTTAAATATATGCCAAAGTAGGGCACCGGGGGAGCCTCGAGGGGCCCAGGCGCCCCCCGGCGCGGCCCAGGGGGGGCGCCCACAGGGCGCCTGGAGCCCCTGTGGCCCCCCAGGCTGCCCTTCGGACGCAGTGTTGTTTACGGAACGCTGATTTTTTATATAATTTTTCTGAATTTTTCTGGGCAGTTCTCGAAACGTGAAAACCTGAAATACAAAAATAGCCGAAAACAGAAACTGGCACTGGGGTGCACTGGATTAGTAAGTTAGTCCAAATATGATCAAAAGTGTATGGAAGTGTATGAATATCATAGCAATATCACCCAAAAGTGGCATGGAGCAAGCAGAAATTATAGATACGTTTTGGACGTATCAGAACGCAACATGTCTTGGATGACCAATGGACAAAAGATGACTACTACTTGGAAGGATTTCATGGATTTGCTTCAGGTTGCTGATGAGAGGCTCCACACTCCTGTTGGAATTTGCCCTCATGCCAATCAAGAGTCTGCCAACAAGAACAAGCTGCAACCCTATTATGTGGAGAAGACGCTCGCAAGTGGCAAGAAGAGTTGGGTTCTGAACCCCTTTCCGGATATTATGCATCAGATCTTCCGTAACTCTCTGTTTCCTCGCATTGGTGACAAGGACAAGGTACATGCATATCTCATGGACATGATGCTCATTTGTGAGGAGGCACGTCGTGCTCAGACTCAACCACTTGATATCTCACATATCATGTGGTGTGAGTTACGTTTTGCGGTGTTCACCAGCAAAGTGCCTATCTATGGTCCGTACCTGTTTCTGTTGATCACCAAGACTTGGGAGAAGCTCTATCCTGATGAAGAGTTTGAGGCTCCCCACTGGGTTCGTCATGAGCCTATCAAGCTCCGCATCAAGAGCCAGTGGGCTAACACCACTACCCGTGCTGAGGCTGCTGCGGCTCAGATGGATGTGGATGAGGAGGAAATTGAGGAGGAGGCAGCTGATGAGGACAGTTCTGGAGGGTATGCTCCCTCCTTGTCTGAGCCCTCGTGGGCTAAAAAGCTGAAGAGCAAGATGAAGGCTCTGTTCTATATGCAGGCCAAGGGTCAATACAAGGCACATGTTGCTCAGAAGTAGGTTTGCCGGCGCGACAAGAAGATCTTAAGGACTTTTGGCGAGGATGTGTCTAGTGGCTCTGAGAAGAACATTACTCCAGAGGCTGAGTGGATTGCCAAGTAGGGATACAAGTGGTCTAATTTCGAGGAGGAGGAGCAGGAGACTAACGAGGCGCGTGACGACTGATCACTTCCGCCTGAGCTGTCACTTATGTCATAGGAGTCCTCTATGCCCTTTTGGTGTCTCGATGCCAAAGGGGAAGAGAGTGTAGGATTTGCGTGTGTCTTGTGCCGTGTCATTTGCTTTCGTTCGGTTGAACCATGAATTTCGTTTGCTTTCTGTTGGTTTGTGTCGTGTGTGTGAGACCTATCATATGGTGTGAGACATATGCACTCTACTCCTTATATCCTCATTATGTCTATGCTATCTAGTAGGTTGTGAGCCTATGCTTCACTTGCCCTATTACTCTTTGCTCACGATATCCTCCTTGCATCCATGCGTAGCGTTATATTATTAGTTGAAAGGAGTGTGTTGTTTATAAAATATAGGGGGAGTGTTGATCCTAGTATGTGCGCTGTGCGGTCCAAAGCATCTTCATAGGAATGCAGACATCTAGGGGGAGCTTGCCTATATTTTATATACATTTTGGGGTTTTCTTATTATCTTACCTTTTATATCTATGTGCAAATCCCGTATTGTCATCAATCCACCAAAAAGGGGGAGATTCTAAGGGCATATTTCTCCCTAAGTAGTTTTGGTGATTGATGACAATGCTTTTGCGGACTAATCGTGTGCATTGAGCATTTCAGATATCCCATGCCTAGGCACAAGACGATTAAGTGCCCCTCGGAACCTATTAAAGACGACGTTTCCTTTTGTTTCTTTTCGGTGGAATTGAGTCATAGGAAAGCCGTACTATTAAGAGGGGGTCCGCTTCGGAAAGGTTAGGGTGGAATCAACACATACACATCTATTCATTCGCACCACCTTTCCTTCGCTTCATTGGAGCTCCAGCTGTTTTCCTTGTCTTTGCAAAAACAGTGGCATTCTACTACTTTCACTATGAGGCATGCGGTAGTACCGCTCAAAGAAAGCGGTAGTACCGCACGGCCTCACGATAGTACCGCTCCAAGGTTACGGTAGTACCGCACATCGCGGTAGTACCGTACCAAGGACACGGTAGTACCGTGTGACCGGCCCCAGCGTCGTAACTAGTACGGAAGTAGGAGCGGAAGTAAAATTTTACTTCCGCGTCCTACGCGGTAGTACCGCTCCGAGCAAGCAGTAGTACCGTGTCGGATTTTTGCATCGATCCAAACTCTACGGAAGTAGCCGCGGATGTAATTTCATTTGTCCGCGCTCTTCCTCGACCGGTCTGACCCTGCCTTGCGGTAGTACTGCAAGGACGTGCGGTAGTACTGCTCCGGTAGTACTACCGCCCATTGCTTTACCCAAGAGGGGCTAGATCTGGCTCATGCCACGCCAGCGGTAGTACCGCACCTGGAGCGGTAGTACCCCGTGCGGTAGTACCGCAAGTTAAGTGCGGTAGTACCACATGTTGTGGGCAGAGTTGGTGGATAACGGTTGGATTTGTTCTTCCACTATATAAGGTGAGTCTTCTTCCTTAGGAAGACTGACCTCTTCCTCCCCAAGCTCCATTGTTGCTCAAAGCTCCATTTCCGCCCGACCTCTCTCCCTAGCCAATCAAACTTGTTGATTTCCTAGGGATTGCTTGAGAAGGCATCGATCTACACTTCCACCAAGAGAAATTTGATTCCCCCCACTAATCCCTTGCGGATCTTGTTACTCTTGGGTGTTTGAGCACCCTAGATGCTTGAGGTCACCACAGAGCCAAAGTCCATTGTGGTGAAGTTTCGTGGTGTCGTTGGGAGCCTCCAATTCGGTTGTGGAGATAGCCCCAACCTTGTTTGTAAAGGTTCGGTCGCCGCCTTCAAGGGAACCACTAGTGGAATCACGGCACCTCGCATTGTGTGAGGGCGTGAGGAGAATACGGTGGTACTAGTGGCTTCTTGGGGAGCATTGTGCCTCCACACCGCTCCAACGGAGATGTACTTCCTCTCAAAGGAAAGGAACTTTGGTAACACATCCTTGTCTTCACCAGCTTCACTTGTGGTTATTTCTTACCTTTACTTGTGCAAGCTTTGTTGTATATCCTAGCTTACTTGCTTGTGTGCTTGTTATTGTTGCATCATATAGGTTGTCCAACTAGTTGAATTTCTAGACAACCTACTTTGTTGCTAAGTTTAATTTGGTAAAGAAAAGCTAAAAATTGTTAGTCGCCTATTCACCCCCTCTAGTCAACCATATCGATCCTTTCAACATGATTGTCTAATTTCGATCTCAAACTTATAATCTATAGCGCACGATCCGTTTTTCTTTCGTACCCGCAGCGATTCGGATTGCAAATAAACACCCACTATAATCATATAGGGAAAAGAAAACATCAATAACTACACATGCATACCTTTGAAAACGTCATAGGGGAAAACAACAAATTTATCATAGCGAGTGTGAGAGAAAGCGAGAGAGAGAGAGAGAGAGGGACAGGGAGGAGAGAGGGAGAGAGCGACGCCTTATGATTAACCATATGCAAACATGTTTTGTTGTGTGTGAACATTGAGTCCACCATCGGCGAGGGTGAGAAGGATGATAAGCGGCAACACAAATATGATGCCTCGCTAAAATAAAGGAGATGGACCTATTTGTGGTCTTGAGTGATGGTTGTTGGGTTAACATTGTGTGATGTGCTTTTTCTCCCGTTGCAACGCACGTGCTCTTTTGCTAGTATCTATAACCTCGAATCGAGCGATTTTTTGTCCGCCACTCGCTTTGGCTACGCCCGCTAGTCGATTCAACTCCGCAGTCGTCTCCGCCATCGCCACAACCACCAACATTGCGTCGGCCGTCGCCAACCACCACTTCGTCACCGCCTCGCCGTCACCATTCCACCGCCCTGTCGCTGCACAGCCATCGCCTCCACCTCCCGTACCACCATTGCCAACCACCGCCACGTTGTCATCATGCTGTCGCCTCCACCTCCCCCACCGCCGTCACAAACACACCACCCCATCGCCGCCCAGCCGTCGCCATGCTGCCAAAGAAGACCCCGAAGAGCAAGAGGGGGTTCTTCGGCGTGAGGGCGAAGCCCTCCGGCAACTTCGGGGTAGAGTTCTCCGGCGCTGGCCGCCGCTTTTGGCTCGGCACCTACCCAACCGTCCTCAAGGCCGCTCTTTCCTACGACAAGGGGTGCGACAACCCGTACAAGGACGAGTTTTGGGAGCAATTCAGGAGCTCCGACGAGGAGTAGTAGCTATGTGAAGTAGTAGTAGTCGTTGGAGTAGTAGTTTGAACTAGTAGTAGTCCTTCAAATTAGAATTATGTTTTAATTAGAACTATGTCTAATTATATTCAAAATGAAGTAGTAGTGGAATGAAGCATGTTTGAAATAAAGTCGTATTTAAAGTTTCTAATTTTTTACGTCTCCAATTCCATCACCTATTACAGTTGCACTTTTACATCTCCATTTTGCATCATCTGTTGGAGTTGTCCCTTTTTTGGAGATGTAAATTTTTACATCTCCAAATTTGCATCTTCTACTGAAGATGCTCTAAGCATCCATCAACCCATACAACATCGTACAAACGTCAATTCATACAACATCATACAAAAATTTCACTACTATAAGCATCCATCAATCCATACAACATCGTACAACCATCAATACAAATCAGCATACAGTTTAGCAAACAACTAAGAGCATCTACATCCGGAGCTGGCAAATCTGACCCCGCAAATGCCCGCGGACGCGATCGGGTGTGTCTGCGGATAGTGACCGATCGCGCCTCTCATATTTGCTCGTGAGGATGCCAAGCCATGAGGATGGCAATGAAAGTTAGCCCGCGTGGGAGACAACTTGCGGTGCCCGAGGTGGCCGAGGAGAGCCAGGTATTGAACCCCTTGTCCTGGTCGGGTATCCTGGCGGTGGAACGACACCAAGATAGCACCTCGTGCCAAACATGGCAGGAGAAGGAGGCCTACAAGTAGATGTTACATTGTCTTGTGTTCTTGATCGTAGAGTAGACAGAGGGGATTGTGAGGGAGGCCGTGGCGTGCCAGGCAATCGACAGATCAACAACGGCCAAGCAAAGCGAGCCAGATGCAGAATTTGATATGTAGCGGTGCCCAGGATCGCCAAGTGATGCACCAATGCGGGTCTGTCATTGATCCAGTGATTGCTTTGTAGCACGTGCTCGCGGTGTAGGATCCCATGGAAGTCCGCCGCCAGGGCAGCTGGTCCGGCTCGTTGGACAAGGTCACGAGCCGTAGGCGCCGCCAAAGGGAGACGTACTGGATAGCCATGGACGCGCCCATGGAGGCCTGGATGTCTGCGGTCTGGGTACGGTCGAGTAGCCCATCACGCACCGAGCGCATCTTGGGTCGTTGTTTGGGCACGCTGTTGTAGACCAATGGCTCGATCTCGCACATGGACACTACTAGGAAAAATCCTAGTAGTAGCACAGGTTAAACATCCAGTAGTAGCGCGGGTGCCCGCGCTACTACAACAATGCTACAGCTAACTGGTAGTAGTAGCGCGGGGCATCCCGCGCTAATAGTACGTGTGTTAGTAGTAGCGCGTGTCTGTGACCCGTGCTACTACTATTAATTTCAAAAACAAACAAAAAATACCTCAACCCCGTGCATGCTGACAATGGTGTCAATGGTTCGATCCAGCGACGATAGGGGTCGCCGGAGGTGCGGACGGGTAGCAACGGACCAGATCCGACGACGAATGTTGAAGAGGGACCGGATCCAGTGTAGAGCAAGACGACGGTGTGAGGATCCTTTTTGCGGCCAAGGCGGAGAGCTCCTGGTTGGCCATGTTGACGACCTGCGCAGGCATGTGCACGGGAGGTGAGTAAAACCAAGGGAGAGGGAGAGGGAAAAAGAGAAACAAGGAAGAAAGGAAGGAGATGGAGGGCGCATCGTGGCTGGTCACCGATGGTAAGGTGCTCCGCGGTGGTGGCATGGAGGCGAGGGGGGAGACGGGCGAGCTCCTGGACGCCAGCAACGCGAGGAGGCGGACTCGTTGGGTGCCATGGAGGAGGAGATGTGCTTGGGTAGGAGCACCATGGGAGAGCCTATGAAGAGAGGGGGGAGAGTGGGGAAGAGGGGAGGGATTCGGCCAAGGATATGAGGACTTCACCTACCTAGTAGTAGCGAGGGGTAAAAACTCGAGCTACTAGTAAGTAGCAGTAGCGAGGGGGTATAAACTCGCGCTACTAGTAAACATCTGCCTATAAATTTTTCCCTAGTAGTGGGATTGGCCGTCGAGCCAATGATCTTCCCAGAATCTACTTGTGCGACCGTCGCCAATCAATGAAATGATTGAGGCTCTCAAGATCACCTGGACTTTCGGGCATCGCGTAATGTGCAGGTGCTGCTATAGACGCGAGGCGCTTGTTTTCTATAGCCAGAGTCATCGAGCGCGGGGAGAGATGCCGGCGCGCTAGAAGTCCGGGATGCCTAGGCCACCCAGGGAGGCCGGTCGACAACCCTAAGCCAGCTGACAAGACAATGGCCGCTGCTAGTATCCTTGCATCCGGAGGAAATGACGGATGAGGCGGTTGATTTGCTTGAGGAGGCAAATTTTCGTGTTTTGACCCTTTTTGCATATAAATTCCGGATCTGACCCCTGTTTGAAATTATTTCGGGATCTGACCCTTTTTCTACCGCCAGGTGTTCTGGCGGTAGGGTCCCTGGCGGTAGGGTGTGACGGAGGGGGACGGAGGCCGTCTCCGCATGCTGACATGGATTAGTACCCTACCGCCAGGGCTGTCGGCGGTAGGCTGTCCTAACCTACCGCCAGAGCCCCTGGCGGTAGAGGGTGGCTTTGGGTTTTTCACTTCGAAAGGTTCTGTAACGAAAAATCGCAATGGCCCGGCGGTAGGCTGTCTGACCCTACCGCCGGGGTCCTCGGCGGTAGGGCCATGTGTTTCTTTTCAGTTTAATTGCTTGCTTCTTTTTGAAAAATAATATCACAACAATGATAGATCACAACGTATCAAAAGTCTTTGCAGTATGAAAATATGATAACCCCACACTCATAAATAGTAAAATTGACGTATCCATTAAATTAAACATATCAAATAGGTTCAACTAGTAACATGGATAGCAATAACACGACCGAATAGTCAACATAAGACAACTACTTTAACTTAGCAAGTTCAACATCACTTCGAGAACATAATTAAAAGGTAGAAGACAAATTCAGATAGCCGACAACTTCAATAGAGCTCCTTGATCTCCTCGTATGTTAGCCCTCGCGGCGGAGACAGAAACGCAGCGGATTCACAGGTTGAGGCAAAGGGGGAACGCTGGTCGGCATCCGACCGTTCAAACACTCCCACCTTGCCTTGCCCGCTGGAGTTCTCGCCTCCGCCCTACTCCAGTTGATGATCTCGAACGGTGATGCAGTTGGTGGCGGCATCGTGGCTCTCTCCCCCGCATTGCTCTCGAAGTAAATTCTTCGGGCCAAATTGCGGAGCTCCTGGTCACAGTGCTGCTTGGCAACTTCAATGCACCCTTCCGGCGGACACGGGAGATAGTTGGATCTGCCTCCATCTCTGCCTTCATTTCCCTCCACTCCTTCGCGCTCTCAGATCAAGACTGTACATCATCGAGGATCCACTCTGCCCTCTGCAACCACCGCATTGCCCTCGTCGCCTCTAGGACCTCGTCTGAGAGACTGAGACACATCCCACCGGCCGCATCAGCTCGGGGAAGGCCTCGTACACGAACGGGAGCGGCATGGGATTCGGAATGTGCTCGAGAGGAGTGGGAGGAGCGCGCGGTGATGGAGTGGGTGGTGCTTGCGCCACGGTTCTATACCTAAACATATAGATGCATCAAATAAATTTTCATCCTCTTTAAAAAAAATTGTACCCTAGAAAATAAGAGCAACTTCACTTCAATAAGCATATTAAATAGGGTTCATCATATCAACATGCATCGTATGAAGAACAAATAATTATTTCCAAAAAAATGAACTAGGGTTCATCTTCAAACAACCCTAACAACTAGGGTTCAAAAAGTTTAAATCTAATTCAAAGACATTTAACTAAAGCTAATTAGAGTTCATATTCAATACCACTAGTTACTAAAGAACTAAGAACTAGAATTACAATCAAGCTAAAAAAATCCTAGGTGAAAAAAAATTCAATCTAAGTTCAAAAGGATGAGGGATTTCAAGCAAAAAAATGCGTCGAATCGGAAGCAAATTTGCAAAAACTACTTAGAGGGATCGGAGGAGCTTACGTTGCTCTCTTCGGTGCCATCTTGATCCTTTCAAACGATGGAGAAACGGTGAAGATCTGAAGGGGGAAGTGGAGGAGATGAGAGAGGGAGAGAGGG
>LR738713.1:822271584-822324441 GCA_902687465.1 Secale cereale | reverse complement strand
CGCACCCTACCGGCAGGACTCCTGGCGGTAGGATTACACAACCTACCGCCGGTGTCCCTGGCGGTAAGGTGCGACGGAGGGGGACGGCGGCCCGTTTCTGGTGGCTGACGTGGATAAGCACCCTACCGTCAGGGTCCCTGGCGGTAGGCTGTCTAACCCTACCGCCAGAACACCTGGCGGTAAGAAAAAGGGATAGATCCCGAAATAATTTCAAATAGGGGTTAGATCCGGAATTTATATGCAAAAAGGGTCAAAACACGAAAATTCGCCGCTTGAAGATTGGCGGGCTGATGGCCATCGCAAGGATTTTTGCACGGAAAAAACAAATATGTGGAGCTACATCATCATCAAAATTTTGCAAAAAAAAAAAAGGAATATACATCCATACAACATGTGGATTTTTTATAAGTATTTAAAACTACATGGAGCCAAAAGAGGTTTCTGCTCCAAAACGCATCTATGCATGTAGGACCACATATCCATATGCATATACTCCGTATACCACACTTGGCATGTTGAAGGATGACAGTAATATTTGGTTGGTTCTTCTGCACCGAGTCCAGATGAGTAAACGACGTGAAACATTTGATGCTCCCGTGGATCGAGGGCCAGAGCTGCGAGCAAGCATTTACTACACTCGTCAGTGGGGGTGCCATACCTGCACCGCGACGCTGCAACGTTGGGAAGCGCCGCTCGCCCAGTCAGGATATCGTGGTCCACTCCACTACGGAGCAGCCTGCGATATGCTTGCACGCAGCCTGTATGAATATATGCAACTCCGTTCTTAAATACTCCTTCCTTCCTTTTTAGTCCCCATATAAAATTTGATCAAAGTTAAGCTTTATAAAGTTCGACTAAATTAAAAATATCAACACTCATAGTGTGAAACCGATATTATCAGATACATCATGAAATGTATTTTCATACTCCGTACTATATAGTTATAATATTACAAATGTTCATATTTGTTGATATAAATTTAGTCAAACTTTGTATAGTTTGATTTTGATCAAATTTTATGCGCGTAGTAAAAAGAAAAGGAGGGAGTATTGTTCTTAAAGATTCCATGTTTTAGAGTGTAGATTCACTCATTTTACTTGTAGTCCATAGTGAAATATATAGAGAAAACTTATATTTAAAAAGACTAATATTTAGTGCGCTGCATGTCAGCACGACTATTGCAATATGCAGCATTAATTAACGACCCACGGTTTGCATACTTCCTCCGTTTCTTTTCAGTTCGCATATAAGGTTTGACCAAAGTCAAACATTGTAAAGTTTGACTAGCTTTATATAAAAAGATATCAACATTCACACCATGAAATCAATAGTATTAAATGCGTGTTGAAATTAACTTTCATAACATATTTTGTTTTATTGTAGACATTAATATGTTTATCTATAAAGTTAGTCAAACTTTACAAAGTTTGACTTTGACCAATTCTTATATGCAGACTAAAAAGAAACGGAGGGAGTACAAAATTAGTCATGATGATCTATGCTCTAAGGCCAACTCTAGCGTGTGACCCCATCCTCTCCGGGTGAGTTCGTTTGGGGCAAAACGGACAACAGACGGCCCAGCGCGCGGGCGCAAACGGCTTTTGTCCGTTTTCTGTCCGCTTTCGACCCATCTACGGCCCAAGTTTGGGCCGCTTTTGAGGTGAAACGGTCAGCCCGCAAACAGGCTGGATGCGCGCGCTTGTCCTCCCCTGGCCCGCCCGTCGGTGACACAAAGCACCCACCCGGCGCCCCATTTGGCGTCATTTTCCTCCAAACTGTCTCCCACGTCCCGCCCACCACCCTCCCTGCCATGGTCGATGCCCCGCCGAATTTTGGCGGCCAGGCCGTCGATCCGCCCGAAAAGGTGAAGAAGATGAAGAAGAAGGCCAAGGGTCCGAAGAAGCCGCTGTCGGAACTCTCGCCGGAGCAATTGGCAAAGTTAGATGCGGAATCGACCAAGAGGAGGAACCGGAGGGCGGCGGCCAAGGTCAAGAACACCGCGGCCAAGTTCGCCGTCGAGCGCTGCGTTGGAGGCCGCGCGGCACAAGGCCGACATCGACGAGAAGGCCGACATCGTTAACAAAGCGCACACCCTCCTAATGCTTGGGATATGCCGCCCGACGAGTTTGTCGACAATGCCCGTCGGCCCGGCGAGCACAGGCTCGTCGGTTGCCCGGCCTCCGCAGTGCCCCTCGCCGACGTCGCGGACCACGCCTATGTCGCCTGGTTTTCCTCCGCCAAGGTGCGATGGCCAAACCTGTTTCTCAGGGTCGTCGGAGTTGGTCTGGCCCCGCCGTCCACCCCGCGCAGCTCAGCCGTCATCGACCTCAACTTCACGCCGGGGTCGAGCAGCGATGGCCGGCCGTCCGTCGAGATGCAAAGAAAGCAAGCACGGTCGACGTCTACAGCCAACATTGCCGTCGCCCCGCGTCCTGTTCGACGAAATGCCAGCACCAACGGTCGACGACCCCTACTACAGCCAGTACATGGAGAATGTCATCTTCGAGGGCCATGGCGAGGCCTTCCAAATGGATGGACATGGCGGTGTCTATGATCACGAAGAGACCCAGAGTCAAGATGGCCGCGCAGAAGGAGATGTTTGACGCCCACGGCTTGAACTAGGTCATCTGTTCGGCCATGGCAGGTCTTTTTGGAGGCTGGCATGGGTGCCGGCCGCTCGATGTGTTGCCGGCGAGAAACCTATTCATTTTGTAGGCTGACTCTGTTGCCGGTCGCTGGTTGTGTTGCCGGCGAGGACGTGTTGGGCGGCTGGCTATGTTGCCGACGTGTACTAGGGCTGCTAGCCTGAACTAGGGCGTGGCTTATTCGAAATTTGGCGTTACAAAGAGGAGGCGGACATGATGTGGCGGGGATGCGTTCGTGCGTTGGGCGTCCGACCACCACATCCGAGAAATGGCCCGGATACGATCCCACTGCTCTACCCAAACGGACAGAATCCGAATAAAACGGATGTTCGTTTGTGACGGTGCGCTCGAGTTGGCCTAAGCATGCTCGGCTTCACGCACGCTCGACACATACGGGGCACTAGACGCCAGACTAGTAAAGGCCCTTTGGCAGACCATCGGGCAAAGCAGGCGACTGCGAGAAAGCATGGGTAGTAGTTGTCCTTTGGGCGCCATAAAGGCGTACATGGACGACTGCCATTGCCACTGCAACACGCATATGCATATTTGTGCAGCACCCCGTACGTACTGTATCAGGCCTCGTCTGGTAGCTCACATGCTGACATGCATGCATACGTGTCTTATCAGCTTACTAATTGCTGCGACTGTGGAAGCGATTAGAACAGACGGTAACAATTGTCACGGTGCGGAACGTAGCATTGTAAGTGTTCTCAAGGTGGTTGTCGAGGGGGACTCCAAAGTCCAAAGCGATTACCGAACGGACGGTAACAATGATCGAACGTGTTTATGAACAGCGGCTTAAGTCGTTGGTATTTAACCGGGCTCATCTAATGTTCATGCCGGTTGAAACAGAGCGTGCGCAAACAAGGCCGATATTGAAGTGAAATAGACAAACACTATAAAAAAGTTCGCTACACTACAGCCAAACAGACGAAACTTAAAAGAGTTCAACTTAACTTAAAACTAATCCTAATTAGCGGGTCACTCAGGCCAACGATGCCTCCATGATCGCCTGAAACGTCGTCCGAGTCGTCGATGTCCGATACGGAGCTCACGCCAACTCTAGCGCGCGACCCCATCCTGTCCGGCCCCGTCCATTTGAGGCAAAACGGACAAACCAGACGGCCCAGCGCGCGGGTGCAAACGGACTTTTGTCCATTTTCTGTCCGTTTTTGACCCATTCGCGGCCCAAGTTTGTGCTGCTTTTGAGGTGAAACGGACAGCACGCGGACGGGTGGGACGCGCGTGCTTGTCCGCCGCTGGCCCGCCCGTCAGTGGCAGCAAGTAAAACGCCCCTGCGCCCCATTTGGCGCCATTCCCACACGCAAACCCTCCCACGTCCCGCCCGCCCACTTCCTCCACCCTCCCCGTTAATGGCCGACGCCCAGCCGAATTCCGGCGGCCTGGCCGTCGCCCCGCCCGGAAAGGTGAAGAAGAAGGCGGCCAATGGTGCACGGAATGCACGCCGGAGGAGCTCGCCAAGTTGGTCGCGGAATCGACGAAGAGGAGGAACCGGAGGGCGGTCGTCATGGGCAAGACCTCCGCGGCCAAGTTCGCCGCCGATCACGATGCGACGGAGGCCCGCGGCGCAGGGCCGAGGTTAAAGAGAAGGAGGCTATCGTCAACAAAGCGCACGCCCTCCTCATGCTTGGCATTTGCCGTCCGACAGGTTTCTCTGCAGCGGCCGTCGGCCCGGCGAGCACTGGCTCGTCGGTCGCCAGGCCTCCGCACTGCGAGAACCACGTCTATGTCGCTCGGCTCCCCCCGCCAAGGCACGACGGCCAGACCTATTTTTCGGGGTCGCCGGACGTTGGCGCGGGAACGCCGTCCACCCAGCGCCCCTCGGCCGTCAACGACCTTAACGTCACGCCGGGATCCAGCAGCGGCGGCCGACCGTCCGTTGAGATGCAAAGAAAGAAAGCACGGCCGAAGTCTACGGCCAACATGCCGTCGCCCCGCGTCCTGTTCGACGAAATGCCAACACCAACGCCAACGCCAACGATCGACGACCCCTTCTAAAGCTAGTACATGCAGAATGTGAACTACAAGGGTGGGTATGGCATTACGAGCGACCGTGGCATCACCTCGATCCAAAACAGTCCATGAAAGGAAGATGTCTCGGCATTGGGGACATGGTATGCTCTCCTCACCCTTCTTCTTTTGTTGCTACGGCCATGACACTTCGGCCTTGTATATGTTTGCATCTTCAATTGTTGTTGACCATGTGGTGTAGGCATTTCAATCTTTGGAAGAATTCAAGGCCCATCATAATGACAATCCATTCACTCTTACGCATTGTTGGACGATCATCAACAACTGCCCTATGTTCAAGGATCAATACCGTGAACTTCAAAGGAAGAGAGGCAAGAAGCTGGTCACGTTGGCCAGATGTGGAGATGGCGAGGCTTTGAAGAGGCCGACGGGCAAGACCAACTCCAAGGTGGACGAGATACGTGATGCGTCATTCATGGCCTTGCATGAGACGTTGCATGGCATGATGTCTCAAAAAGATGTGAGGGACCAGAAGAAGCGACAAAGAAAGGACGAGCAAATGAAGCAATACCTAGAGCTTTAAAGGAAGAAGCTTGAGATGGAGGAGGCGACAAAGAAGAGGAAGATCGACATGAAGGAGGCGTCCCGGCAAAGGCAACTCGACATCGAGGCTGCCAATGTCACGGCCAGGCAGAGGCAGCTCGACATCGAGCACAGGCGACCACCAATGCCGCAACTAAAGCAAAGGAGGTGGACCTTGCGATCATGAGCGTGGACTTGACCAAGATGAGCGAGAAGACGAGGAGCTGGTTCGAGGCCAGGCAGAAGGATATGTTGGACGCCGACGCCCTGAACTAGGTCGTCCGATCGGCCGTGGCCGTTCTTTTTTGGAGGTTGGCATGGGTGCCGGCCGCTTGGCCGCTGGCTGTGTGCCGGCGAGAAACACATTCATTTTGGAGGCTGGCTGTGTTGCCGGCGTGAACCAGGACCGCTGGCTATGTTGCTGGTGTCAGGGATATGACTAGCAGGTATGAACCGGCTAGTGTAAACCGGATTATTATAATATGTTTGGTTGTAATATTTAGTAAAGGCTACGGCCCATGAGATCTTAGGGCCCATGTATAGAGTTACGATTTGTAAACCGCCCGATGATGTAACTTGAGAGATAAGGAAGAAAGAGCAGAGACCGAGGCGGACACGAGTATGAGCCGGCCTCGGGACTCTATAAACCGGACCAGGCGTCACCTCTATATAAAGGGACGACCCGGCGACGGTTCAGGGATAAGCAAGAAACAACCCATCGAGACACAGGCAAGCGATTCGCTCCCTGTTCATCGACGCCCAAGCAATACCAAACCAAACTAGACGTAGGCTTTTACCTTCATTGAAGGGGCCGAACTAGTATAAACCCTCTGTGTCCTTTGTGTGCTTTTAACCCCTTCAAGCTAACCCGTGCGATGGTTCCATCATCAAGTCCGTTAAACCGGACATCTGCCGTGTTAATTCCACGACAGTTGGCGCCCACCGTGGGGCCTCCGCACGATGGTTTCGAGTTCTTGAAGGGCAGCTTTGAAGGGCTCAAGGGCTACGTTGTCGGCCGGATGACCAAGAGTCGTCGCGGCCGGATCTACATCGACAATGCGAGCTGGGGACCGGAGGCCGATTCGATCGAATACGGGTACCGGGTTCCCTTCGGTGGCATCCATGTCTTCATCGGCAAGATCGGCGAACCGGGACCTGAGCCGGACATCTTCTCCAACATCATCGAGCCGGCTCAGCGTGCGAGATCGGCCCGGATTCAGCCCGCCATGAAGCACGTTTTTGTTGGAGTAGTTCACGGGGTCCAAACCGAGGACGGATCGGAATCCGGCGGTGAAACAGTTGTCTACTCCGACGGCGGATCCTCATCCAGAGAGACTGAATCTTTGTATCAGTTGCGGGACGGCCGGTCTGAGGGTGAGTCCGACGGAGACAGTATTCCGGACCCCTTTGATCCGCCAAACCGGGTGGCTGTCTTTATGGCCGGTTCACAATCTACGCCGCAGCCCACGGTGAATGGGGCGACAACAGAAGCTGGTGTAGGGGGGAGCGGCCCAGCCCTCTCACCTACTGACGTTCTATCCACCTTAGTCGAGGAGTTCACAGCTAAGGCTGTGGCAGTGGTAGCTCCAGCAGACAAGGCGCAACATGATGCAGAGCTCCTTCAGCTAAAGGGCCGGATTGATAAAGCAAGGGATGATTTGAAAACAGAGAAGGCTATGATAGCGATAAGACAGGCAGAGCTAAATGATCAGGCTTTTCATCTAAGGATGGAGCAGACCTCTGTGCAGGGAGTAAGGGGTCGAAAATATCAATCTCGTCTACCGTCGGTTTATGAAGCAACGGATCTGTTCAGGACACCCGGGGCTGGGACCAGCAATGATCCGGCTTTAAACCGGAGGGCACCCCCAGACAGAGATGAGCCGGTTCAGCAGCCCACTGCGGAGCAAGATCGGCGGATCATGTCTGCACCACACGTTCCACCCCCCCCCCAGGTCATTATTCAAATCCTTTGGATAACATCATTGCTGCTGCTGCACGCTTGGCCGCCTTACCCGTTGAGGGGACGTCCCCAGTAGCGTTGGAGGCACGCCGGGTCAAGGAGCTACTTAATACGGCGTTAGTACAGCAGCAAGCATATTCTCATAGCAGGGAGAGGCTACATTCAACACCACGTCCCAGCCGGAGTTACACTAGGCATTGGGAGGAACCAGAAGTGTCTAGCAGTGAACGCAGGCGACATCGGCGTAGGCAGGATAATCCGGTAGGCCCGGATGCACAAGCTCAGGATGCAAACCGGGTTAGGTCAGTAGCCCGGGAGGAGGTCCGTCAAACGACGCCGGTTCAAACTGCCACAACAGAGACAGGAGTCACAACGAGTTCCTTTGGAGTGCAGTGTCTTATCCCCGCTTTACGGAGCGTGAAGCTGCCCAAGGATTTCAACGGGCCACGTAAGGTGCCTAACTACACCGCAGATTTAGCTCCTGAAGCTTGGGTTGAGGGTTATGAGATGGCCATGGAGATGCTGGACGTGGACGAAGCGGCTTGTGCAAAGTACTTCACTATGATGCTTGAAGGTACAGCCCGGACCTGGCTAAAGAGTTTACCCCCGAATTCCATCGGATCATGGGGAGAGCTACGTCGCCAGTTTATCAAAAAATTCAAGGATACGTGCAAGCAGCCAATGTCAATAGTGGATCTAGCAGCCTGTGTACAAGGAGAACAGGAATCTACCAGTGCATGGGTACGCCGAGTCTCGGAGATTTTGCATTCTTCGAACAGTATCAATCCTAGTACATCAATCGTTACTTTAGAGAACAATTGCCGGTTTGAGTCTCTAAAGTTAAAACTGGGACGGCTTAAAAGAGATTGTAATGATATGGGAACTCTCATGAGCGCTCTGGTGAAGTATGGGGACTCTGACAATACTAAGTATCCAGAAGCTAAGGGAGACAAGGCAGGAAAAGTTAACAAGCCTGGTAAACCGGCGCAGGTTAACCCGGCTACTGCAAGTTTCTTAGGCAAGCGGAAAGCAGAAGGTGGCTCTGATTTCGTGGCCAATACCCAAGTTCAAGAGGGTTTCCAGCACAGCAGGGGAAGACCACCTCCACAAACCGGCGGAGGGGGTATCAATTGGGACTAAGAGTTAAATCAGCCTTGTCCGAAGCATAGCTCGAGGGGACGACCGGCGAAACACACTATAGGAGAATGCAGGCCCTTGATGAAAGCCATGATGGGTCGCTTTAATCCCAATGACAGGCCCCCAAATGGTGGTTCAGGCCCAGGGTTCTATGGTCCAGGACAGCAGGGGAACAGCTCCGGATCAGGATATCGGGGCAATAACAGTTGTTATCATAACCGGGCCAGTAATCAAAATGGCCAAGGTGGTTATAATAACCAAGGCAATCAGCCGCGTAATCAGGGTGGTTACAATAACCAAGGCAGCCAGCAGACAGACCAAAATAGTCACAACAACCAAGGAAATCAGCAGCGTCAGCAACAACAGCAACAATCAGGGTATTAGAGTAATCCGAAGGAGCTAAGTAGTGGGCAGTATCATGTGTTCACCACGAGTCTGTGTAAACGAGATCAGAAGGTTTTAAAGCGGGCAGTCCATGCGGTTGAACCGGCGACACCGCAATTCCTGCGCTGGTTAGAGCAGCCCATCATCTGGAGTAGGGAGGATCACCCAATGCGGGTGGATAATCCGGGCCACTTGGCCTTGGTGGTAGCACCACAAGTGGGTGGCTACAAGTTCACTAAAGTTCTTATGGATGGCGGCAGCAACATCAATATCTTGTACTATGAGACTTTCCGTCGTATGGGCCTGACGGATAAGAAGCTAAGGCAATCAAACACGGTATTCCATGGGGTGGTTCCAGGTAAGTCAGCTTATCCGGTTGGAAAAATTGACTTAGAAGTTACCTTTGGAGATGAGAATGATTCCAGGTCAGAGATGATAACTTTCGAAGTCGTCAAGATCCGGAGCCCCTATCATGCTTTATTCGGGAGGACGGTTTATGCCAGGTTTATGGCCATGCCATGTTATGTTTATCTGCAGCTCAAGATGCCGGGTCACAAAGGCACAATCACGGTTCATGGAAGTCGCAAGATAGCAGTGGAATGTGAAGAAGGAGATGCTGCCTACGCGGAGGCAGTATGTGCCACAGAAGAGTTGAAGTTTTATAAAGATAATGTTGATCCGGCAGATATGACTCCGTTGAAGAAGCCAACTACAGAGCATGATCCGGCGTTGAAGTTTAAATCAGCGGAGGAGACCAAGCAAGTTGATTTCGTGCCAGGCGATTCATCCAAGCAGTTCACGATCAGCGCTAACCTTGATCCTAAATAGGAAAGCGCGCTCATCGAGTTCATCCGTGAGAACTGGGATATCTTTGCATGGAAACGTTCTGACATGCCAGGTATACCGAGGGAACTCGCTGAGCACAGTCTTAATATTGATCCGAAGTTTAAACCGGTCAAGCAATATATGCGCCGCTTCAACGAAGAGAGGCGCAAGGCTATAGGAGAGGAAGTGGCCAGGCTTTTGGCTGCAGGGTTCATAGCGGAAGTTTTTCACCCAGAGTGGTTGGCTAATCCGGTGCTGGTGTTAAAGAAGAATGGGAAGTGGAGAATGTGTGTGGACTACACATACCTCAACAAAGCTTGTCCAACCGATCCTTTTGCTCTCCCTCGCATTGATCAAATTATCGATGCTACAGCGGGATGTGAGCGACTAAGTTTTTTGGATGCATACTCAGGGTATCACCAGATCAAGATGGCAGTTAAAGACCAGGAGAAGACAGCTTTCATAACTCCTTTTGGTGCTTTTTGCTATGTATCTATGCCTTTTGGGCTCAAGAGTGCCCAACCAACTTATCAGCGTTGCGTTCAGAACTGTCTTAAGGGGCAGATAGGAAGAAATGTTCGTGCCTATGTGGATGATATTGTGGTGAAGTCAAGGAAGGAAGAGACACTGATAGAGGACCTCAAGGAGACCTTCGACAACCTTCGGGCCTATAAGATGATGCTAAATCCGGAGAAGTGTGCTTTTGGTGTTCCGGCGGGCAAGCTCCTCGGGTTTTTGGTGTCAAACAGAGGAATCGAAGCTAATCCGGAGAAAATCAAGGCAATCACATCGTTAACAAAGCCGGTTTGCATTAATGATGTTCAGCGTATCGCTGGCCGGACCACAGCATTGAGCCGGTTTATTAGCCGTTTGGGGGAGAAGGCGATTCCACTTTATCAGATGCTGAGAAAGACGGATTGGTTTATATGGAGTGACGAGGCAAATACTGCGTTTGAGGATTTGAAGCGACAGCTGGCAAGGCCTCCAGTCCTAGCTGCCCCTGTTGATAATGAGCCTTTGTTGTTATATGTTGCCGCCAACGCACGGGCAGTTAGTGTGGCAATTGTGGTTGAACGCAAAGAAGCAGGAAAGGAATATCCGGTTCAGCGTCCGGTTTATTAAGTGAGTGAAGTACTCATTGAGTCTAAGCAGAGGTACCCACATTGGCAGAAACTGGTGTATGGTGTGTTCATGGCGAACCGGAAATTGAAGCACTATTTCCAGGGTCATCCAATAACTCTGGTTAGCTCAGCACCATTGGGGGACATCATCCAGAACAGAGAAGCAACGGGTAGAGTGGCGAAGTGGGCCATTGAACTCAGCCCGCATGAGTTGAAATATGTGCCACAGACCGCTATAAAATCTCAGGCGTTGGTGGATTTCATCAATGATTGGACAGAATTACAAACACCTGAGGAGAAGCCGGATTTGACATACTAGACGATTCACTTTGACGGTTCAAGACAGTTAGAAGGCTCGGGGGCTGGAGTTGTCTTAACTTCCCCGTGAGGTGATAAGTTTTGTTACGTCCTCCATTTATTGTTTCCTTGTACTAATAATGCAGCAGAATATGAAGCATTACTTCATGGCTTGCGGATGGCAAAGGAGATGAATTTGAGCCGGGTCAAGTGCTTTGGCGATTCAGATTTAGTGGCACAGCAAGTTTCAGGCAAGTGGGATTCAAGGGATCCTCTCATGGCGGCTTACAGACGAGAAGTGGAAGCAGTGGCTGGATATTTTAAAGGGTATCAAGTGGACCACATAGACCGGCGAAAGAATGAAGCGGCTGATGCTTTAAGCCGGCTGGGTTCTCAACGTAAACCGGTACCTCCAAATACTTTTTTGGATGAGCTGCACAGTCCATCAGTACAAGTACCATCGGAGGAAGACCTAGCTGTTCCTGATCCGGAGGCACAGTTAGTTGCAGCGCTTCATGTTATTCCGGATTGGACGCTGCCTTATTTGGCATATCTGAGCCGAGGAGAGCTACCGGATGATGAAATAGAGGCACGGCAGATAATCCGGCGTTCTAAGTCCATGACAATTGCAAACGGGGAACTTCATCATCGCAGCGTTTCTGGAGCGTTTCAGCGGTGTGTGTCAGCTGAGGAAGGATGCGAGATTCTTCGCGAGATCCATGAAGGGGATTGTGGTCATCATGCCGGTTCAAAATCATTGGTGGCTAAATCTTTTCGACATGGTTTCTATTGGTTAACAGCTCATGCTGATGCGGCGGATCTAGTCCTGAAGTGTGATGCTTGTCAGAAGTTTTCACGACGTGCTCTTGTTCCGGCACAGGAGCTCCGGATGATACCAATAACCTGGCTGTTTGCGACTTGGGGGCTTGATATGGTTGGACCTTTTAAGCGATCCCAAGATCAGAAAACTCATCTACTTGTGGCGGTGGATAAGTTTACAAAGTGGATTGAAGCAGAACCTGTGAGCAAGTGTGATGCAGCCACAGCGGTCAAATTCATCAAAAAGGTAATTTTCCGGTTTGGCTTTCTACACAGCATCATCACAGACAACGGCACCAATTTATCTAAGGGTGAGATGGAAGAATTTTGTCAACGAGAGCATATTCGCCTAGATGTATCTTCTGTGGCCCACCCTCAAACCAATGGTCAAGCTGAAAGAGCAAACCAGGAGATTTTGCGAGGTATCAAGCCCCGGGTTATGACTCCCTTGCAAAGAACCCCGGGATGTTGGGTTGAGGAGTTACCATCTGTCCTTTGGAGTATCAATACTACGCCAAACCGGTCCACAGGTTATACGCCTTTCTTTATGGTGTATGGTGCTGAAGCGGTCCTTCCAAGTGATATCCGTCATGATTCACCAAGGGTGACATCATATGTTGAAGCGGCTAACGAACAGGCAAGACAAGACAGTTTGGACTGGCTGGATGAGGAGCGTGATATAGCAGCTGCACGGTTTGCGATTTATCAACAAGACTTGCGCAGATATCACAGCCGCCGGATTAAGAGCAGAACATTCCAGGAGGGAGACTTAGTACTCCGGCTCATCCAGGACCAAACAGATATGCACAAGCTATCCCCACCTTGGGAAGGGCCCTTTGTGGTCAGCAAGAATCTGCACAACGGTTCATACTACCTGGTGGACGTTCGAGAACACAAGGACTCACGGACATCGGAAGAGGAGACAAAGAGGCCGTGGAACATCGCCCTCTTACGGCCCTACTATACCTGAGCCATGAGCTCCACTGTATCCTATGTATATATTATGATTAATGAATAAACCGGCACCCTCGGTAAACCGGGGGCTCAGCCTTTTTTCCAACACATGTAATTTATGAGGACAACCATATATATATTATCATCTGTCATATTTCAAACATATCGATCGGTTTAAAGCTGATTTTGCAGAATATATACTTAGAAGCAATAAGACTCCCTGAAGAGCGTAAGGTCACATCCGGCTCAAAGAGGACGCTTCATGGAAACCCTCTGGATGGTAATCCATTCAGTGATTGGTTCAAGATTTACCCATGGTTCTATGGAGCCATGGAGGCCCTCTGGACAGGCGATAGCTATCCAGTGATTGGCTTATGTTTACCCATGGCTTCATTGAGCCATGGAGGCCCTCTGGACATGCGATAGCCATCCAGTGATTGGCTTATGTTTACCCATGGCTTCATGGAGCCATGGAGGCCCTCTGGAAAGGTGACAGGCATCCAGTGATTGGCTACAGTTTTTTCTTATGGTTCCTATGGATGGTACCCGCATCCATCGACCGGCCCTCTAGAAAGACGACACTACCCGCATCCAGTGATTGGCTGAACCTTGCTTTGAGCCTGGCAGCTCATAAAAAGCCTCGACTACATGGTTTTATTTGCAAATTTGCATTTCTGATTTTTATGTGTTATGGTTCTTTAATCCGGAGTGGGACAATTCAAGAAATTGGCCACACATCTACAAAGTTATAAAGTCTGGGTAATGAATACCAGCATGAGATAAACCGGTGTTCATTATAACCCGGATCACCCATCAGGCAAAGGCCAAGTATAAGCTATAAAAGCAAGATATAAACCGATACCTTTTATCAAGCCCAGTATCATTATTGGATTTATCAAAGTTTCCCTCAGGAAATATCAAATTCCACCGGATTAAGAGTATCAAGCATACTTGATCTCAGGTATAAACTTATTTCTAATATAAGTATACACTTGTTTTGATATATTGTGAGAACAATTTAATGGGTCCAGCGGTAAAACCGTTAGGATGAATTTTTAGTATTGTCTGCAGGAACAGATGATATGCAGGACACGCCATGGTAGAACAAATTGAAGTTGGCAATATTAAAGCAAGAAGTATCCGGATCAAAACAGACACAGTTTTCAGCTATCCTATTACAAGGCATAGCAAGCCTGACAGATTAAAGATTATCTGATAACATGGGATTGCAATTACAACAATAAGTTATGAGCTATGCTCCTTCCTGCTGAGACGGCTGGGCATCAACTTGATCCGGAGTTTCCTCTTCTTCTTGAAGCGGCTGGAAATCCGGGGCGCACCAGTCGATTTTCGTTAAAATACGGAAATACATCTCTTCATTGATCAATTCAGACGGATCGATATCTGGAGCGAAGGTATGAGGACGAACTGGTGGGATTAGATTGACGGTATCATAAACCGGCCGCTCCACCCGCTCGTTCTGCAAGTCGTACCCTGGATGATACCTGGATAAATCTGTTTCGGCTGCAAGTTTGCTGGCGAGAGGACGCATCTCCTTCGTCAAGGCATAGAGATCCTTTGCAGTAAACGATGATCCGTCTTCCTTGGTATTTGGACACCCATTTAAAGCTTCTTCCGGATCAAAGTCCGGAACCCATGCTTTCGCTCTGGTAAGCGCCATAAGGGCACCGGCTCGAGCAGCAGACTTCTTAACTTCCTCCAAACGCACTGGCAAAACAGACATCTTTTCTAACGTGCCTTGGATGGTAGTGGGGCCCGGTTTATTGAAAGATGTTGCACTTATGATCCTTTGAGCGCCGGAGTACAGCTGCTCGACCAAAGTGTAACAGGTCTTAAGTTTTTTCCGTAAGTCATCCCCAAGATGGGTGACACGGCGCCCTGCAGATGATTATCACAGTTAAACCGGCACAGATGGAAGATTACAAAGATGAAAGCAGGAATACGGATTAGATACTTACCGAAGATTGCAGAGGTCAACTAGGGCTGCTGGCGTGAACTAGGGCTTCATATTTCGAACGTTGTTGTTTTTAAAATGGAGGCGAACAAGATGAGGCCAACGGATGCGGCCGCGCGCTGGGCGCATGGCCACCGCATCCCAGGACAGGCCCGGACACGACCCCATTGCCCTACCCAAACGGACAGATTCCGGGCAAAACGGATGTCCGGATGGGGTCATGCGCTGAAATTGGCCTCATGGTGGCTGATATGTGCTGCGTGGGCGAGGTCTCTCTTTCTTCTCATACGGGATCTGCAGGTAGCCGTTTTAGATATCCCACACAATGAAGTGTGTTTTAGGATTTTAATCCACTTACTCATTGGGCAGGATTCTCTTGCGCCCATGGCGTATATAATAACGGTGATCCTCCTCCAACTTGGTGACGAGGATGGTCTCCCCCCTGTTTGCTCCTTGTTCAACATCCACTCCTTCTTCGATAGCGGCACCCAGTCTGGCCGCTGGGGAACCAACATGACGAAGAGGAGCGAAGTCATAGACTAGAGGTCATCAGTGAATGTGCGCGGTGACGCCAACTAGATCCAGAGCTGCCCCTCGATCCGGAGTCGTGCACATACGACCATCTCTCTGTGTCTGACTTCTTGCCAACTGAGACGATGAGAGATGTGTGTGCGATGGCTGGTGTATGTGTAGGAGAGGAGGAGGCGCATTGTGCGGGGTGTGCCTTGAGCCTGAGTTGGATTCTAGGTCATCGCGTCAACATGAATGCAGCTAGGCCGAAGGTCGATCAGCCCAAGTGAATGCGGGTAAGCCGGAGCAGACGAGGTGAGGGGGTTGGGTTGGATGGGTCCATGTTGTTGGAGTCTGACGTGGTTGATGCCTGCTACTTGTGAGCATCGTCAACATTTTCTTGAAGAGGAGAGGATGAAGCAATACATTAAAGATAAGTATTTCCCTCAGTTAATAATCAAAGTTATCAATCTAATAGGAGAACCACACAGTACCTCGTTAGCAGCACATGCATGCACAAAAGAAAAATACTTGCACCCAACACGAGCTGGGAGTTGTCAATCCCCTCGGCTGTTATTTGTAAGGATTAAATCTCTTAGTGGTAGATAGATAATATAAATTGCAAAACAAAATAAAAGAAATAAAATTGCAACAAAGTATTTTTGTATTTTTATATATAATAAAAGTAGACTAGGGGACATTTTTTCATAAAGGGCGCTTTTATTATCTCAAAATGTAGCATCAAAGTGATACAAAGCATTAAGAGTATCATCCGGCCTCTGCATAAGTAGGATGCACACAGCTAAACACCAGTAGTCTGATAAATTGAAAGATAAAAGACCGACAATTCAGCAACAATAGAGTCCATAGATCGACACTATGCCTATGTTGAAACAAATGGTGGACCGATCCGGAGATTATGCTGCCACCCATGTTGGGTAAAAATCCCCGTAGCCACCTGCTCCAACATCATACACACCGCCATGAACAACAGTTGGTACTCCGCTCGTTGTAGCGTACACCACGTACGAAGAAAGTGCGTACAACAGAAAATAATATGCAAAGGAGAAGCATATTTGTCATTAAAAACAACATCATTTCTATATAGCCAAAGCGACCATAGTAAGGCATACACTCCCACCCTTATTAGCGTTATGTACCTATTTGAAATACCGTCCAGCCAATGACGAAAAATATTGGCAACACTTGTGGGCGGATACAAATTTGATGCTATTTGGATGGCTCACCACGTAGAACGCGCAAACTTACAGTGAAAAAAGAGATGTTTAATTGTCTCGTCATGAGTAAAAAACACTTCTTACTTCCCGACCAGTTGCGTCATGCGAGGTTGTCTTTTGTTAGCACAACTCCCGTACGGAGACACCACATGAATATTTTGACTTTAAGTGGTACCTTCGCTTTCCAATTTTTTTTGTTATTACTCACTGGTATCTCAGAATGCGTGAGTGCACGATACATAGAGTCTACTATGAAAGACCCCGATGTAGTAAGGTTCCAGCGAAACACATAGGGGAGATCCAGAAGTGTAAGCGAAACAGAAGCCTATAAGGTTCCGGCGATACGTTTCATATTTAGTGATCTGGATGAAAATTTCTATTATACCCCCTTGGATACCTATCATATCAGGACCAAATTCGTAACATGTGCATATTTCCATTACTATTTATTAGACTCTCAAAAGGATATAAGTGAAGCATGAGAGTGCAACTATTTCTTTAAAATATCACTACCATCGTGCTCTAAAAGATATAAATGAAGCACTAGAGCAACCGCCTAGATCAAAAGATATAAGTGAAGCACATAGAGTATTCTAACAAATTACAAATAAATGTGGGTCCCTCTCAAAAGATGTGTCTTGAAAATAATGATTGTGGCAAACTAAAAATCAAACAAAGCAAAAACTACTATAATACACGAGGCTCCAAGCAAAACTCATATCATGTGATTAATAAAAATATAGCTCTAAGTAACATATTGATAGATTGTAGACGAAAGAGGGAATGCCATTCGGGGCATCCCCAATCTTAGACGGTTGGGTCTCCTTGAATATTACCTTGGGGTGCCTTGGGAATCCCCAAGCTTAGGGTCTTACCACTCCTTATTCCTTCCTACATCGTGATCTCACTCAAAACTTGAAAACTTCAGCACACAAAACTCAACAGAAACCTCGTGAGATCCGTTAGTATAATAAGAAAATCATAAACTTTAGTTACTGTTATGAACCTATCCATAGTTTATTATTTCATAATTCATACTTTACGATAAATTCTCGATGGCTTATACCCCCCGATATAATCCATAACATCATTAAAACAAGCAAACTATGTAACGAAAACAGAATCTGTCTAAAACAGAAATGTCTGTAATGATTTGAATAATGACCATACTTTGGAAACTCTAAAAATTCTGAAAAATTTAGGCAACGTCGGCAATTTGTATATAAATCATGTGTAACATTTTACAACAAATATCACGTTCCAGTGATGTATTAGAATTTTCTGCACTGGACGCAAAAGTTTCTGTTTTAACACAGAATCAAGTCAACTATCAACCACATCATCCCAAAGGCTTTACTTGACACACACACTAATTAAAATAAAAAAACAAAATCATAACAGTAGCATCATTTTTTGAACACTCATAAACAGAAAATAAACAAAAAAATTAACATAACTGTCGGGTTGCCTCCCAACAAGCGCTATTGTTTTACGCCCCTAGCTAGGCGTAATGCATTGTTTCAAGAATTTTCATCTTTAGTTTTCATCCCATGGGTAGATCTAACAATTTATTCATATGGTGTTCTAGTTCTTTTCCTTGGTAAGTTTTCCATCCCTTTCTTGAATGGTAATTGGAAACTTATGTTTCTTTTTTTGATATTGGTAATAGCTCCTATGGTGTGTAGGAAAGGCCTACCAAGTATTATAGGACAAGAAGGATTGCATTCAATAGCAAGCACAATGAAATCCACGTCCACATAATTTCTATTAGGAAGTATAAGAACATCATTTATTCTACCCAATGGTTTCTTAATACTTAAATCCACTAAGTGCAAATTAAGGGAACATTCATCCATATCAACAAGGCCTAGCACATCACATAAAGATTTTGGTATACTGGCAACACTAGCACCTAAATCACATAAAGCATTACATTCACATTATATAATTTTCACTTTAATAGTAGGTTCCCATTAATCATGCAACTTCATTGGTATAGAAATTTCTAATTCCATCTTTTCTTCAAAAGCTTTCATCATAGCTTCTAAAATGTGTTTAGTAAAATCTTTATTTTGGTCATAAGCATTAGGTAAATTTATCATGGATTGCAACAAGGAAATACACTAAATTAAAGAACAACTATCATAATTAAATTCCTTGTAATCCAAAGTAGTGGGCACATCACTATTTAAAGTCTTGACCAATCCAAACCCATTTTTATCTTTTTATCATCAAAATCATCACCCTCTAAACAATTGGGACACCTTCTAGATAAAGTTGACTCACCTCTAGTCTGTCTTTCATCAAGTTTTATACTACTAAACAAATATTGAACAGGTGTGACACTGTCGGTGTACTAAGGTAGGGGTACCTCAGTACCCCAACTTGTGCACGGGCAGTAGCAGCTTCCCGCGGCAGGGCTCACCACGTGCTCGTCGGAGACCTTTCTGATCCATATGAAGCCATTCAAAAACAAAGTATACAAGACAGAAGATCAAGGCCCCGGCAAGTAGAGCTTGCCGGGAAGGCCGTCCCAGGCTCAAGATTACCTCACTAGCACAAGACCCTGGCAAGAGGAGCTTGCCAGGAAGACCAGAAGATTACATTTCAGAAGACATGCCTCGGCGCAGCATGCGCCCCGGCAGGGCCCGGGGAGCGACAAGCTTCAGAGCCCGGCAAGCTTCCGGGCCCGGCAAGGTCAAGGCCCCGGCAAGGTGCTTGCCGGGGAGAGCTACGCTGTGTGCCCACGCTCCAGCTCATCGAACCACGCGTCGCCCTGGGGCCATCCCAGGGACGCGTGGCGGATGGCTGTGCAGCCTGGGGGACACGGTGGCACTCCACGGTGACGAAGCCATCACCGTGGCAAACGGAGACGCAAGGGCGGGCGCTTTTGGGGTCGACGGTGATGGGCATTTAATGCTCTTGTCCCCCACTGTCAAAGTAGGTGATGACCACTGTTCATGCACTGTTCATCCACTGTTCCCGCACTGTTACAACTACCACCAATGTTACATTTTTACCCTTTCTCCTACGTTGACACCTGTCGGTGACCCCTTGAGCTATAAAAGGAGGCCCATGCACAACGTAGAAAGGGTTCGGAACCTAGATCGCTTACTCGCTTGGTGTAGCTAGTTCTTCAAGCTCCCGAGCTCTCCAACTCAATACAATCTAAGCAGGAGTAGGGTTTTACGCGTCCATCGCGGCCCGAACATGGGTAAACTGCCCGCGTGCTCTCTACGATCTGCTCTTTGTGCTCCCTCCGCTCCCTTACCGCACGAACAAGGGGCTCCGGTCCCATAGGTGCTCGTGGTGGACAGTTTCCCCCGACAAGATCTACCGGGACGCAGCAGCCGCGGCGGAGAGCAGTACACTTGCCGCTGAAGCTCCCGAGGGGAAGAAGACCAAGACCAAGTCCGGCAAGTGCTCTGGGACCCACTCCGGCAACCGTACCTCTTCGGAGTGCTGCGCTGCCGTTGAGGACGTTCCATCGAGCTCCACCGGCAAGTGCAAGAAGGGGATGGCCGCTCCTCCGGCAACCAAGAAGGTGTTCGCCAAGGAGGACGGCACTGGTGGTACCTTCACCATCAGTGCCACACTTGACAGCAAATAGGAAAGCGTGCTCGTTGCCTTCCTGCGGGCGAATGTCGATGTGTTTGCCTGGCAACCATCTGACATCCCCGGTGTTCCCAGGAAGGTAATTGAGCACAAGCTTGCTGTTTGTCCTCATGCGTGGCCCGTCAAGCAGAAGGTCAGGAAGCAAGCCGTGGAGCGCCAAGAATTCATTGCCGAAGAAATCAAGAAGCTAGAAGCAGCGGGCCTAGTTAGAGGCCCGCCCCTGCTTCCTCTGCTTTTAAGGGGGAAGTGGGGGACGCTCCGCATTTCCCATTAAAGAACGTGGCCACGTTCCCTCCCACGACGCCGCAATCGACGCGTGCTGTTGTGGAGTGACGCGGCGGATGCGGAAGGGGATTCGGCGTGCCGTGGGCCGCGCGTGCCCGTGCACTGTTTTGGGCCTGGCCCAACAGCGCTTGGCACCGTGTGTAGCCCAGGCCCGGGGGCTCCTATCGGTGTACTAAGGTAGGGGTACCTCAGTACCCCAACTTGTGCACGGGCAGTAGCAGCTTCCCGCGGCAGGGCTCACCACGTGCTCGTCGGAGACCTTTCTGATCCATATGAAGCCATTCAAAAACAAAGTATACAAGACAGAAGATCAAGGCCCCGGCAAGTAGAGCTTGCCGGGAAGGCCGTCCCAGGCTCAAGATTACCTCACTAGCACAAGACCCTGGCAAGAGGAGCTTGCCAGGAAGACCAGAAGATTACATTTCAGAAGACATGCCTCGGCGCAGCATGCGCCCCGGCAGGGCCCGGGGAGCGACAAGCTTCAGAGCCCGGCAAGCTTCCGGGCCCGGCAAGGTCAAGGCCCCGGCAAGGTGCTTGCCGGGGAGAGCTACGCTGTGTGCCCACGCTCCAGCTCATCGAACCACGTGTCGCCCTGGGGCCATCCCAGGGACGCGTGGCGGATGGCTGTGCAGCCTGGGGGACACGGTGGCACTCCACGGTGACGAAGCCATCACCGTGGCAAACGGAGACGCAAGGGCGGGCGCTTTTGGGGTCGACGGTGACGGGCATTTAATGCTCTTGTCCCCCACTGTCAAAGTAGGTGATGACCACTATTCATGCACTGTTCCCGCACTGTTACAACTACCACCAATGTTACATTTTTACCGTTTCTCCTACGTTGACACCTGTCGGTGACCCCTTGAGCTATAAAAGGAGGCCCATGCACAACGTAGAAAGGGTTCGGAACCTAGATCGCTTAGGACGGACCAAGTGCTGTTCAAGAAAGAGAAGCCTTACCAGGAAGCAAGCAATATATAAAAGCTAAGTTACCAGAATTTGAGCAATTCAAATTTTTAAATTTTGATTATCTTCCTTGAACAACCACACTTTGTATGGGAAACCTATGCGCGGAGGAACCTACCCGTAGCTAGCCGCACCCTTATCTTGTTTTCGAGTACGCTCGACGACGTAAGTGAGCTGCGACAAGTGTCGCGCCCTTGCTTCGTTTTCGAGTTCACTCAGCAAGCTAAGTGCGTTGCGACTAGCTGCGGCAAGGTTGCTTGCCGGTAAGACCTTGGCCAGCAGGCTGCTCGGAGTCCAGTACTCAGCGCTCGCGGCAAGGGCCCCTTGCCGGCAAGTTCCCTAGAAGCGTAGGGTTGAAGGCATACAAAGTAGAGGACCAAAACAAGGGAGATAATGTTGCACTGATTGATCAAAATAGGATAATATATTACAAGGGATAACTTGTCGCAATGACTAATAAGTTCATGTCCATGGCACCCTATGCAGCAGCAAAAGAGATAAAGAAAAGGAGGCCTAATCTACGTGGTCGCCTTCAACCCTGGAGATCTTGTTCACTTTGGCGATAATGTGGGCGACCTGCGCCTTCAGCGCCTCCATATCCACGTCGGCCGGCAAGCTGCGAAGAACGTTGACGAGGTTTATGCCAGGATTGCGGTACACTATCTTCGTCAGGACGCGCTCCAGAGTTCCCGCGCAAAGCTGGCATGACTCCTCGGCCAGTTGCGCGGGGAGCTTCTTCTGTAGATTTGCGAGAGCCGGCGCGATCCCTCTGAAGAAGAGACTGAGCTTGGCGCTGTGGGGGAGATTTGGATCCGGAGAGTATATGAGATGCTCAACCCTCAGCGCCATCAGCTCCTTGTCGATGCTAGCCGCAGAAGCCACCAGATCTTCAGTCCATACCTCGACGGTCTGGCGGAAGTTGTTGGTTGCAGTAGTGGCGCTCTCCACCAAGCCTCGCTCTTTGCGGAGCTCGTCCTTCAGTTTGGTCTCGCGGTCCCGGACGGCGTCGAGCGAGTCCTTCAGCGTGGAGACCTTCAGCTCCAGATCTGCAATTGAGTCCTTGGCGGCCTTCAGCTCGTCGCCTTGCTTGGAAAGGCGTACCTGGAGTTCAGAATTAGTGTGGGCGTCCTTCTCGCGCTCTATGTTGAGCGCGGTGACCCTCTCCGTGCTCGCCCTCAGGAATTCCTCCAGCTGCGCCACCTTAGCTTCGAGGTCCTTCTTGGCGGTCTCCGCGGTGACTGCGGCGACCTTCGCTTCCTTCAGCTCTCCGCCAAGGGCCTGCTCCCGGGCGGTAAGGTCTTCCTCGTGAGCGTCGAGGTTGACCTTCCGTTGGGTGAGCTCTCCTTCTCGCCGAGACAGCGCTTCTCCCGCGAGTCGCTGCTGCTCCTCGGCCTCAGCTTTCTCCAGGAGCCACTCTTGGTACTCGCCGGCAAGCCTCTCGCGCTCCTCCGCCAGGTCGCGGAGGGCCGCCTGGTTGGCGGCACGGAGCTCCGCGGCGCGCTTCTCCATATCTGCTGCGGCCTTGGCGGTGAGGGCCTCCCGAGACTCAAGCTTCGCCTGCCTGGCCCGGTAAAGGGCCAGGAGCCGGTGGAGTAACTTCTCCTCCTCAGGCTCGTCGCTCCCGCCAGGCGCCTCGACAATCTTCAGCCCCGCGGAGGCGAGGACCTCTCCATCAAAGGCCTCTCCCTCCGCGGGGGCTCGCGACGAGGATCCCCACGGCACCTGAATGAAGACGCCGTTGGGAGCCTCGAGGTAGAAGCCCGACTGCTCCTTTCCGGCGGAGGGGTCGGCGGCCGGTGCAGCACTCGATGCTCCTGCCGCCTCCGGGCCGGCAGTGCGGTCGCCGTCCCCCTCCTCGGCCGCAGCGTCTGCGGTTGGAGCAGTCTCCTCCGCGGCGGGCTCGTCGGCTCCCGCCCTGCTATCAGTAGCAGCGGCGTTGCCGTCGCCGCCGCCCGCCTCCTACTCGACGACGACCTCCGTCTCCATCTGCTCTGGGGGAGGAGGATCTAGAAGAAGAAGAAAAAGAAGAAGTTCAAGCAAATATCCAAAAAAGACAAGTCTAAGAAAACGAGGTTGCAAGACTTACCTTGGCGGACTTCGTCGACGGCGGGCTCCCTCGCCGGGGAGCTCTCCCTCGGCGGGGTGGCCGCCCTCGCCGGGCTGCTCGCCCTTGGCGGGGTACTCGCCCTTGGCGGAGTACCCGCCCTTGGCGGAGCGCTCTCCCTCGCCGGAGAGTTCGTCCTTGGCGGGGACGGCGGGGCTTGCGGCTCCTTGGGAGTGGTCTCCGGGTGCTCCTGTGGCTGCGGCTCCACCTCTGCACAAGACAATCAAGACCAAACAGAGCAACAAGATGTTAGTACAAACAAAATCCTCAAGCGCGCCCGACGAGCGGAAAGTTCAAAAACCAGACTTACGCTGGGGGCTGCGCTGGGGGCTGCTCCCCGGAGCAGCGCTTGGGTCCGGCAAGCTCGTCGCCGGCGCGTCCCCTGTCGCCGCGGCGGGCGAGTCGTCCTCGACCTCGACTACGGGAACCTTGGCCTTCTTCCCCGCTCGCTGGGCCAGGGTCCTGAAATCAAAGCAAGAAGCAAGATCAGAATCAGCAAAGAAAGAATCAAGACAGAATTGAAGAAGCTACAGAATACCAGTTCTTACTCCTGTTCCTCGTCGTCGTCGTCGTCGCTCAGGGCGGAGAAGTCGAACTCCACCTGAGGCGCGTCTGCACGAGGGGCGGGAGGAGAAGGCTCCCTCGGGCGCTTGGCGGTCCCCGGGGCTGGGGGCTGCGAAGACCCGGCCCCTGTGGATGCCGAGGCCCGGGGAGCAGGTGGAGCAGCCGCTCCGCTCTGAGAAGACCCTCCTCCACTTGGCGCTGACGTACGGGGCGCCTCCGCCGTAGCCTGTGTGCGGGGCGCCTCCGCCGCGGTTGGTGCGCCGGGCGCTCCCGTCGCGGCTTGGCTCCCCCAGGTAGCTCGCGCCGCCCGGCGAGCTGGTTGTTGTCGGGGCGCCTGCGCCCTCGTCGCCGTCGTCGCCTTGCGGAGACGCTTCAGCGGAGATCGCCTGGGACTTGCCCGAGGCGGGGAGGTCTCCGATGACGAGGAGGCGTCGTCGTTGAGCCCCAGAGACCCACCGGAGTCCTCGCCGGCCCCGGCGTCCTCCTCCTCCTCCTCCTCGGCCGGCTCGCTGGGCCCAGCGCCCTGCCCTGCGGCCGTGCTCCCTCCGGCACCTCCGCTCCCTCCGGCGCCTCCGCTCCCTCCGGCACCTCTGTTTCCTCCGGCAACGTCGCCCCTCGCGGCGGCCTCGGTCACGATCCCGGGGATCCCAGCATACCTCAGAGAGGGGACACCGGCGAGCTCGTCGGGCGAAAGCTTAAGCAGCCTGCGGATCTCCGCCTCCTCTGCTTGGCACGACGCTTCCGCAGCCTCTGCCTCTTCAACTGTGAACCCGAACTCTCCTGCCGATGCGGCTGCGGCGGCCTCTTCTACCCGGGAAGCTATATAAGCAATCTCCCGATCAGTGGTGGCCCGGGTGAGACCCTTGATCTCCTCCTTGTTCTTCGGCACCTCCACCAAGTTGTCGAAGAAGCTCATGATGGCATCCGGCTTGGGCGCTATCCATGTTGGGTCGACGCCGTGCGAGTCGCATGCGGGCATCATTGCGCGTAAGGGATCCCGGGCCGTGCTGTTGCATAGGGGCACCACTCCCCGTGGAGCTCTAAACCATTCCGGGTGGGCCGGGTCGTGCTTAAAAAGCTCCCGGACCATCCCCTTCAGCTCCAGCGACGTGAAGTTGAAGTTAAGTTCTGGGCGCAGTCTCATAATGTCCGCCGCGTTGCCGTACTCCCATGCTGGCCTCTTCCTCTCCTGTAGAGGGGCAATGCGGCGGTGGAGGAAGTCTGCTCCTACTTCTCCGATGGTCAACTTGGCTACCCGGAGACGAATAATTCTGACAAGGGCGACGTTGAGCTTGATGTCGTCCGAGTCCAGCTCACTCCAGTCCCTGCCGCGCACTATAGCAGTTGTGCGCGGCGCGGTGAAGGGTTGCGGCTCCTCCTCAACTACCCAGCACCAATCCGCGCGCCACTCCTCCCACTTGCCGCGGAGCTCCCCTTGCAGATAGGATTCCTTCTTGTTCAAGCGGAAGACCCAAGAGATACCCCCGGAGAGGGGAGCGCCGGCCTCTACTCTAGGCGTAAAGAAATGCCTAAAAAGCGCTACATTTGGATAGATCCCTATATAGTTTTCGCACAGATGTGCGAAAACCGCCATCGTGAGGATGGCGTTGGGGGTGAAATCTAAGAGGTGGAGGTTGTAGGTGTTCATGATATCACAGAAAAATTCAAAGAAGGGAGGACAAAGGTCGCAATGGAAGAAAACAGCGAAGAAGAAATACCCGCCGGGGTACATATCCTTGGCGGCGGCGGGATAAACTCTGGTCCGAGGATGCGCCTTGGTCTTCTTGGCCCAGAACAGGTAATACTTGTTCCAGAGCTCCCGCGCGGCGAGCCTTGGCGCGAAGACGACATTCCTCTTCCGCAGGAGAGCAAGCCTCGCCGCCTGCTCAGATTTCTCTTTCTTGGCCTTCTCCGCCTTTGCCTTCTCGGTCTTCGGGGCCATGGCGGAGGCGGCGAGGGAAGGAGGAACGAGGAGTCCGGCGGCGCCGCAGATGCAAGAGACGGCGGAGGAGGTGTGGAGGCGGAGCGCAGAGGGGAATTTCTGGAGATAGAAGAAGCAATGAAGGCGAAGTAAGGTAACGGCCCCTGCTTCCTCTGCTTTTAAGGGGGAAGTGGGGGATGCTCCGCATTTCCCATTAAAGAACGTGGCCACGTTCCCTCCCACGACGCCGCAATCGACGCGTGCCGTTGCGGAGGGACGCGGCGGATGCGGAAGGGGATTCGGCATGCCGTGGGCCGCGCGTGCCCGTGCACTGTTTTGGGCCTGGCCCAACAGCGCTTGGCACCGTGTGTAGCCCAGGCCCGGGGGCTCCTGTCGGTGTACTAAGGTAGGGGTACCTCAGTACCCCAACTTGTGCACGGGCAGTAGCAGCTTCCCGCGGCAGGGCTCACCACGTGCTCGTCGGAGACCTTTCTGATCCATATGAAGCCATTCAAAAACAAAGTATACAAGACAGAAGATCAAGGCCCCGGCAAGTAGAGCTTGCCGGGAAGGCCGTCCCAGGCTCAAGATTACCTCACTAGCACAAGACCCTGGCAAGAGGAGCTTGCCAGGAAGACCAGAAGATTACATTTCAGAAGACATGCCTCGGCGCAGCATGCGCCCCGGCAGGGCCCGGGGAGCGACAAGCTTCAGAGCCCGGCAAGCTTCCGGGCCCGGCAAGGTCAAGGCCCCGGCAAGGTGCTTGCTGGGGAGAGCTACGCTGTGTGCCCACGCTCCAGCTCATCGAACCACGCGTCGCCCTGGGGCCATCCCAGGGACGCGTGGCGGATGGCTGTGCAGCCTGGGGGACACGGTGGCACTCCACGGTGACGAAGCCATCACCGTGGCAAACGGAGACGCAAGGGCGGGCGCTTTTGGGGTCGACGGTGATGGGCATTTAATGCTCTTGTCCCCCACTGTCAAAGTAGGTGATGACCACTGTTCATGCACTGTTCATCCACTGTTCCCGCACTGTTACAACTACCACCAATGTTACATTTTTACCCTTTCTCCTACGTTGACACCTGTCGGTGACCCCTTGAGCTATAAAAGGAGGCCCATGCACAACGTAGAAAGGGTTCGGAACCTAGATCGCTTACTCGCTTGGTGTAGCTAGTTCTTCAAGCTCCCGAGCTCTCCAACTCAATACAATCTAAGCAGGAGTAGGGTTTTACGCGTCCATCGCGGCCCGAACCTGGGTAAACTGCCCGCGTGCTCTCTACGATCTGCTCTTTGTGCTCCCTCCGCTCCCTTACCGCACGAACAAGGGGCTCCGGTCCCATAGGTGCTCGTGGTGGACAGTTTCCCCCGACAGACACCAATCATTTTAATATCTTCATCGTGATTACGATAAAAACCGGGCGGAATCATATTTTCTAGAAATTCTCGCTTAGCCCTCAACTTAGCTGGCCTATCATTACTTTCATTAATAAATATTTGAATAGACTTAATTGACCCATTAATACCCTGCTTACATTGCAAGGTTTTAATTTTTAAGAGTTTTCACATCATGAGCAATCCTATCCATGTTTCTAGCCATATCATCAACTTTATGCAAATTTTCTTCTACCATAGCATTGAAAATCTTTTGAGAACTAATATATTTTTTAATTTGATTCTCAAGATAAGTAGGTATTCTATTGTTATAATTATTATATGAATTACTATAATTATTATAGGAATTTCTGGGATACAGTCTAGAATTGAAATTACCCCTATAGGCATTGTTGTTGAAATTGTTCCTAGAGATAAAATTCACATCAATAGCATCATTACTTTGTTCAAACAAAGTAGATAGTGGAACATCATTAGGATCAACATGAGTATTTTTACTAGAAAGCATTTTCATAAGGTCATCCATGTTATTAGTCTATGTAATAACTTCTTCGACATAGTTTACCTTCTTACCAGTTGGAGCTCTTTCGGTATGCCATTGAAAATAATTTGTCATGATATTATCAAGGATTTTTGTAGCTTCTCCCAATGTGATTTCCATAGAAGTACCACCTACAACAACGTCTAGCAGATTTCTCAACATAAATTTTAGTCCCGCATATTTTTTTTGTACAATCATCCATAAGCTTACACCATAAGTGGGGCAAGTTCTAATCATTAATTTCATTCTCTCCGAAGATTTTGCAGAATGTTCATGTTTAAGTTGCTTAAAGTTCATAATTTGATTTCTGAGAGAAATAATCTTAGCGGGAGGAAAATACTTGGCACTACAAACATCCTTACACCTATCCCATGAATCATTACTATTGCGAGGCAAGGATGTAAACCAACTTTTAGCATGATCTGGAATAATTTCAAATTTATAATATCAATGAAAGTATTAATATAGGAAGCATCATCCTCATTAGGATTTCCAGAAAATTGTTCTTTCATAAAAAGATTTAGCAAAGCAGCATTAATATCGCTTGACTCCGCACTAGTGGTGGGAGGAGCAATTGGAGTACTAATAAAATCATTATTATTAGTATTTGAAAAGTCACACAATTTGGTATTTTCTTGAGACATAGTGACAAGCAAGCAAAATAGTTAAGAAAATATTTTTGTGTTTTGTATTTTTTTTATAAGAAGTGGGGGAGATGAAAATGAGAGGCAAAGGCAAATAAAATGTAGAGCAAGTAGATGATAGTTTGTGTGTACGTACTTGATAGGTTTTCAATCCCTTAGTGCAAAAGAATGTCACGTTGTATTGCCCGTTAAGATGACAACCTTTATTATGCAGTCTGTCACTTTTATTCTTTGTCATCCAAGTTCGTACAACACTCAATTTTCTCTTACACTAAATGATCTCACATATTTAGAAGCAATTTTTATTGCCTTTCTGCACCGATGACAACTTACTTGAAGGATCTTACTCAATCCATAGGTAGGTATGGTGGACTCTCGAAAAAGGTTTGGGTTTAAGGGTTTTTGGATGCACAAGTAGTATCTCTACTTAGTACGGAATTTTTGGCTAGAAAAGATATCGGGCAAGCACCACATGTTAAAGGATCTATAACTATATGACTTCTATGTGAATATGAACAAACATAAATCATTAAGTTGTCTTCCTTGTCCAACGTCAACAATTTTGGCATATAATATTTTGATGGGGGCTCACAATCACAAAAGGTTTCTAGAATAGTATATTTATATGTGAATCTTCTCTTCCCTTATTAATTCTTTCATGAGTTGCATCCTTGACCAATGCTATGTTTGTCAATATCTAACAAATTTTTCTACTTATACTTTTCCTTATGTGGTGCTATCACCTACCATAGGATTAGTATATGATCATATTGATTTATTTACTTCCTTTATTTCTTTTCTTTATTTGCAGCATGAAAGTAAAGAAAGCAAAAATTCAATCCAAACTTTATTATATAACTTGCACATGGTGACAAGGATAGATCACTAAGCAAACTCTCGAAAAGAAAGGATCGAACAAAACTTATTTTGTCTAAAGCAAAAAAGATTGAACTAATAATAAGTAAAAGCAAAAAGATAGTGGGATGATACGATACCGGGGCACCTCCCCCAAGCTTGACGGAAGCCAAGGGGAGCGCCCATACCCGATACTCAGTTCTTCTTAGGTGGTGAAGAAGATGATGGTGGTGATGAAGATGTGATCTTGTCCTTCAGGATTAAGAGGTCCTTCAATCTACTGATGATGCTCCGAAGAAGGGCGATGCGCTCTCGATGAAGAATGCTTACACGAGTGAGATATTTATTTTGCACAGGAACCATTTCAATGACCTGGAAGGCCTCAATTTCAGTGGGAGTAAGAAGAGGGTAGTATGATTTAAGGATATATTCTTCTTCTTCCTCTTCTGGTAGCGCTTGCTTCATTGCCGGTGCTTGATCATCGATGACCTCGTCGCCCTTGTCACCCCTTGTAGCTTCTATAGGATCTTCCCTCTTCAGCTTGATCTTCATCAGCCAAGAATCTTCTTCCATCGGGTTGAAGGAGGAGTAAGACATGATGTCTAGCTTGGTAAATCTGACCAAAAACAGCAAGAAAAGAAAACCGAAGATTTCTCCATGATACGGTGGTCAACAGGTTAGGGGAGTATATATAGAATTTTTATCTTGGGAAACAAGCAAGCTATAGAAAAATGGAGTCCGAAAGGTGCTCGAGCTGGGCACAACCCACCTGGGCGCGCCAGCATTGCCTGGCGCACCCTGGTGTATTGTGCTCACCAGGGGACGCTTCCTAGAAGTTTCTTTATTTCCAAAATGCTAAAATATTCCAAAACTAATAGAAAATATTTTTGCGGATTTTTCGGAGTCTGTTTACTTATCGTATCACGTACCTCCTTATTTTAGCGATTCTGGAGTGTTCCGGAAGGACTCTTTTATGTGCTCTTCCGGTGTCAAAGTTTGTATACTATTACTTTCAACATTAATGGGCGTACCTGAGATATAATGCTTTATTCGTTGCCCATTGACCACCTTAGGGATAGTACCTTTGGAATTATTTATTTTGATGGCACCAGACCAATAAACCACCTCAATGACAAATGGGCCTTCCCATTTCGAGAGGAGCTTGCCTGCAAAAAATATCTGAAATGAGAGTCGTACACAAGAACATATTCTCCAACTTTAAACTCACATTTTTGAATTCTTTTGTCATGCCGTATTTTAACTTTTTTTTTGAATAACTTTGCATTTTCATAAGCTTGGGTTCTCCGTTCATCTAATGAGCTAATATCAAATAACCCATTTTCACCAGCAAGTTTGAAATCATAGTTGAGTTCTTTAACCGCCCAATATGTTGTATGTTCTAACTCAAGAGGCAAATGACAAGCTTTATGTTCTTTAACCGCCCAATATGCTTTATGTTCTAACTCAAGAGGCAAATGACAAGCTTTTCCATAGACTATTTTATAAGGAGACATACCCATAGGATTTTTATATGCTGTTCTATAAGCCCAAAGTGCATCATCTAACTTCTTAGACCTATAATTCCTGGACCTATTAATAGTCTTTTAAAAAATTAATTTTATTTCTCTATTGCTAAGTTCAACTTGACCATTTGACTGAGGACGATAAGGTGATGCAATTCTATGGTTAACATCATACTTAGCAAGCATTTTACGGAAAGCACCATGAATAACGTACGAACCGCCATCAGTCATTAAATATCCAGGGACTCCAAACCTTGGGAAAATAACTTCCTTAAGCATTTTAATAGATGTATTGGTATCAACACTACAAGTTGGAATAGCTTCTACCCATTTAGTAACATAATCAACAACAACCAAAATATGTGCATACCCATTAGAGGAAGGAAAAGGTCTCGTGTAATCAAATCCCCAAACATCAAATGGTTCGACAACGAGTGAATAATTCATAGGCATTTCTTGACGCTTACCGATATTACCTATTCTTTGGCATTCATCACAAGATGGGACAAACTTACGGGCATCCTTGAAGAGAGTAGGCCAATAAAATCCAGATTGCAATACCTTGTGAGCAGTTCTATCTCCAGCATGATGCCCTCCATAAGGCTCAGAGTGACATTTCTGTAGTTTTTGTCCCTGTTCATGCTCAGGTACACAACATCGAATAATACCATCTACTCCTTTGTAAAGATGTGGGTCATCCCAAAAGTAATGTCTTAAATCGTAGAATAATTTTTCTTTTGTTGGTATGTAAAGTTAGGTGGCAAATATTTATCAACAATGTAATTAGCATAATCAACATACCAAGGAGTATTATGAGAAACATTTATTGCAGCTAACTGCTCATCAGGAAAACTATCATCAATACGTAGTGGGTCATCAAGCACATTTTCAAGCCTAGACAAGTTACCAGCTACGGGGTTGTCCGCTCCTTTCCTATCAATGATATGTAGATCAAATTCTTGCAACAAGAGGACCCAATGAATAAGTCTAGGCTTAGCATCTTTCTTTTCCATAAGATATTTAATAGCAGCATGGTTTGTGTGAATAGTTACTTTAGAGTCAACAATATAAGGTCTAAATTTATCACAAGCAAACACCACTGTAAAGAATTCTTTTTCAGTTGTAGCATAATTCCTTTGAGCACTGTCTAGAGTTTTACTAGCGTAATGAATAACATTTAATTTCTTATCAACTCTTTGTCCTAGAATAGCACCAACAACCTAATCACTAGCATCACAGATGATTTCAAAAGGCAAGTTCCAATCAGGTGGTTGAACAATAGGCATGGATATTAAGGCTTTCTTAAGTGTTTCAAAGGCTTTGAGACAATCATCATAAAAAAACAAACGAAATATCCTTTTGCAAGAGACTAGTAAGGGGCCTAGAAATTTTAGAAAAGTCTTTGATAAATCTCCTATAGAAACCAGCATGGCCTAGGAAACTATGAATACCTTTGATGTCCTTAGGACATGGCATTTTCTCAATTGCATCAACCTTAGGTTGGTCCACTTCAATACCTCTTTCAGAAATTTTATGACCCAAAACAATGCCTTCATTAACCATAAAGTGACACTTTTTCCAATTCGAGACGAGATTTGTTTGTTCACATCTTTGCAAAACTCACTCAAGATTGCTTAAACAATCATCAAAAGACTTCCCATAAACAGAAAAGTCATCCATGAAAACCTCAACAATCTTTTCACAAAATTCAGAGAATATAGCCATCATGCATCTTTGGAAGGTAGCAGGTGCATTACATAAACCAAAAGGCATATGTCTATAAGCATAAGTTCCAAACGGACAAGTAAAAGTGGTCTTTTCTTGATCAGGTTGACATACAGGTATTTGTGAAAAGCCAGAATATCCATCAAGGAAGCAAAAGTGTGTGTTCTTAGATAATCTTTCAAGCATTTGATCAATAAAAGGAAAATGGTAATGATCTTTTGTAATGTCCCAGATGTAACACTTTCCAATTATGGCAATATATGAAACTTTGACTTCATCAATTCCATTTTGGGCTCTTCTTTCATTTCAGGTTTCTTCGTTTTGTCGTGTGCGTGTGTGCATTTCATCCATGTCATGTTATCATGTGCATTGCATTGCATTCGTTTTGTCACTTGCACCCGGTCCCACTCGTCTCTTCCCGTTGTCCGTTTCGAGTTCCGACACTCTCACACGTGCTCGTGGCACCCCCCGAGTCCTTCTTTCGTGTGTGGCCGTGTAACGTTTCCGGATCGAGGTGAGACTTGTCGTGCGTTGTTGTTTTGGTACGTGTAGGCCAACTGTCAAGTTTCGTCGCGTTTGGAGTTCGTTTGGTACTCCAACGGTTAAACTAGTGGGCTAAAAGTACATCTTCCTTTTGGCCCAAGACCCCCTACACAACAGACCACTAACCCAGCACAACCCCTCCCATCATCTCGGTCATTGGATCACGAACGTGCGGCCGAAAACTGCACCCTATTTGGACCTTCCTAGCTCCCAGAATATATAAATTAGCCTCTCCACGTCCATTTTTTCGGGCAAACCCTAGCAACCTCCTACCTGCCGCCGCCGGACACATCCAACCCGGCCGGACGTGTCCGACTTGCGCCCACTTCGCCAGGTGTCGAGCACCCATTCGCTGCCGCCGCTGCGCCCACTTCCCCGCCGGCCAGGGCCCGCCCTGCCTGGTCAGGGCCCCCCGGCCCGCGAGCTCGACCGCCTCCGCCCGAGCCACCGCGGCTCTGCTCCGGCGCCCGTCCGCCGCCGAGGACCTCGACGCCAACGCCGCGGGGCCTCGCCGCCCGCCGGCCGCTCCAACCGCCGCCGCCGGCCAAGTCGTCCGCCGTCGCCGCCCTGGACCGCGGATCCGCCGCTGCACCTCCGATCTGCCTCCGCGCCTCCTCGCCGGATCCCTTGCTGGCCGGATCCGTCCACCCCACCGCTGCGGCGAACCTCCGTCTCCCCGCAGGCCTCACCGCGAGGACGGGGACGCTCGCTCCTCCCGATCCGCCGTCGTGGGCCTCCTCCAGGACCAGCGCTTCCGGCCCGTCTCCCCGCCGGCCCACCGACATCCCGTCCTTTTAGGCCGAAGCGGAGGGCGAGCTCCCGCCTAAGCTTCGCACGTGCGTTTTATAGTTATTGTGCGCTCATGTTTTTTCCAGAGTTAGAAATTCGACTAAGTCCCAGGAATCTGCTATATTTTGTTGCCTCCTTTGCATGGCTGTAACTTCTCGCTCGTAAATCCGTTTTGTGCATATGATATATCAAAATGATCGTGGTGATGTGATCTATATTTTGTATCATTGTGGCATGCTTGTTTGAGGTCATCTAGATGACCTAATCTTCGTGGCAAGAGTGCTACTTGTTATAAACTGTTGTTACTTGTTAATTTGATGTCATGTTTGAGATGTGATAACTTGGTGCATGTTTATCCAAATGGAGCATATGATATGTCAAAATGTTCATTGTGAAGTGCTCTACATGATGGTTGCTGTAGCATTCATATTAGGTTTCATATTGCCATGTTAATCTTTGTTGCAAAAGTGTATGTGGCTGTTAAGTGCTAAAACTTGTTATGAAATGCTGATTTGACATGCTCATTGCTATTGATGTGTTTGTCCTCATGTCACATGTCAATATGTTTTAGAAGGCCGGGTATTGTTCTCGGAGACTAGCATTGCCTAGCCAGATGTCTTCCCGGAAAGGAATCTCTGACTCGTCCTTTATCGCGAAACACTCAAAGCGAAACAGATGTTTCTTTGCCGCCAATAGGCCGGCCCAAAAGTGTGAGTCACCAGGTTTCCAATATACCTGAAACACTGCCTTTTGGCCTATATACTTATTGTGCAACATGGTTTGCCAAATACCATCCTCGCTAAGAAGTTTGAACAACCATTTACTAAGTAGGGCCTCATTCTTGACCTGCAGGTCATGATACCGAGGCCACCCTGGTCTTTCGGCCTACAAACCATGCTCCATTCGGCCTGCCTATATTTTTCTTTCACTATCCCCTTGCCAAAAGAACCGGACCTAAAATAGTCCAGTCTTTGTAAGACCCCTTTTGGGAGCTGGAAGAACGAAAGCATATAGAGCACCATATTTGTGAGGACAAAGTTTATTAAAACCAATCATCCTCCAATTGAGAGCAACTTGCCTTTCCAACTGCTCAAGCATTTCTCTAGCCGCTCCTCTACATGCTTCCACTCCGCAATGGTGAGACGCCGTTAATGAATTGTTATTCCCAAATATTTATTTAGGAATTGTCCATGTGCAGAACCAAAAGGCCAGCATAATCGGTCGCTGCCTCAACGACTTCTCCAAAGCAGAACAATTCACTTTTATGAAAGTTAATCTTAAGACCCGACATTTGCTCAAACGCTGACAACAAAAATTTCAGGTTTCTAGCCTTGTCTAGGTCATGTTCCATAAAGAGAATTGTGTCATCGGCATATTGGAGAACAGAGAGACCACCATCCACTAGATGTGGCACTACTCATGTAATCTGTCCATCCTACTTGGCGCGCTCAATCAGAATAGCCAACATGTTAGCCACAATGTTAAATAACATTGGGGATATGGCGTCACCCTGTCGTAGTCCCTTTTTGTCTGAAAGTAATGGCCGACATCATCATTGACTTTGATGGCCACACTACCTCCAGTTATAAAATTTTGAATCCACTTGCGCCATTTATCGGAGAAGTCTTTCATCCTTAGGGACTGTTGGAGGAAAGACCATTTGACCTTGTCATAAGCTTTTTCAAAGTCTATTTTGAATACCACTCCACTCATGTTTTTCCGGTGCATCTCATGGATGGTCTCATGCAGGATTACCACACCATCGAGTATGTTCCTTCCTTGCATGAAAGTTGTTTGAGATGGACGGACAACATGGTCAGTTGCCGAGTTTAATCTCACTAGTAGAAAAGGCCCATTTATCCCGGTTCCAGAGGCCCTTTAGCCCCGGTTCTAGAATAGGGACTAAAGGGTCGGGACTAAAGCCCAAAACCTTTAGTCCCGGTTCGCTTACGAACTGGGACATAAGGGGCTCCACGTGGCCGCTGCGGGGCGCCCAGGCAAGAGGACCTTTAGTCCCGGTTGGTAACACCAACCGGGACCAAAAGGCATCCACGCGTCAGCAGGTAGCATGCGCTGGTTTTTTAAAGGGTGGAGGGGGGTTAGGGGAGTTTTTAGGGTTAATTTAGGGGTTTCATATATTGTGTTAGCTAGCTGATAGAGAGAAGTGTCCTCTCTTTCTCCGTGCTTGGTCGATGGTAGCTACTATATACATATAGAGAGAACTTGACATGCTAGCTAGTAAGCAAATGAAGGAACCATTAATTACACAAGATCGTCATGAACATATACACAGAGGAGTGACCTCTCTTTCTCCAAGAGATTGGTCGAACAACAAGTTTTTGTACATCTATTCGACGCTACTAGCTACATATATATACAATATAAGATCTCTTACAATCCCTAATATCTCATGTCTATATCAATTTTCGCATGATATTCTCCGGCTTTATGTATGACGTGGTCAAGAAAGAATCCCGCCAATTCCTCTTGAATTGCTTTTATGCGTTCATGTGGTAGGAGTTCATCCGGCAGCTGATAGACCTAATTTAAAAAGGGGGTCAATACATATATATGAATGAAAATCAACACAAATGATGGTAATAAAATAAAATTATGAATATTGTCGCTTACGTACTTGATATTGTTTTTCAGAGTAGCCCCGCAGAGAGGTCGCGTTGTAGATGAACTCACAAACGTAGTATCCACAAAAATCATTCCCGGCTTCCTGCCACAAGCACTGTACGAGAAATAGAGTTCAATCAAACTGATAATCAAGCATGATAAATGGTATTGATAAAACTAGAATCAATGGGAGATGCACGGAACTAGGTAGTAGTACTTACTTTCAGGTGTGTAAATCGTAGCTCCGTCAGCAGTCCCGGAACCATTCTGGTGAACTCTTTCCAAACCCTACCAGACAAAGAAAATAATTACTTGATATCAGAAGATGAACAAAGTTGCCGATATGGTGCGATAATCATCGATTGAACTTACTTCTTGAGCATTTCAGTCATGTCCGCATAGTCGTGGGGATCTTTTCGTCTCGAGTATAAGACGATTACTACTCCCCGATCAAGCTTAATCTCTAGCAGAATAAAGTGGAACCTGCGCACGCTTGCATAACTCATCAATTACATTACTATATATAACCTCAAGTAAGGGAAACCGAATATGCACAAGACAGTAACACTCACTTGAAGTTGTAAGGAAAGAGTATTTTTAGCTTTGTTTTGATTTTTAAGCAACGATTGTAGCACGTTGGCCTCAGTTTCTTTGACATTATTTTTTTACCGTCCATTCATGTATGATATTTGGGTTAATGAACCCAATGTCATAGATTTGTGCTTTTCTGCATTCGACGGTCTTCAATCTGCATAGTATAGTGAGGATAATTATATATACATGCAATGAAAGAGCTGATCTATATATAGAGACTTAATTACAGAAGTAGTACTTACAGACAGTAGCAAGTCACGAGTTGTTTGTCGAGGGCCAATAGATTGTATAACTGGAATAACTCATCAAATTCAACATGGAACAACCAAGTTCCAACAAGGTCGTGCTCCTTTTTAATTCTCATCGGCAAAGCATCCTTCCCAGACTCGCTGCAGGTTTTCATGTACCATTCATGCAATTGTCGCATCATCGTTGTTACAGGAGGATGATCGGGTTTGACGAGAGGCTTCCCGTGCTGGTATCTGAATTCGTCAACCTCCATTGTTTCAAACTCTACATCATCGCTCAGGTAATCACCAGGATTGGTACCGGCCACCATCCCCGGATGACTAGCGACGATATCGATAGACACCTTGAGCGGGGGGCACGATTGGTTCGCCTGTTTGCCGAGCTGGGGAATTTTTTGCCACTTCTTCGTTCTACTAACCTTGCATCACTGGAAGTACTTCCCGACCGCCGCACATCTTCATATGTCTTTTTAAGGGCTCAGACATAGTTGGAATCCAGCGGAGGCGGTGGTGGTCGCTTCAGTGCATCGATAGTGCGATTCACTTTCACCGGATCTATCGTCTCCTTCGGAGGTGCAGGTTTCTTTGCAAAAAAGTCCCTCACTTTGCCAGCACAGATTTCCTCGTTTTCCTTCTCGGTCCTCTCATATGGTAACTTTTCCAGAGGCTTGAGAGGTGGACCGTATCTGAATTGCCTCCCGCCTCTGCTTGTACTGCTAGCCGCCGGAGTGGTGGCGTCTCTCTTCGTTCGTCGTTGCTTACGAGACAGATAAGGAGGCGGAGTGCTCCGACGAGCCGCAGGAGCTGGAGCAACGACGCCTATCTTCCGCCGTTGCTGACGAGGCGGAGAAGGAGGCGGAGTGCTCCGACGTGCCAGATGAGGCGAAGGAGGAGGCAGAGTGCCCTCACACACCGGAGCAGACGGAGAAGGAGGCGGAGTGACCTGATCACTCGCTGGAGGAGGAGGAGGAGGAGGCAGAGTGACTTGACTCGCCGGGGGAGGAGGAGGAGGCGTCCAGTTTGGAAGCTTGATGTGCTCCTTCCTCCATAGACATGTACTCCTCAAAGCATTAACCAGATGATTCCCCCCTTAACGTGTGGGGTGGTCAAGAACCAGGTCCTCAAATCCCTCCGTTATTTCATCCACTGTCACAACATCATAGCCAAGTGGAATTGGACGACAGTGAAGAGCTCCGTTGGCTAGAAGAGGTGCAATAGAGCCGACGGCCGCCTTCAAAGTCAGGTTCTGCCAGTTCGCCATTAGCTCGCAATGTTGAGCCTCCATGATAGTATCCACGGGGTAGCGAGGAGCCGTGAAATCAGGCTGAAAGAGCTCCGTGGAAGCCACGTTGCTTCTTCGCTGAGATGGTGGGTAGCTTCTAGGGTAGCGTCTTCGTGCCGCTGAGATGGTTGGCCGGTAGCTGCAAGTTCCTCTAGCTTTTCTATTCTTGCATTGAGCTTCTGCATTTCACTCACTTCCTCTTTCTTCTTTCTCCCTCGGCTTGTGTAACCACTGTTGTCGGCAAACCCAACCACCCACGAAACGGGGCCTAGTGTGCCTCGTATTCGTCTAGGGTGCTCAGGATTCCCGACGGCCTCAGTCAGCTCGTCCTTCTCTCTGTCGGGAATGAATGTCCCTTGCTGCACTGCGCTGATATAGTGCTGAATCTTCGTGATGGGCATTGCAAGTTGCTCGTCTGTCCAACGACACTCCCCTGTTTCTGGATCCAAAGTTCGCCCAACCGAAGAACCAGGTCCTACACCAATCTGACCATTTCAATGTTGCTGGTTCTGCCCCTTTAGCAAGTAGGTCTTGCTCAGCTTTGTCCCACAACGGTCGGGCTTTGAAGTAGCCAACTGACCCTGTGATGGTGATACTTCTTCTTTGCATCATTTTTCTTGTTTGTCTATGACCTTTTCTTACCCTTCCCCGATTTCTTGTAGGCCACAAATGCGGGCCAGTGATCTCTTATCTTCTCATATTGGCTGGTGAATTCTGGAGTCTTCCCTTTCTCGACAAACTTTGTGTTCAACTCTCTCTTCCAGTTCCTGAATAGATCTGCCATCTTCTTCAGAGCAAATGCCTTGACGTTTGGCTCTATAACTGGGTTATCAGGATCCTCCTCTTGTGGGAGGGTGAAATTTGCCTTCAGCGAGGTCCAAAGATCACCTTTCAATCTGTCCTCGACATAAGAAACTTCAGGGTGGTCCTTACTCTTATTCCATTGCACAACGCTGATCGGGACGGTGTCCCTAACAATAGCTCCGCACTAATTTACAAAAGCGTCCTTGGTCCGAATGGGAGCAATCGGTTGGCCATCTTTCGTGATTTCTTCGATCGTCAACCTTTCATCCTGGCACAACCTTTTCTTCGGGTCTTGTCTCCTTGCGGAAGTTTGGCTCGATCCGGAGGGCTATATATAAATGAAGAAAGAAGCGTTAATATATGTACATATATATCGTAATAATTAATGCATCAAGTCAGCACATGCTTAATCAATATATATATACCTCACCGGACTTTGCAACAGCTCCCTCCTCCGTTCGATCACCGGAGCCGTCATCATGATCTCCTTCCTCCGCCGTTCGGTCACCGGAGCCGGCATGAACTCCTTCCTCCTCCATTTTTGGATCACCGGAGCTGTCATCCTCGAATTCCAGACCATCAGTGTCGTTGAGATACAACAAGGGATCACCACCGGCGCGGATTATACCCCCTAACAACTGTTCTGTTTCTAAGTCTATTTCCATAGTTTCTGCAAATATTACAACATGCCAATATACAAACATGAGAGATGGATATATTAGTGGCAAACATAGACCTAGCTAATATCACAACAAGGAATAATATGCATATATGAGCAATGGATTAGTTGCGGACCGCCTCTCTCATGCATGTCCGAAGTCGCCCCTAATGTCGAAGTTATCGGGCCGGGGTTATACTTTCAGGGTTTGGGTGGACTCGAGAGTTGGTCAGGCAAGAGGGGGTTGATCGACATCCCCCCTCATGTCGAAGTTACCGGAGTTTTCTTCTACGGGTTTGGGTAGCCTTGAGAGTTTAATGGGTAGGGGCGGGAGGGGGTAGGAGATCTACAACACTCTTTCTGCTAGGGTTTAGGTGGATTCGAGAGTTGGTCGGGCGAGAGGGGGTTGATCGACGTCCCCCTCATGTGGAAGTTATCGGGGATACATTTCGAGAGAAAATACAACACTGATATGTTTCGAATATATGAACATTTTAACTTAATTAGTAACTTATTACCGTTTCGAGAGAAAACTTTCTATTAACATCATTTTAATTTAGTAACGTTTTGAGAGAAAACTTAGTAATTTAGAAAAAAAATGTTATCTGGGAGGGGGTATATCGACCCCCCATGTCGAAGTTATCGGGGAGGAGGTATACCGAGGTGCCGATGCCAACGTGATGATAGGGAGCCGAGGTGCTCCCGTGGCCTTGTTGATAGATAGAGTCGATGCCAACGTGATGATAGAGCCGATTCCAACATTTTCATTTAACAAAAAAACTACCTTCAAAAGAAGAGATGCTTCGCCACAGGTGCTCGATGCGACGTGGACTCGGTGGAAAAACTTTATGAAAATGCGCTGGTGGCCGGGCCGGGCGGTTTTCTTTGCCTTATTCATTTTTTCCATTGTTTTTTCTTATATGTTTGTTTTCCTTTTCAATCAACATTTTCGTACATATGGAAAAAACAAAGTTTGTATACAAAACTGCACATATACATCTCATACATGAACATATACACATGAAAATTTATCTATATATCCATCTCATCTCATACATGAACATATACACATGAAAATTTATCTATCTATCTATGTCATCTCATACATGAACATATACACACATATACATGAACATATACACACATATACATGAACATATACACATATACATGAACATATACACATATACATGAACATATACACATATACATGCCCGCAAAAATATATACACATATACATGAAAAAAATAGAGCACGCGTGGTGCTGCCGGCCGGCGACCATGGAGCAGCGACGACGGGGAGCATGGGACATGGGAAGGGGGGCTCACTGTGCGACCCGAGGCGCGGCGATGGCTTGATCGGTGATGAGGCCGGCGGCCTCGAGGTGGGGGAGGGGCGACGAGGACGGTGGGCTCGAGGCCGGCGACGAGGACGGCGTGCGGCGAGGGCGCGAGGGCGTGTCGGTGACGAGGACGGCGGGCTTGAGGCCGGCGACGAGGACGACGCGCGACGAGGGCGAGGGCGAGGGCGCGAGGGCATGTCGGCGAGGGCGCGGTCCAGCAGCCTAGCGACGTCGTGCTGTTCAGCGGCGTCGTCGGGGGTAACTGCAAGATGAAAGTAAAAAATTCCTAAGTGTTGCTTATATACCCACACCTTTTAGCCCGATTCATGGCACCAACCGGGACCAATGCCACCCTTTGGTCCCGGTTTGTGCCACCAACCGGGACCAAAGGTGTCTTTTCGTCAGCCCAAAGGGTGAGAAGCAGAGAGCTTTGGTCCCGATTCGTGGAACCAACCGGGACCAAAGGGGGCATTGGTCCCGGTTGGTGCCACGAACCGGGACCAAAGGTGGGTATTGGTCCCGGTTGGTGCCACGAACCGGGACCAAACGGTGGTGCTGCCCGGGGCGAAAAGTTTAGTCCCACCTCGCTAGCTGAGAGGGGCTGGGAGTGGTTTCTAAGCCCCGCTGCGCCAGCCACTTCGAGCTCCTCTCAACTGCAGGCTTATGGGCCTAATCTGACAGTCCTCTGCCCGTGGGCCTACTAGGCCTTCTGCGGGCCTGAATCCTGGCCCAACTAGCTGGTTGGGTTTCAGGCCGTGGTGGCCTAGTAGGTGGCATTTCTTTTCCAGTTATTTTGTTTTGTTTTTTGCATTATTTATTTTCTTTTGTTTTTTGCTTTATTTTTAATTCTTTTTGCTTTTAGGTCACAAAGATTATAAACTTTTTGTTAGTGCTATTAGTTTTCAAATTTGAGTAGTTTAAATTTGAATTCTTATAAATTTGTGTGAATCACTAGTTTGCGAATAACTTTACTATAAAAATGGTTTTTGAGTGATTCTTTTTCCTGCTATTTAATATTACTGTGTTTTATCATTATATTCAATCTGGTATTTTTTAGGTTATTTTAATTGTCTGTTTTTAACAAACACAAATTTTGTTATTTTAAATGGCTATTAAAGTTTCTAACCAAAAAATTCTCTATGAAAATTATTTTTGCTATTAATGTTTTGAAAAAAATAACTTTGATAATTTTAGTTGCATAAATTTTATAAAATTTTTGTTTCAAAAATACTAGAGGTTTATAAAATCTTTTTAGTTGATTCCTTTTGCTATTAGAGTTTTATAAAAGCTTTTTAGTTGATTCTTTTTGCTACTAAAGAATATTATAGTTTTGTTTTACTTGATTCTTTTTGGTTCATTCTTTACACTTTATAAAAGTTGGCATGGTATCATCATTTCACCCACATAGCATGAGCTAAAAAGTTAAGAGGGTTACTGCTAAAACTGGATGAACTTCGTGTACAAAATGGACAATCTCTTTCGAAGTATCAGGGTTTCGGACGGAAACTCATCTATTACAAAGGGATTACATTTTTTTGAACTTATTTGAACTCTAGAATTTGTGTGTGTTCAAAATGCACCATTCAAAGCCACATCATCAATTTTCAACCCTTTCTGACTTTATTTGGTATTTTGCATGCATTTATTGATTTTTGGAGCCAAATGACCCTGAAATTGAAAAGCTCTGTAAATGAACTTTGAAAAGGTTGAAAGTTGGCATGGTATCATCATTTCACCCACATAGCATGTGCTAAAATGTTGAGAGGTTTACTGCAAAAACTAGATGCACTTAGTGTACAAAATGGACAATCTCTTCCGAAGTATTAGGGTTTCGGACAAAAACTCATCTGTTACAAAGGGATTTCATTTTATTGAAATTATTTGAACTGCAGACTTTTTGTGTGTTCAAAATGCACAATTCAAAGCCACATCATAAATTTTCAACCCTTTCTGACTTCATTTGGTATTTTTCATGCATTTACTGATTTTTATAGCTAAATGACCCTGAAATTGAAAAGCATTGCAAATGAAGTCTTAAAAGGTTAAAAGTTGGCATGGTATCATCATTTCACCCACATAGAATGCGCTAAAAAGTTGAGAGGGTTACTACAAAATCTAGCTGCACTTCGTGTACAAAATGGACAATCTCTTTCGAAGTATTAGGGTTTCGGACGAAAACTCATGTGTTACAAAGGGATTTCACTTTTTTTGAACTTACTTGAACTCCAGACTTTTTGTGTGTCCAAAATGCACCATTCAAAGCCACATCATCAATTTTGAACCCTTTCTGACATCATTTGGTATTTTTCATGCATTTACTGATTTTTTTGAGCTAAATGACCCTGAAATTGAAAATCAATCCAAATGAACTCTCAAAAGGTTGAAAGTTGGCATGGTATCATCATTTCACCCACATAGCTGTTGGGGAACGTAGTATTTCAAAAAAATAATCATACGATCACACAAGATCTATCTAGGAGAAGCATAGCAACGAGCGGGGAGAGTGTGTCCACGTACCCTCGTAGACCGAAAGCGGAAGTGTTTAGTAATGCGGTTGATGTAGTCGAACGTCTTCATGATCCAACCGATCCAAGTACCGAACGTACGTCACCTCCGTGTTCAGCACACGTTCAGCATGATGACATCCCTCGAGCTCTTGATCCAGTTGAGGACGAGGGAGAGTTTCATCAGCACGATGGCGTGGTGACGGTGATGATGAAGTTATCGACGCAGAGCTTCGCCTAAGCACTATGACGATATGACCGAGGTGTGTGAATGTGGAGGGGGGCACCCCACACGGCTAAGAAAAGACTTGTTGTGTCTTTGGGGCAATGTTGGGGATATCGCTTATCGGGAACTTATCAGTCGACCCATGATAAGGGGTAAATCGGCCAGTTTATCGGCATATCGGCTGATTTATCGCCATATCGGCTGATTTATCGGCCGATTTATCTTATCGGTCAGACAGTGGTAAGCGATAAATCGGCCGATTTATCGGCATATCGGAAGATATCTTGAACAGTGCTTTGGGGTGCCCGCCGCCCACGTATATAAAGGATGGAGGGAGAGAGGCCGACCTTCCTAGGGGCGCTCCAATTGTAGGGAGTCCTACTAGGACTCCCGAGTCCTAGTAGGATTCCCTTTCCTTTTCGGAGTAGGAAAGAAGGAAAGAAGGGAGAGGGAGAAGGAAAGAGAGGGCCGCACCCCCACCCCTTGTCCAATTTGGTTTGGGCAGGGGAGAGGCGCGCGCCACTTCGTGGCCCTTCTTACCTCTCTCCACTAAAGCCCAATAAGGCCCATTAACTTCCCCCGGCGAATTCCCGTAACTCTCCGGTACTCCAAAAAATACGAGAATCACTCGGAACCATTCCGATGTCCGAATATAGCCTTCCAACATATCGATTTTTACCTCTCGAAAATTTTGAGACTCCTCGTCATGTCCGTGGTCTCATCTGGGACTCCGAACAAACTTCGGTCATCAAATCACATAACTCATAATATAAATCATCATCGAACGTTAAGCGTGCGGACCCTACGGGTTCGAGAACTATGTAGACATGACTGAGACACATCTCCGGTCAATAACAAATAGCGGTACCTGGATGCTCATATGGGCTCCTACATATTCTACAAAGATCTTTATTGGTCAAACCGCATAACAACATACGTTGTTCCCTTTATCATCGGTATGTTACTTGCCCGAGATTTGATCGTCGGTATCTCCGTACCTAGTTCAATCTCGTTTCATGCAAGTCTCTTTACTCGTTCAGTCATACATCATCTCGTGACTAACTCATTAGTCATTTGCTTGCAAGGCTTATTATGATGTGTATTACCAAGAGGGCCCAGAGATACCTCTTCGACACTCGGAGTGACAAATCCTATTCTCGATCTATGCCAACTCAACAAACACCTTCGGAGACACCTGTAGTGCATATTTATAATCACCCAGTTACGTTGTGACGTTTGATAGCACACAAGGTGTTCCTCCGGTATTCGGGAGTTGCATAATCTCATAGTGAGAGGAACATGTATAAGTCATGAAGAAAGCAATAACAATAAAACTAAACGATCATTATGCTAAGCTAACGGATGGTCTTGTCCATCACATCATTCTCCTAATGATGTGATCCCGTTCATCAAATGACAACACATGTCTATGGTCAGGAAACTTAACCATCTTTGATTAACGAGCTAGCCTAGTAGAGGCACGCTAGGGACACTATGTTTTGTCTATGTATTCACACATGTATCAATTTTCCGGTCAATAGAATTCTAGCATGAATAAAACATATTTACCATGATATAAAAGGAAATATAAATAACAACTTTATTATTGCCTCTAGGGCATATTTCCTTCAGTCTCCCACTTGCACTAGAGTCAATAATCTAGATTACATAGTAATGATTCTAACACCCATGGAGTCTTGGTGCTGATCATGTTTTTCTCATGGAAGAGGTTTAGTCAACGGTTCTGCGACATTCAGATCCTTATGTATTTTGCAAATCTCTATGTCTCCTTCCTTGACTTGATCGCGGATGGATTTGAAGCGTCTCTTGATGTGCTTGGTTCTCTTGTGAAACCTGGTTCCTTCGCCAAGGCTATTGCTCTAGTGTTGTCACAAAAGATTTTCATTGGACCCGATGCACTAGGTATTACACCTAGATCGGATATGAACTCCTTCATCCAGACTCCTTCATTTGCTGCTTCCAAAGCAGCTATGTACTCCGCTTCACACGTAGATCCCGCCACGACGCTTTGCTTGGAACTGCACCAACTGACAGCTCCACCGTTCAACAAAAACACGTATCCAGTTAGTGACTTAGAGTCATCCGGATCAGTGCCAAAGCTTGCATCGACATAACCATTTACGATGAGCTCTTTGTCACCTCCATAAACGAGAGACATATCCTTTGTCCTCTTTAGGTATTTCAGGATGTTCTTGACCGCTGTCTAGTGATCCATTCCTGGATTATTTTGGTACCTCCTTGCTAGACTTATAGCAAGGCACACATCAGGTCTGGTACACTACATTGCATACATGATAGAACCTATGGCTGAAGCATAGGGAATGATTTTCATTTTCTCTCTATCTTCTGCAGTGGTCGGGCATTGAGTCTGACTCAACTTCACACCTTGTAACACAGGCAAGAACCCTTTCTTTGACTGATCCATTTTGAACTTCTTCAAAACTTTATAAAGGCATGTGATTTGTGAAAGTCCAATTAAGCGTCTTGATCTATCTCTATAGATCTTGATGCCTAATATATAAGCAGCTTCACCGAGGTCTTTCATTGAAAAATTCTTATTCAAGTATCCTTTTATGCTATCCAGAAATTCTATATCATTTCCAATCAACAATATGTCATCCACATATAATATTAGAAATGCTACAGAGCTCCCACTCACTTTCTTGTAAATACAGGGTTCTTCAAAAGTCTGTATAAAATCATATGCTTTGATCACCTCATCAAAGCGTATATTCCAACTCCGAGATGCTTGCACCATTCCATAGATGGATCGCTGGAGCTTGCACACTTTGTTAGCACCTTTAGGATAGACAAAACCTTCTGGTTGCATCATATACAACTCTTCTTTGAGATATCCATTAAGGAATGCAGTTTTGACATCCATTTGCCAGATTTCATAATCATAAAATGCGGCAATTGCTAACATGATTCAGACAGACTTAAGCATCGCTATGGGTGAGAAGGTCTCATCGTAGTCAACTCCTTGAACTTGTCGAAAAGCTTTCGCAACAAGTCGAGCTTTGTAGACAATAACACTACCATCAGCGTCAGTCTTCTTTCTTAAAGATCCATTTATTTTCAATGGCTAGCCGATCATCGGGCAAGTCAACCAAAGTCCACATCTTGTTCTCATACATGGATCCCATCTCAGATTTCATGGCCTCAAGCCATTTTGCGGAATCTGGGCTCATCATCGCTTCCTCATATTTTGTAGGCTCGTCATGGTCTAGTAACATGACTTCGAGAACAGGGTTACCGTACCACTCTGGCGCGGAACGCACTCTGGTTGACCTACATGCTTCGTAGTAACTTGATCTGAAGTTTCATGATCATCATCATTAGCTTCCTCACTAATTGGTGTAGGAATCACTGGAACTGATTTTTGTGATGAACTACTTTCCAATTCGGGAGAAGATACAATTACCTCATCAAGTTCTACTTTCCTCCCACTCACTTCTTTTTGAGAGAAACTCCTTCTCTAGAAAGGATCCATTCTTAGCAACGAATATCCTGCCTTCGGATATGTGATAGAAGGTGTACCCAACAGTTTATTTTGGGTATCATATGAAGACACATTTCTCCGATTTGGGTTAGAGCTTATCAGGTTGAAGCTTTTTCATATAAGCATCGCAGCCCCATACTTTAAGAAATGACAACTTGGGTTTCTTGCCAAACCACAGTTCATAAGGTGTCGTCTCAACAGATTTAGATGGTGCCCTATTTAACGTGAATGCAACTGTCTCTAAAGCATAACCCCAAAACGATAGTGGTAAATCGGTACACTAGTAGATAAAGGGTCATCATACCCGGTTCGTTTGGGCCTTTAGCCCCGGTTCCTGAACCGGGACAAAAGTGTCGGTACTAATGCTCTGACCCTTTGGTCCCGGTTCAATCCAGAACTGGGGCAGATGGGTGTCCACGTGGCCTGTGCGCCGAGCCCAGGCAGGAGGGGCTTTGGTCCCGGTTGGTGGCACCAACCGGGACCAAAAGGCATCCACGCGTCAGCATTTCTGTGGCTGTGGTTTTTGTTTTTTTTGAAAGGGGAGGGGGGGTTGGAGGTTTTGGGGGGTCAATTTAGGTGTTTCATATTGTGTTAGCTAGCTAATTAATAGAGAGAAGTGTCCTCTCTTATGTCCGTGCTTGGTCGACGCTACGTACTACACATACGTATAGAGAGGACTAGACACGCTAGCTAGCTAGCTAGCTAGTAAAGCAAACGAAGGAAACAGAAGATCGTATAATCAATATATATATGCATACAGAGAGAAGTAATATCGACCACCTCTCCTTCTCCGAGAGATTGGTCGAACAACAAGTTCTCGTATATCTATCCGACACTACCGACTACATATATACAATAATTATCTCTTACAAATATAATCTCCTATAGGATGGACGCATGGTCCACATAGTATTCTCCGTCTGGCGCGATCACGTGTTCAAGGAAGAATGCCGCCAATTCCTCTTGAATTGCTCGCAGACGATCTGGTGTTAGGAGTTCATCCCGCATCCGAAACATCTAATTTGAAGTAGGGGGTCAATACATGAAATGATGCTATAAATTTGTGAATATTATTAATTGCTTACGCACTTCAAATTGTGCTTCAGAGTAGCCCCGCTCACAGGTCGTGTGGCGGATGGACTCGCAAATGTGGTATCCATAGTAATCATTCCCGGGTTCCTGCCACAACCACTTTACAAGAAATAGAGGTCAATCAAACTGATAAGCAAGAATGCCAAATGGTATTGATGAAACTAGCGCTTGAATCAAGATATAGGAGATGCGCGCGCGGAACATGCTACTATATAGTACTTACTTTCGGGTATCTAAATTCTAGCTTCTTCGGCAGTCCCGGAGCTTTTTTTGGTGAATTTTCTCCAAACCTTGCCAGACAAAGAAAACAATTACTTGATATCAGAAATGAAGTTGCTGATATGCATGGTGGATAATATTGGTCGATTTAACTTACCTATCGAGCATTTGAGTCATGTCCGCATACTCCTCAGGATCTTTACGTTTAGAGTCCAAGACAGTTACTACTCCCTTCTCAAGCTTAATCTCTAAGAGAATATAGTGGAAGCTGCGCACGCATGCATGAACTCATCAATTACATTACTATAACCTTGACTGATATATAAGGGAAACCAAATATGCACAAGACAGTAACACTCACTTGAAGTTGTAAGGAAAGAGTATTATATCTTTGTTTTCATTTACCACCAACGATCGTAGCAAGTTGGTCTCGGTATCTGAGGAACGCAATTTAACCTCGGTTGCATCTATGAGGTATGTGTTAATGAACCCAATATCACCTACTTGTCTTTTCTTCAATTCGACGATCTTCAATCTGCATAATATACTGAGGATAATTATAAATACATGCAATGAAGATCAGCTATATAGAGAGACTTAATGACAGAAGTAGTACTACTTACATACAGTAGCAGGTGACCGTTGTTTTATCGAGGGCCAATTGATTGAAAAACTGATAGAACTCCTCAAATGGAACATGCAACAGTTCAATTCCAACGAAGTCATGCTCTGGTTTAACTCTCAAATACCAGCTATCCCTCCCCCCCAGACTCTCTGGAGATTTTAAAGTACCAATCAGGCAAACTTCGCATATTCGTTGATAGAGATCTTTCATTTTTGACGAGAGGCTTTTTGTACTCGTATCTTTCTGTCTGCACATCCAAGAAATCATATTGTACATCGTCGGACACGTAATCTCCAAGATTGGTATAACCGGGCACCATCCTCGGATCATTAGCGACCATGTCGCTAGACACCTTGAGCGGGGGGCACGATTAGTCCGCTTGTTCGCCGAGCTGGGCAATTTGTTTCCCAGCTCGTCCTTCTGCTAACCTTTGATCACTTTTATTACTTCCCGACCGCTTCACTGCTGGAAATGACTTTTGAATCATGCGGTCATAGTTGTCCTTCGGCTTACTTTTCGCTGGTTGCTTCAGGGCAGCAAGAGTGCGCTTTGCTTTCACATCATCTATCTTCTCCTCCGGAGGTGGATGTCTCTGTGCTTTCAACCCTTCAAGCCAGTCCTTCACTTCGCCTTGAGCTATCTTCGTGTTTTCCTCGTCGGACCTCTCATATGGTAACTTATCTAGAGGCATGAGAGAAGGACCGAATCTGCATCGCCTCCCACCTCTGGCTGTACTGCTAGACATCGCCAGACCAGACGAAGCGGCTGTCTTTTTTCCTTGCTTACGCGCCGGAGCAGGAGCAGCCGGAGGGGCGGCAGGTCTCTTCCGCCCTTGCTGACTAGGCGGAGAAGGAGGAGCAGGCTGGCTGCTCGGGCGCGCCGGCGGCGAAGGAGGCGGAGTGCCGCCACGCGCCGGAGAAGGAGCCGGAGTGCCCTGATCGTCACTCGCCGGAGGAGGAGGCGGTGGAGGAGGCGGAGTGCCCTGACTCGCCGGAGGAGGAGGAGGAGGAGGCAGAGGCGTCCAGTTGAGAATGTTGATGAGGTCCTTCCGCCATAGGCATGGAGTCTTCAGTGAAGAACCCAGCCGAGTCTCCCCTTCACCGGTAGGGTGGTCAAGCTGGAGCTCCTCAAATCCCTCCGTAATTTCATCCACCATCACCCTAGCATATCCTTCTGGAATCGGCCGGCAGTGAAAAGTGTCGCCGGGTCCAGTAGGATAAACAGAGCCAGCAGCCGCCTTGACCTTCAGATTCATCCACGGCGCCATAAGGTGGCAATTTTGTGCCTCCATGATAGCATCCACGGGATACCTGGCAGTAGCCGTCAAGACAGGCTCCGGCTAAAGCAGCTCGGTGGAAGCCACGTTGCTTCTCTGCTGAGATGGCGGGGTATCTTCGGGGGAAGCTTCGGCAATTCTTTTGTCCCGATTTGCTTCCCGTTCCTCTACCGCTTGTATTCTGGCCCGCAGCACCTGCAGTTACGTCTGCTCCATTTTCTTCCTCCTCTCGTGGCTTTTGTAGCCGCCTGCGTCCGGAAACCCAGCACGCCACAGAAGGGAGCCTGGCGTGCCTCGTGTCCGTCCAGGGTGCTCAGGATTCCCGAGGGCCATTGTCAGCTCATCGTTCTCTCTATCGGGGAAGAACGTCCCTTCATGCACTGCTTTGATATACTGCCGCATCTTCCTGAGTGGTGTTTCCAATTGCTTGTCCGTCCAAATGCACCTCCCTGATACAGGGTCCAAGGTTCCGCCAGCCCCTAAGAACCAAGTCCGGCAACGGTCTGGCCATTGCATTGTCTCTGGTTCGATCCCTTTCTCAAGCAGATCATTCTCAGCCTTGGCCCACTTAGGCCGGGCTCTGAGGTAGCCACCTGACCCCGTGCGAAGGTGATGCTTCTTCTTCGCAGCATTTATCCGGTTTGTCTCTGACATCTTCTGACTCTTTTCCGATGTCTTATAGGCCACAAATGCGGGCCAATCATCTTTGATCTTCTCATATATGCCCACGAATTCTGGAGTCTTTTTATCTTTGACAAACTTATTTAGTTTTTTCTTCCATGCCCTGAATTGGTCTGCCATCTTCGAAAGAGTAGCAGACTTGATTAAGTCCTCTTTAACTGGCTTCGCCGGATCATCCTCTGGCGGTAGGATGAAATTTGACTTCAGCTCAGTCCAAAGATCTTCTTTCTGCATATCAGGGACATAAGACACCTGAGCGTCATTTGCAGCCGGCTTTAACCATTGATGGATGCTGATCGGGATCTTGTCCCTAACCAGAACCCCGCACTGATTAACAAATGCGTTCTTTGTCCGAATGGGGTCAATCGGCTCGCCGGAGCGCGAGATTTCTGAAATCTCAAACTTTTCATCCGGCCTCAACTTTTTCTTCGCGCCTCGTCTCTTTACCGAAGATTTGCTCGATCCGGAGGGCTAGAAAAAGGAACAAAGATGAGAGTTAATGAATGCATCAATTAACTAGTCAGCATAGGCTTAACTAACATATATACCTCCTGGCCAGACTCGGTTCGGTCACCGGAGCCAGCATCACGGTCTCCTTCTTGCACCGGCATTGGGTCACCGGAGCCGTCCTCACGGTCTACTTCTTCCATGTGCATTGGGTCACCGGAGCCATCAATATCATAGCCTAGATCTTCCAGCTGCAGCTCTCTTTCCACCTACTCATCGGTGTCGTTGAGAAACGACAAGACGGCATTTTGTCCGTCTGCGATTATGTCCATCAACTTCGCTTCTTGTGCTAGGTCTCGGGTGTTGTCGTCCATAGTTTCTACAAATATTTACAACATGCCAATTATTATTCAAACATGACAGATGGATATATTAATGGCAAACGTAGAACTAGCTTCGACCCTCGACCCCTGGACGACCCTCGACTGCTCGGCGATCCACAACCCTAGACCCCCTCATGTCACATTTTGTCTAGTGTCAAAGGATTCAACAAAACCAATACTTCATCATTAGGCGAAAGTAACAGTCGCATGATGGTACGAAGCTCTCCAAAGTGGTTTTGGAACGGAGTCCCAGAAAGGATAGTTCGTAACAAAAGACGGATTATCCTATCAGGAACTTCGTTCCAGAACAACTTTGCATAACTTCGTACAAACATGCCCCGGTTACTTCTGGCAAATGATGAAGTCATGGATTTCTTCAATACTTTGACACTAGCCAGGCAACCTCTCTCGACCCCTCGACCCTC
>LR738713.1:822231657-822270861 GCA_902687465.1 Secale cereale | reverse complement strand
GTACCAACATGCCCCGGTTACTTCTGGCAAATGATGAAGTCATGGAATTCTTCAATAATTTGACACTAGCTAGGCAACCTCTCGACCCCTCGACCCCCGACTGCTCGGCGATCCACAACCCTAGACCCCGATCATGTCACATTTTGTCTAGTGTCAAAGGATTCAACAAAACCAATACTTCATCATTAGGCGAAAGTAACAGTCACATGATGGTACGAAGCTCTCCAAAGTCGTTTTGGAACGGAGTCCCAGAAAGGATAATTCGTAACAAAAGACGGATTATCCTATCGGGAACTTCGTTCCAGAACAACTTTGCATAACTTCGTACAAACATGCCCCGGTTACTTCTGGCAAATGATGAAGTCATGGATTTATTCAATAGTTTGACACTTGCTAGGCAACCTCTCTCGACCCCTCGACCCTCGGTCCCTCGACGACCCTCGGCCTCTCGACCCCTCGACCCTCGGCCTCTCGACCCCTCGACGACCGTCGACCCCTCGGCGATCTCTCGACCCTTGACGACCCTCGGTCCCTCGACGACCCTCGACCCCCCCCCCCTAATGTCGAAGTTATCGGGGAGGGTGTATATCGACAATGACATATCCGATAAAAAAAAGAGGAAGAAGATGAAAAAAGGAACCGCTAGAGGAGAAGATCGAAGAAAAAAAGAAAAAAAAAGGAGAAGAAGAAAGGAAGAGAGGAGAAGAAGAGAGTCTTTTTTTTCTTCTTCTTATTTATTTCTCTTCTTCTTCCTCTCCTCTTCTTCTTTCTTTCCTCTTTCTTATTTTCTTCTTTCCTATCCTTCTTTTTCTAAATTTGTAACTTTTGCATATATAAAACTTTCTATACATATTTAGCATATATAAACAAAAAACTATATAGCCACATACACACATATATATATATATACATCACATACACATCACATACAGCAACTATACATCACAATTGTAACTATCTATATATAAACAAAAAACATTCTATGAAAAAATAAACATTTTTAACATATATATTTAGCAAATTCCTAAGAAAAATAAATAAATATATATATATATATACACATACAAAATATATATACAGCAACTATATACACATAACACACACATATATATATATATACATCAACTATATATAAACAAAAAAAAACCTCAGATCGCGCGGCGGGGCGGCGCGACGGCGACGGAGCGGGGCGACGGCGACGGCGCGGGGCGGGGCGGCGCAGTGGCGCGGGGCGGGGCGACGGCGCGACGTCGACGGGGCGGCGTTGGGGGCGACGGCGACGGCGCGACGGGGCGACGGCGACGCGGCGACGGGGGCGGGGACGAAGAAGCAGAGTGAGGAGGCGTCGGGGCGGGGAAGGAGAAATTTTCGCAAGTGTTGGTTATATAGGAGGAGTATTAGTCCCGGTTGGTGGCACAAACCGGGACTAATACCCCTCTTTAGTCCCGGTTGGTGCCACCAACCGGGACTAAAGGTCCCTTTTCAGCACCCCAAAGGGCGGGAAGGAGGGGCCTTTCGTCCCGGTTGGTGCCACCAACCGGGACCAAAGGCCTTGCTGGCGCGGTGCGGTGGGATGTTTAGTCCCACCTCGCTAGTTGAGAGAGGCCAGCACCAGTTTATAAGCTGCGCTGCCTCTCTCCTCTCGAACTCATCTGAAATGCAGGTTTACGGGCCTAATTCGAGAGTGCAATGCCTGTGGGCCTACTGGGCCTGCTGCGGGCCTGAATCCTGGCCCATGGTTGGGTTTCTAGTCGTATTCAGGCCGTGCTGGCCCAGTAGGTGGCATTTTTTTTCTTTTTTTCTATTTATTTTTTCATTTCTACTTAGAACTAAATACTTATAGTTTTTTAGTGATTTCTTTTTTTTAGGTCACAAAAATTATAAACCTTCATTATTTTCTTTGTTGCTTTATTTATTTTATTTTGTTTCTACTTACAACAAAATACTTATTGTTGCTATTTTTTTTTGCAAGTTTTTTTGTTTTGTTTTCTGCATTATTTATTTTCTTTTGTTTTTTGCTTTATTTTTTAATTCTTTCTGGCAAAACCAATTACAAACTTTCTGTTAGTGCAAGTAGTATTCAAATTTGAATAGTTTAAATTTGAAATTATTTGTTTTCTTTGTTGCTTTATTTATTTTATTTTGTTTCTACTTACAATGAAATACTTATTGTTGCTATTTTTTTCAAGTTTTTTTTGTTTTCTGCATTATTTATTTTCTTTTGTTTTTTGCTTTATTTTTTAATTCTTTCTGGTAAAACCAATTACAAACTTTCTGTTAGTGCAAATTTGAATAGTACAAACGGACAATGGTATCATACTCGTTTGTTACAAAGTTGGCATGGTATCATCATAATAGTTGCCGAAAAAAGTCTTCACTTTTTCTTCGCTTGTGTCATTTGCTTATTGCGCCGTAACCATGGATAATCTTCATCGTTTATCAGGATGCTTGGGTCAGCCTTGACTTTGAAGGGAGGAATTTCATGAAACTTTTCATAATCTTCAGACATGTCTGTCTTGTCCTCCACTCCCAGGATGTCCCTTTTTCCTGAAAGAACTATGTGGCGCTTTGGCTCATCGTATGATGTATTCGCTTCCTTATCTTTTCTTTTTCTCGGTCTGGTAGACATGTCCTTCACATAGATAACCTGTGCCACATCATTGGCTAGGACGAACGGTTCGTCAGTGTATCCAAGGTTTTTCAGATCCACTGTTATCATTCCGTACTGTGGGTCTACCTGTACCCCGCCTCCTGACAGATTGACCCATTTGCACTTAAACAAAGGGACCTTAAAATCATGTCCGTAGTCAAGTTCCCATATGTCCACTATGTAACCATAATATGTGTCCTTTCCCCTCTCGGTTGTTGCATCAAAGCGGACACCGCTGTTTTGGTTGGTGCTCTTTTGATCTTGGACAATCGTGTAAAATGTATTCCCATTTATCTCGTATCCTTTGAAAATCAATACAGTCGAAGATGGTCCCCTGGACAACAAGTACAACTCATCACAAACAGTGTTGTCACCTTTGAGACGTGTTTCCAACCAACTGCTGAAAGTCCTGATGTGTTCACATGTAATCCAGTCGTCGCACTGCTCCGGGTGTTTGGAGCGCAGACTGTTCTTGTGTTCATCGACATACGGGGTCACTAATGTAGAGTTCTGTAGAACTGTGTAGTGTGCTTGAGACCAAGAATATTCGTCCCTGCATATTATTGATTCCCTTCCAAGCGTGCCTTTTCCAGTCAGTCTCCCCTCGTACCGCGATTTAGGGAGACCTGTCTTATTAAGGCAAGGAATGAAGTCAACACAAAACCCGATGACATCCTCTGTTTGATGGCCCATGGAGATGCTTCCTTCTGGCCTGGCGCGGTTACGGACATATTTCTTTAGGACTCCCATGAACCTCTTAAAGGGGAACATATTGTGTAGAAATACGGGCCCCAGAATGACAATCTCGTCGACTAGATGAACTAGGACGTGTGTCATGATATTGAAGAATGATGGTGGGAACACAAGCTCGAAACTGACTGGATCACTCCTTAGCCTTGGTACGATTTCTGGATCGATCACCTTCTGAGAGATTGCATTGAGGAATGCACATAGCTTCACAATGGCTAATCGGACGTTTTCCGGTAGAAGCCCCCTCAATGCAACCGGAAGCAGTTGCGTCATAATCACATGGCAGTCATGAGACTTTAGGTTCTGGAACTTTTTCTCTGCCATATTTATTATTCCCTTTATATTCGACGAGAAGCCAGTCGGGACCTTCATACTGAGCAGGCATTCAAAGAAGATTTCTTTCTCTTCTTTCGTAAGAGCATAGCTGGCAGGACCTTCATACTGCTTCGGAGGGACGCCGTCTTTTTCGTGCAAACGTTGCAGGTCCTCCCGTGCCTCAGCTGTATCTTTTGTCTTTCCATACACGCCCAAGAAGCCTAGCAGGTTCACGCAAAGGTTCTTCGTCACGTGCATCACGTCGATTGAAGAGCGGACCTCTAGGTCTTTCCAGTAGGGTAGGTCCCAAAATATAGATTTCTTCTTCCACATGGGTGCGTGTCCCTCAGCGTCATTCGGAACAGCTAGTGCGCCGGGGCCCTTTCCAAAGATTACGTGTAAATCATTGACCATAGCAAGTACGTGATCACCGGTACGCATGGCGGGCTTCTTCCGGTGATCTGCCTCGCCTTTGGAATGCTTGCCTTTCTTTCGACATTGATGGTTGGTCGGAAGAAATCAACGATGGCCCAGGTACACATTCTTCCTGCACTTGTCCAGGTATATACTTTCAGTGTCATCTAAACAGTGCGTGCATGCGTGGTATCCTTTGTTTGTCTGTCCTGAAAGGTTACTGAGAGCGGGCCAATCGTTGATGGTCACGAACAGCAACGCCTTTAGGTCAAATTCCTCCTGTCTGTGCTCATCCCACGCATGTACCCCGTTTCCATTCCACAGCTGTAAAAGTTCTTCAACTAATGGCCTTAGGTACACATCAATGTAGTTGCCGGGTTGCTTAGGGCCTTGGATGAGAACTGGCATCATAATGAACTTCCGCTTCATGCACATCCAAGGAGGAAGGTTATACATACATAGAGTCACGGGCCAGGTGCTGTGATTGCTGCTCTGCTACCCGAAAGGATTAATGCCATCCGCGCTTAAAGCAAACCATACGTTCCTTGGGTCCTTTGCAAACTCCTCCCAGTACTTTCTCTCGATTTTTCTCCACTGCGACCCGTCAGCGGGTGCTCTCAACTTCCCGTCTTTCTTACGGTCCTCACTGTGCCATCGCATCAACTTGGCATGCTCTCTGTTTCTAAACAAACGTTTCAACCGTGGTATTATAGGAGCATACCACATCACCTTCGCAGGAACCCTCTTCCTGGCGGGCTCGCCATCAACATCACCAGGGTCATCTCGTCTGATCTTATACCACAATGCACCGCATACCGGGCATGTGTTCAGATCCTTGTATGCACCGCGGTAGAGGATGCAGTCATTAGGGCATGCATGTATCTTCCGCACCTCCAATCCTAGAGGGCATACGACCTTCTTTGCTGCGTATGTACTGTCGAGCAATTCGTTATCCTTCGGAAGCTTCTTCTTCAATATTTTCAGTAGCTTCTCAAATCCTTTGTCAGCCAGAGCATTCTCTGCCTTCCACTACAGCAATTCCAGTACGGTACCGAGCTTTGTGTTGCCATCTTCGCAATTGGGGTACAACCCTTTTTTGTGATCCTCTAACATGCGATCGAACTACAGCTTCTCCTTTTGACTTTCGCATTGTGTCCTTGCATCGACAATGACCCGGCGGAGATCATCATTTGGTTCCTCTTGATCTTCAGCAGCTTCACCCGTTGCAGCATCATTGGGCACATCGTCTGGTTCCTCTTGATCTTCACCAGCTCCCCCCATTGCAGCATCACCGTATTCAGCGGGCACATAGTTGTCATCGTACTCTTCTTCTTCGCCGTCTTCCATCCTAACCCCTATTTCTCCATGCCTCGTCCAAACATTATAGTGTGGCATGAAACCCTTGTAAAGCAGGTGGGAGTGAAGGATTTTCCGGTTAGAGTAAGACATCGTATTCACACATTTAGTGCATGGACAACACATAAAACCATTCTGCTTGTTTGCCTCAGCCGCTTTAGAAACTCATGCACGCCCTTAATGTACTCGGAGGTGTGTCTGTCACCGTACATCCATTGCCGGTTCATCTGCGTGCATTATATATAATTAAGTGTGTCAAAAACCATTACAGAACATCATAAATAGATAATTAAGTGACCAAATGGATAAAAGTTCATCATTACATTAAAACCAAAGTACATACATATATAGTTCTCATCTAACAACATATAGCTCTCCATACACATCGAAACTATGTAAAACTTTTCAATGCGATCATAATCGCAACCAAGGTAACAATTGATCCAACGGCATAATGATACCAAGCCTCGGTATGAATGGCATATTTTCTAATCTTTCTAATCTTCAACCGCATTGCATCCATCTTGATCTTGTGATCATCGACGACATCCGCAACATGCAACTCCAATATCATCTTCTCGTCCACAATTTTTTTTTATTTTTTCCTTCAAGAATTTGTTTTCTTCTTCAACTAAATTTAACCTCTCGACAATAGGGTCCATCTTGATCTTGTGATCATCGATGACTTCCGCAACATGCAACTCCAATTCCATCTTCTCCTCCTCCATTTTTTCCAATTTTTTCTTTAAGGAAATGTTTTCCTCTTCAACTAAATTTAACCTCTCCACAAGAGGGTCGGTTGGAATTTCCGGTTTAACTACCTCCTAGACATAATAAAACATCTATGCATGTCAGGTTGGTCGGCATAACTATCATAAACACTAAAACAAATAGTTATAAATTAAAGATAATATACCACATCCGAATCGTAGACAGGACGAGGGCCCACGTGGGCGGATATCAAAACCATCGCACTATATAATAACAAGCAATAATAAACGTAAGAAAATTAGACAAATATCTATCTAAAGCAATAATAACAAGCAATAATAAAAGTAAGAAAAGCATGGACATAACAAGAGGCTCACCACGGTGGTGCCGGTGACGAGATCGGCGGGGACGATCGACGGCGGCGAAGACGGGGACGGGACGTGACGGACCGCTAAACCTAGACAAATCTCGGAGAAAATAGAGCTTCGAGAGGAGAAAAGCTTAACTAGTGTGGCTCGGGCATTCCACCGAACACGTTCTGTGCATAGGAGGTGAGCTAGAGCACCACTAACCCCTCTCCCCCTCGGCCAGAAAAAAATAGAGCAGTGAGCTCTGCTCTTGAGTGAGGGGTTATATATAGGCACCTCATTGGTCCCGGTTGGTGCTACGAACCGGGGCTAAAGGGGAGCCTTTGGTCCCGGTTCATATCACCAACCGGGACCAATGGTGGTGGGCCAGGACCAAGAGCCATTGGTCCCAGTTTGTCGCTCCAACCGGGACCAAAAGGTCCAGACGAACCGGGACCAATGGCCCACGTGGCCCGGCCGGCCCCCTGGGCTCACGAACCGGGTCCAGTGCCCCCATTGGACCCGGTTCTAGATTGAACCGGGGCTAATGGGCTGGACAGGCCTGGACCAATTCCCTGTTTTCTACTAGTGGTAAGAGACATCATAGATCGCACCATATCTAATAAAGTACGGTTACGATGTTCAGACACACCATTACGCTGTGGTGTTCAAGGTGGCGGGAGTTGTGAAACTATTCCACATTGTTTCAAATGAAGACCAAACTCGTAACTCAAATATTTGCCTCCGCGATCAGATCGTAGAAACTTTATTTTCTTGTTACGATGATTCTCTACTTCACTCTGAAATTCTTTGAACTTTTCAAACATTTCAGACTTATGTTTCATTAAGTAGATATACCCATATCTGCTCAAATCATCTGTGAAGGTCAGAAAATAACGATACTCGCCGCGAGCCTCAACACTCATCGGACCGCATACATCAATATGTATGATTTCCAATAAGTCAGTTGCTCTCTCCATTGTTCTGGAGATCAGAGTCTTAGTTATCTTTCCCATGAGTCATGGTTCGCAAGCACCAAGTGATTCATAATCAAGTGATTCCAAAAGCCCAACAACATGGAGTTTCTTCATGTGCTTTACACCAATATGACCTAAACGGCAGTGCCACAAATAATTGCACTATCATTATCAACTTTGCATCTTTTGGCTTCAATATTATGAATATGTGTATCACTATGATCGAGATTCAACAAAAATAGACCACTCAACAAGGGTGCATGACCATAAAAGATATTACTCATATAAATAGAACAACCATTATTCTCTGATTTAAATGAATAACCATCTCGCAACAAACAAGATCCAGATATAATGTTCATGCTAAACGCTGGCACCAAATAACAATTATTTAGGTCTAAAACTAATCCCGAAGGTATATGTAGAGGTAGCGCGCCGACGGCGATCACATCGACTTTGGAACCATTTCCCACGCGTATCGTCACCTCGTCCTTAGCCAATCTTCGTTTAATCCGTAGCCCATGTTTCGAGTTACAAATATGAGTAACCGAACCAGTATCAAATACCCAGGCGCTACTATGTGCATTAGTAAGGTACACATCAATAACATGTATATCAAATATACCTTTGTTCACGTTGCCATCCTTCTTATCCGCCAAATACTTGGGGCAGTTCCGCTTCCAGTGACTAGTCCCTTTGCAGTAGAAGCACTCAGTTTCAGGCTTGGCTCCAGACTTGGGTTTCTTCCCGGGAGTAGAATCTGGCTTGCTATTCTTCTTGAAGTTCCCTTTCTTTCCCTTGCCCATTTTCTTGAAACTAGTGATCTTGTTCACCATCAACACTTGATGCTCCTTCTTGATTTGTACCTCCGCAGCTTTGAGCATAGCGAAGAGCTCGGGAATTGTCTTTTGCATCCCTTGCATATTATAGTTCATCATGAAGCCTTTATAGCTTGGTGGCAGTGATTGAAGAACTCTGTCAATAACACTATCATCATCAATTGTGACTCCAAGTTCGGTCATGTGTATGTGGTACCTAGACATTCTAGGTATGTGTTCACTGACAATGTTCTCCTCCATCTTGCAGCTATAGAACTTGTTGGAGATTTCATATCTCTCAACTCGGGCATTTGATTGAAATATTAACTTGAACTCTTGGAATATCTCATATGCTCCATGACGTTCAAAACGTCTTTGAAGTCCCAATTCTAAGCCTAAAGCATGGCACACTGAACTATCGAGTAGTCATCAGACCGAGCATGCCAGACGTTCATAACGTCAGGAGTTTCTCCTGCAGCAGGCCTGTCACCTAGTGGTGCTTCAAGGACATAATTCTTTCGTGCAGCAATGAGGATAATCCTCAAGTTACGGACCCATTCCGCGTAGTTGCTACCATCATCTTTAAACTTAGCTTTCTCTAGTAACGCATTAAAATTCAAGGGAACGGTATCAGGGGCCATTGATCTACAACAACATAGATATGCAAAAACTATCAGGACTAAGCTGATGATAAAATAAAGTTCAATTAATCATATTACTAAAGAACTCCCACTTAGATTGACATCCCTCAAGTCATCTAAATGATCACGTGATCCAAATCAACTAAACCATGTCCAATCATCACGTGAGATGGAGTAGTTTTGATGGTGAACATCTTATGTGATCATATCTACTATATGATTCACACACGACCTTTTGGTCTCTAGTGTTCCGAGGCCATGTATGTACATGCTAGGCTCGTCAAGTTTAACCTGAGTATTCTGCACGTGCAAAATTGTCTAACACTCATTGTATGTGAACGTACTCATCACACCCGATCATCACGTGGTGTCTCAGCACGACGAACTGTGGCAACTGTGCATACTCAGGGAGAACACTTATACCTTGAAATTTTGTAAGGGATCATCTTATAATGCTACCGCCATACTAAGAAAAATAAGATGCATAAAAAGATAAACATCACATGCAATCAAAATATGTGACATGATATGGCCATCATCATCTTGTACTTTTGATCTCCATCTCCAAAGCATCCTCATGATCTCCATCGTCACCGGCTTGACACCATGATCTTCATCGTAGTATCGTGGTCAACTATTGCTTCTACTACTATCGCTAACTCATAGCGATAAAAGTAAAGCAATTACATGGCATTCGCAATTCATACAATAAAGAGACAACCATAAGGATCTTGCCGGTTGCCGATAATTTTACAAAACATGATCATCTCATACAAAAACGTATAACTCATCACATATTTACCATATCACATCACAACATGCCCTGCAAAAACAAGTTTGACGTCCTCTACTTTGTTGTTGCAAGTTTTATGTGGTTGCTACATGCTTCTAGTAAGAACCGTACTTACCTACGCATCAAAACCACAACGATTTCTCGTCAAGTTTTCTGTTTTAACCTTCAACAAGGACCTGTCGTAGTCACACTCGATTGAACTAAAGTTGGAGAAACTAACACCCGCCAGCCACCTGTGTGAAAAGCACGTCGGTAGAACCAGTCTCATGAACGCGGTCATGTAATGTCGGTCTTGGCCGCTTCATCCAACAATATCGCCGAATCAAAGTATGACGTTGGTGGTAAGCAGTATGACTGTAGGACTATTATCGCCCACAACTCTTTGTGTTCTACTCATGCATATCATCTACGCATAGACCTGGCTCATGATTCCACTATTGGGGAACGTAGTATTTAAAAAAAATCATACGATCACGCGAAATCTATCTAGGAGAAGCATAGCAACGAGCGGGGAGAGTGTGTCCACGTACCCTCGTAGACCGAAAGAGGAAGCGTTTAGTAACGTTGTTCGATGACCCACAAGTATAGGGGATCAATTGTAGCTCTTTTCGATAAGTAAGAGTGTCAAACCCAACGAGGAGCAGAAGGAAATGACAAGTAGTTTTCAGTAAGGTAGCGTCTGCAAGTGCTGAAATTGTAAGTAGCGAGTAGTTTGATAGCAAGGTAATTTGTAACGAGCAAGTAATGATAATTGTAACAAGTACCCAATCCTTTTGAGGCAAAGGACATGCCAAAATAGTCTCTTATAATAAGCAAAGCGTTCTTGAGGGTACACGGGAATTTCATCTAGTCACTTTCATCATGTTGGTTTGATTTGTGTTCGCTACTTTGATAATTTGATATGTGGGTGGGCCGGTTCTTAGGTATTGTTCTTACTTGAACAAACCTACTACTTATGATTAACCCTCCCGCAAGCATCCGCAACTACGAGAAAAGTATTAGGAATAAATTCTAACCATAGTATTAAACTCTAGGATCCAATCGGTCCCTTACGAAATAGTGCATAAACTGGGTTTAAGTTTCTGTCACTCTCGCAACCCACCATCTATTTACTACTCCACAGTGCATTCTCTTAGGCCCAAATATGGTGAAGTGTCATGTAGTCAACGTTCACATGACACCATTAAGGGAACCACAACATACATACTATCGAAATATCGAACAAATATCAAATTCACATGATTACTTGCAACATGATTTCTCCCATGACCTCAAGAACAAAGGTAACTACTCACAAGTGATGAACATGCTCAATATCAGAGTGGTATTAATATGCATCAAGGATCTAAACATATAATCTTCCACCAAATAAACCATATAGTAATCAACTACAAGATGTAATCAACACTACTAGTCACCCCCTAGCAACAATCTATAGTTCCGGTAACAAGATTGGATACAAGAGATGAACTAGGGTTTGAGATGAGATGGTGCTGGTGAAGATGTTGATGGAGATTTCCCTCCCCAAGATGGGAGAGTAGTTGGTGATGATGATGACGATGATTCCCCCCTCCTGGAAGGAAGTTCCCCCAGCGGAATCGCTCCGTCGGAGGGCAAAAGTGCTCCTGCCCAAGTTCCGCCTCGAGACGGTGGTGTTCCGTTCCGAAAGTATTCATTTTTTATTTTTTCTAGGTCAACATCGCTTATATACCAGAAGATGGGCACCGGAGGTGGGCTGAGGAGGCCACAACTCACCAGGGCGCGCCAGGGGGGCCTGGTTCGCCCAGATGGGTTGTGCCCACCTGGTGGCCCCCTCTCGTCTTTATTGACTCCAATATTTCTTAAATATCCCATAAAAAATCCTCATGGAATTTCAGATCATTTGGAGTTGTGCATAATAGGTGGCCTGACGTAGCTTTTTCAGGTCCAGATTTCCAGCTGGCAGAATTCTCCCTCTTGGTGTGTACCTTGCAAATTATGAGAGAAAAGGCATTAGAATTACTCCAAAAGCATTATTATGGATAAAACCATTGTAAATAACAGTAAGAAAACACGATGCAAAATGGACGTATCAACGCCCCCAAGCTTAGACGTCGCTTGTCCTCAAGCGAAAACCAAAATCAAAAAACATATCCACATGCTTTGAGGGACAGGTGCCGATAAAAACAAAATACGGACATAGAAGCATCATGTTGATTATTAATAATAGCAATAAACTTAAACATAAGACTTTTATCATTGAACTTGCAACATATTCTTCACATGAATAAGTAGCAGTTCATCACATAATCAAAGTATGAAACATAAACTCTATTAGAAACCAACAAATTATGTTTTCACTCAACTTTTGCAACTGCAATTCATCATCTTTTCAGGAAGGGTCGCGTATCGGAGCCTTTAGGCAAGCCCACATACACAACCATCATATAGTCTTCTATGACTGCTAACACCAACCGCATACACATGAGCAAAGCATTTCAACCGGACACATAGAAAGATAGGGGCTTATAGTTTCGCCTCCCAACATACTCACCTCAAGGGTGATGTCAACAATAATAACTCATGTCACCCATATCCAACTCGACATATGTGCCTAGATCTTTCCTCACCACATGATGCTTGCCAAAGGATAAAATAAAAGAGGAAGGAGAGAAAACTTTGACTCTTTGCATAAAAGTAAAAGATAGGCCCTTCGCAGAGGGAAGTAGAGGTTGCCATGCGCTTATTTGTTTGCATGCTCAACCCCTTAGTGCAAAAGAACATCACGTTGTATTGCCCCTTAAGATGACAACCTTTATTATGCAGTCTGTCACTTTTATTCTTTGTCATCCAAGTTCGTACAACACTCAATTTTCTCTTACACTAAATGATCTCACATATTTAGAAGCAATTTTTATTGCCTTTCTGCACCGATGACAACTTACTTGAAGGATCTTACTCAATCCATAGGTAGGTATGGTGGACTCTCGAAAAAGGATTGGGTTTAAGGGTTTTTGGATGCACAAGTAGTATCTCTACTTAGTACGTAATTTTTGGCTAGAAAAGATATCGGGCAAGCACCACATGTTAAAGGATCTATAACAATATGACCTCTATGTGAATATGAACAAACATAAATCATTAAGTTGTCTTCCTTGTCCAACGTCAACAATTTTGGCATATAATATTTTGATGGGGGCTCACAATCACAAAAGGTTTCTAGAATAGTATATTTATATGTGAATCTTCTCTTCCCTTATTAATTCTTTCATGAGTTGCATCCTTGACCAATGTTATGTTTGTCAATCTGTAACAAAATTTTCTACTTATACTTTTTCTTATGTGGTGCTATCACCTACCATAGGATTAGTATATGATCATATTGATTTATTTACTTCCTTAATTTATTTTCTTTATTTGAAGCATGAAAGTAAAGAAAGCAAAATTTCAATCCAAACTTTATTATATAACTTGCACATGGTGACAAGGATAGATCACTAAGCAAACTCTCGAAAAGAAAGGATCGAACTAAACTTATTTTGTCTAAAGCAAAAAAGATTGAACTAATAATAAGTAAAAGCAAAAAGATAGTGGGATGATACGATACCGGGGCACCTCCCCCAAGCTTGACGGAAGCCAAGGGGAGTGCCCATACCCGATACTCAGTTCTTCTTAGGTGGTGAAGAAGATGATGGTGGTGATGAAGATGCGATCTTGTCCTTCAGGATTAAGAGGTCCTTCAATCTACTGATGATGCTCCAAAGAAGGGCGATGTGCTCTCGATGAAGAATGCTTACACGAGTGAGATATTTATTTTGCACAGGAACCATTTCAATGACCCGGAAGGCCTCAATTTCAGTGGGAGTAAGAAGAGGGTAGTATGATTTAAGGATATATTCTTCTTCCTCTTTTGGTAGCGCTTGCTCGATTGCCGGTGCTTGATCATCGATGACCTCATCGCCCTTGTCACCCTTGTAGCTTCTATAGGATCTTCCCTCTTCAGCTCGATCTTCATCAGCCAAGAATCTTCTTCCATCGGGTTGAAGGAGGAGTAAGACATGATGTCTAGCTTGGTAAATCTGACCGAAAACAGCAAGAAAAGAAAACAGAAGATTTCTCCAAGATACGGTGGTCAACAGGTTCGGGGAGTATATATAGAATTTTTATCTTGGGAAACAAGCAAGCTATAGAAAAATGGAGTCCGGAAGGTGCTCGAGGTGGGCACAACCCACCTGGGCGCGCCAGGATTGCCTGGCGCACCCTGGTGTATTGTGCTCACCAGGGGACGCTTCCTAGAAGTTTCTTTATTTCCAAAATTCTAAAATATTCCAAAACTAATAGAAAATATTTTTTGCGGATTTTTCGGAGTCTGTTTACTTATCGTATCACGTACCTCCTTATTTTAGCGATTCTGGAGTGTTCCGGAAGGACTCTTTTATGTGCTCTTCCGGTGTCAAAGTTTGTATACTATTACTTTCAACATTAATGGGCCTACCTGAGATATAATGCTTTATTCGTTGCCCATTGACCACCTTAGGGATAGTACCTTTGGAATTATTTATTTTGATGGCACCAGACCAATAAACCACCTCGATGACAAATGGGCCTTCCCATTTCGAGAGGAGCTTGCCTGCAAAAAATATCTGAAATGAGAGTCGTACAAAAGAACATATTCTCCAACTTTAAACTCACGTTTTTGAATTCTTTTGTCATGCCGTCTTTTAACTTTTTCTTTGAATAACTTTGCATTTTCATAAGCTTGGGTTCTCCGTTCATCTAATGAGCTAATATCAAATAACCCATTTTCACCAGCAAGTTTGAAATCATAGTTGTGTTCTCTAACCGCCCAATATGCTTTATGTTCTAACTCAAGAGGCAAATGACAAGCTTTTCCATAGACCATTTTATAGAGACATACCCATAGGATTTTTATATGCTGTTCTATAAGCCCAAAGTGCATCATCTAACTTCTTAGACCTATAATTCCTGGACCTATTAATAGTCTTTTACAAAATTAATTTTATTTCTCTATTGCTAAGTTCAACTTGACCATTTGACTGAGGACGATAAGGTGATGCAATTCTATGGTTAACATCATACTTAGCAAGCATTTTATGGAAAGCACCATGAATAAAGTACGAACCGCCATCAGTCATTAAATATCCAGGGACTCCAAACCTTGGGAAAATAACTTCTTTAAGCATTTTAATAGATGTATTGTTATCAACACTACAAGTTGGAATAGGTTCTACCCATTTAGTAACATAATCAACAACAACCAAAATATGTGCATACCCATTAGCGGAAGGAAAAGGTCTCGTGTAATCAAATCCCCAAACATCAAATGGTTCGACAACGAGTGAATAATTCATAGGCATTTCTTGACGCTTACCGATATTACCTATTCTTTGGCATTCATCACAAGATGGGACAAACTTACGGGCATCCTTGAAGAGAGTAGGCCAATAAAATCCAGATTGCAATACCTTGTGAGCAGTTCTATCTCCAGCATGATGCCCTCCATAAGGCTCAGAGTGACATTTCTGTAGTCTTTGTCCCTGTTCATGCTCAGGTACACAATATCAAATAATACCATCTACTCCTTTGTAAAGATGTGGGTCATCCCAAAAGTAATGTCTTAAATCATAGAATAATTTTTTCTTTTGTTGGTATGTAAAGTTAGGTGGCAAATATTTATCAACAATGTAATTAGCATAATCAACATACCAAGGAGTATTATGAGAAACATTTATTGCAGCTAACTGCTCATCAGGAAAACTATCATCAATACGTAGTGGGTCATCAAGCACATTTTCAAGCCTAGACAAGTTATCAGCTACGGGGTTGTCCGCTCCTTTCCTATCAATGATATGTAGATCAAATTCTTGCAACAAGAGGACCCAACGAATAAGTCTAGGCTTAACATCTTTCTTTTCCATAAGATATTTAATAGCAGCATGGTCTGTGTGAATAGTTACTTTAGAGTCAACAATATAAGGTCTAAATTTATCACAAGCAAACACCACTGCTAAGAATTCTTTTCAGTTGTAGCATAATTTCTTTGAGCACTGTCTAGAGTTTTACTAGCGTAATGAATAACATTTAATTTCTTATCAACTCTTTGTCCAAGAATAGCACCAACAGCATAATCACTAGCATCACACATGATTTCAAAAGGCAAGTTCCAATCAGGTGGTTGAACAATAGGCACGGATATTAAGGCTTTCTTAAGTGTTTCAAAGGCTTTGAGACAATCATCATCAAAAACAAAAGAAGTATCCTTTTGCAAGAGACTAGTAAGGGGCCTAGAAATTTTAGAAAAGTCTTTGATAATCTCCTATAGAAACCAGCATGGCCTAGGAAACTATGAATACATTTGATGTCCTTAGGACATGGAATTTTCTCAATTGCATCAACCTTAGGTTGGTCCACTTCAATACCTCTTTCAGAAATTTTATGACCCAAAACAATTCCTTCATTAACCATAAAGTGACACTTTTCCCAATTCAAGACGAGATTTGTTTGTTCACATCTTTGCAAAACTCACTCAAGATTGCTTAACCAATCATCAAAAGACTTCCCATAAACAGAAAAGTCATCCATGAAAACCTCAACAATCTTTTCACAAAATTCAGAGAATATAGCCATCATGCATCTTTGGAAGGTAGCAGGTGCATTACATAAACCAAAAGGCATATGTCTATAAGCATAAGTTCCAAACGGACAAGTAAAAGTGGTCTTTTCTTGATTAGGTTGACATACATGTATTTGTGAAAAGCCAGAATATCCATCAAGGAAACAAAAGTGTGTGTGCTTAGATAATCTTTCAAGCATTTGATCAATAAAAGGAAAATGGTAATGATCTTTTGTAATGCCCCAGATGTAACACTTTCCAATTATGGCAATATATGAAACTTTGACTTCATCAATTCCATTTTGGGCTATTCTTTCATTTCAGGTTTCTTCGTTTTGTCATGTGTGTGTGTGCATTTCATCCATGTCATGTTATCATGTGCATTGCATTGCATTCGTGTTGTCACTTGCACTCGGTCCCACTCGTCTCTTCCCGTTGTACGTTTCGAGTTCCGACACTCTCACACGTGCCCGTGGCACCCCCCGAGTCCTTCTTTCGTGTGTGGCCGTGTAACGTTTCCGGATCGAGGTGAGACTTGTCGTGCGTTGTTGTTTTGGTACGTGTAGGCCAACTGTCAAGTTTCGTCGCGTTTGGAGTTCGTTTGGTACTCCAACGGTTAACCTAGTGGGCTAAAAGTACCTCTTCCTTTTGGCCCAAGACCCCCTACACAACAGCCCACTAAGCCAGCACAACCCCTCCCATCATCTCGGTCGTTGGATCACGAACGTGTGGCCGAAAACCACACCCTATTTGGACCTTCCTAGCTCCCAGAATCTATAAATTAGCCTCCCCACGTCCATTTTTTCGGGCAAACCCTAGCAACCTCCTCCCTGCCGCCGCCGGACACGTCCAACCCGGCCGGACGTGTCCGACTTGCGCCCACTTCACCAGGTGTCGAGCACCCATTCGCCGCCGCCGCTGTGGCCACTTCCCCGCCGGCCAGGGCCCGCCCGGCCTGGTCAGGGCCCCCCCGGCCTAGTCAGGGCCCCCCGGCCCGCGAGCTCGATCGCCTCCGCCCGAGCCACCGCGGCTCTGCTCCGGCGCCCGTCCGCCGCCGAGGACCTCGATGCCGACGCCGCGGGGCCTCGCCGCCCGCCGGCCGGAGGAGCTCGCCGGCCGCTCCAAGCGCCGCCGCCGGCCAAGTCGTCCGCCGTCGCCGCCCTGGACCGCGGATCCGCCGCCGCACCTCCGATCTGCCTCCGCGCCTCCTCGCCGGATCCCTCGCCGGCCGGATCCGTCCACCCCGCCGCCGCGGCGAACCTCCGTCTCCCCGCCGGCCTCACCGCGAGGACGGGGACGCTCGCTCCTCCCGATCCTCCGTCGTGGGCCTCCTCCAGGCCCAGCGCTTCCGGCCCGTCTCCCCGCCGGGCCAACGACTTCCCGTCCTTTTAGGCCGAAGCCCAGGGTGAGCTCCCGCCTAAGCTTCGCACGTGCGTTTTATAGTTATTGTGCGCTCATGTTTTGTTCCAGAGTTAGAAATTCGACTAAGCCCCAGGAATCTGCTATATTTTGTTGCCTCCTTTGCATGGTTGTAACTTCTCGCTCGTAGATCCGTTTTGTGCATATGATATATCAAAATGATCGTGGTGATGTGCTCTATATTTTGTATCATTGTGGCATGCTTGTTTGAGATGATCTAGATGACCTAATCTTCGTGGCAAGAGTGCTACTTGTTATAAACTGTTGTTACTTGTTAATTTGATGCCATGTTTGAGATGTGATAAATTGGTGCATGTTTATCCAAATGGAGCATATGATATGTCAAAATGTTCATTGTGAAGTGCTCTACATGATGGTTGCTGTAGCATTCATATTAGGTGTCATATTGCCATGTTAATCTCTGTTGCAAAAGTGTATGTGGCTGTTAAGTGCTAAAACTTGTTATGAAATGCTGATTTGACATGCTCATTGCTATTGATGTGTTTGCCCTCATGTCACATGTCAATATGTTTTAGAAGCCTATATACTTAGTGATCTGGATACATATGTTTTAGAAGCCTATATACATCGGGGTCTTTCATAGTAGACTCTATGTTTTAGAACCTGGCGACTCACACTTTTGGGCCGGCCTAATGGCGGCAAAGAAACATCTGTTTCGCTTTGAGTCTTTCGCGATAAAGGACGAGTCAGAGATTCCTTTCCGGGAAGACATCTGGCTAGGCAATGCTAGTCTCCGAGAACAATACCCAGCCTTCTAAAACATATTGACATGTGACATGAGGACAAACACACGATACATAGAAGTCTAGGTTTAGCATATTTCTTTTCCATAAGATATTTAATAGCAACATGGTCAGTGTGAACAGTTACTTTTGAATCAACAATGTAAGATCTAAATTTGTCACAAGCAAACACAACTGCCAAGAATTTGTTTTCAGTGGTAGCATAGTTCTCTTGAGCACTGTCTAGAGTTTTACTAGCATAATGAATAGCATTTAGCTTTTTATCCATTCTTTGTCCTAGAACAACACCAACAGCATAATCACTGGCATCGCACATAATTTCAAAAGGTAAGTTCCAATCAGGTGGTTGAACTATAGGTGCAGAAATTAAGGCTTTCTTAAGTGTTTCAAAGGCTTCAAAGCAATCATCGTCAAAAACAAAAGGAACATCCTTTTGTAAAAGGTCAGTGAGAGGCCTAGAAATTTTAGAAAAGTCTTTGATGAATCTCCTATAGAAACCAACATGACCTAAGAAACTACGAATAGCTTTGATATCCTTAGGACATGGCATTTTCTAAATTGCATCAACCTTAGCTTTGTCCACTTCAATACCCTTTTTAGAAATCTTATGGCCCAAGACAATACCTTCATTAACCATAAAGTGGCATTTCTCCCAATTCAAGACAAGACTTGTTTGTTCACATCTCTGTAAAACTCGATCAAGATTGCTTAAACAATCATCAAAAGACTTCCCATAGATAGAGAAATCATCCATGAAAACCTCTACAATCTTTTCACAAAAGTCAGAGAATATTGCAGTCATACATCTTTGAAAGGTAGCAGGTGCATTGCATAAACCGAAAGGCATACGTCTATAAGCATAAGTTCCAAAGGGACAAGTAAAAGTAGTCTTTTTCTTGACCAGGTTGAGAAATAGGTATTTGTGAAAAACCAGAGTATCCATCAAGGAAGAAAAAGTGTGTGTGCTTTGATAATATTTCTAGCATTTGATCAATAAAAGGTAGAGGGTAATGATCTTTTCTTGTTGCTTTATTTAATTTCCTAAAACTAATTACCATTCTATAGCTTGTAACAATTCTTTGTGGAATAAGTTCATTTTTATCATTAGGAACAACAGTAATACCTCCTTTCTTAGGAACACAATTAACGGGACTTACCCATCTACTATCAGCTATATGATAGATTATACCTGCTTACAGAAGTTTTAATATTTCCGTTCTTACCACTTCTTTCATTTTTGGATTTAACCGACGTTGATGATCGACAACGGGTTTAGCATCAGGTTCCATATTAATCTTATGCTGACATAGAGTGGGACTGATGCCCTTTAAATCATCAAGAGTATATCCAATAGCAGCTCGGTGCTTCCTTAGAACTTTCAATAATCTTTCTTCTTCATGTTCTAAAAGGTTAGCACTGATAATAACAGGATATATCTTCTTTTCATCAAGATAAGTATATTTCAAAGTGCCAGGCAATTGTTTTAATTCAAACACAGGATCACCATTAGGTGGAGGAGGACCTCCTAGAGTTTCAATAGGTAGATTGTGTTTAAGCAGAGGACGTTGCTCAAAGATAATATCATCTATTTCATTTCTTTCATGCATATGTAAATCATTTTCATGGTCTAGCAAATATTGTTCTAGAGGATCAGTAGGAGGCACAACAATAGAAGCAAGACTAATAATTTCATCTTTAGTAGGCAATTCTTTTTCTTGAAGCTTTCTATTAAACTTGGAAAAATTAAATCCATGAGACTCATCACCAAAACTAACACCGAAAGTTTGTTTCTTACAACCTATTTTAGCATTAACAGTGTTCAAGAAAGGTCTACCAAAGATAATGAGACAGAAGTCATCTTGTGGGGAACCAAGAACAAGAAAATCAGTAGGGTATTTTATTTTCCCATACAAGACTTCAACATCTCTAACAATCCCAATTGGTGATATAGTGTCTTGTTGCCCAAGTCTGGAGATCACATGATGATATGTGGTCATTCAATCAACTTTCTACACTTGTTTGACATTCCCCAGAAGTTCAAGGTCATGAGCTTAATAGTTGAGACAGTCAATAGGACGACAGCGAACCAGAAGAGGTCTTGTGGATATGCCCCACATATTCAGACGTTGATCAACTCCAAGGTTGGAACTAGGACATATCTACTTGACAGAGAGCACTTACCTCTTAGGCCAAAGTTTGAGGACAACGAAGTTGTCATAGAAGCATCACATCCTACATCAGTTGAGGCCTAAGAGAAGATTGAGAAAGCAAAGGCTGCTAAAGCAGCAAAGGCAGCAAGTGCTCCAGGTACTTCAATTTCTTATCTCAAGACCAAGCAAGATCAGTTCACATACCTCCTAGAAGCAACCCTGAGGATAGAGAAGAGTCTGGCCAACTTGACTAAGAATCAGGAGAGCTTAGAGAGGATTATGGAAGACAAGATGTACAATCTTGATGTAAAGGTCACTGAGATTCAGACAATTGTTGAGAATCTGAGAGATGATGCTGAGGATAGAGATGACACACCTACTATAGATAGATTCCAGTCAGTGCCAAGGGCACAAAGGTCCATTGCTGAGCCAGTTGCAGACGTGAGACCTGCTCATTCTCCTCCTACCACCACAGCCACAGTTGCCCCTCCAGTGTCAACTCCACCAGCTCCACAGAACTCAGCAAAAGCATTTGTAGATGGACTCATCTCCACTCCGTCTAAGCACACTGGATCTACAAGCCAGAAGACCCCTTCAAGAGCTTCCGAAGATTGTGCTTAGAGTGTCGTATAGCACTATACATTTTCAAACTTTTTGCTAACTTTTTGTCAAAGGGGAGAAAGTGTATAGATCATAGGCTTCGAGAGAGAGTGCCTTTTGTTTTTGTTGGTCTTATTTTCCTTGCTACTTGCTACTTTGTTTTGTTTTGGTTGTCGCTACCCTATGCTACATTTGTGTTATGCTCATGAGATACTTTGTGTGATCATGTGTTTGATGTTTGATCATACCATGCTTAATGTGTGCTTGCATGCTTATCCCTATGAATATTTGTGTGATCATTTACTTGTATGTTTGGTCATGAGTGCATTGTCATTTAACTCTTCTCATTTTGTGCACTCCACCAAGATGTATGTGACATGGAAGAGTGGCCCATTATCCTAATTGATTGTGCATTTGCATTCAAACGCAAATTTTAAATAATGCACAAATTTAGGGGAGCTCTTGCTTATCACATACTTCTCAAAGCGACGATTTATTTCTTCCGTATTATTAATTGTCAAAGCTTTGATATATATGTTGTCATCAATTACCAAAAAGGGGGAGATTGAAAGTGCAACAAATCCCTGGGTGATTTTGGTAATTCATAACAACATATAGCTCATTGAACTAATATCCATTCAAGTTTAATATTTCAGAAAGTTCAGTGATTGGCATGGCAGGGACTAGAGAGGTGGACCCCTTAAAATGTTAAAAGCACATATTGGCAAAAGCTCAACACTCTTCATTTCTATTTTAGTGATCCAAGATTACATTGAGTCCATGGCTTGCTTGCTCAAGTGCTTAGTGATATTGCTCCAAAACCCTCAACCACTTTCTCATTCCAAATATGTCAATACCCTAAACTCCAACTCGGCCTCACCGATATATCCTACCCGGCACCACCGAGTTCATATGACATAGCCACTGCTAGAAACCCTATCAGTTCGTTCACACCGATACGGATCTCGGTCTCACCGAGATGGCCTTGCCAATTAACTATTGACTATGGCAATTATTTAGGTCTCACCGAGATAGCAATTGGTCTCACCGAGTTGGCTTGACATTTTCTCTGTTGCCTTATTGCTTCACTTCGGTCTCACCGAGTTGATGCAATTGGTGCCCCCGAGTTGATGTTTGCCCTAAGACCTAGCACATTGGTCCCACCGATATTCCTAACGTTCACATTTTGAACTAAATCGGTCTCACCGAGTTGTTCTATTCGGTCTAACCGAGTTGGATCAAATGTGTGTAACGATTGGATTTTGCGTGGAGGCTATATATTCCCCTCCACCCCCTTCTCCATTTGTGAGAGAGCCATCAGAACGTGCCTACACTTCCATCATACACTCAAAGAGAACCACCTACTCATGTGTTGAGGTCAAGATATACCAATCCTACCACAAGAATCTTGATCTCTAGCCTTCCCCAAGTTGCTTTCCACTCAAATCATCTTTCTACCATATCCAAATCTATGTGTGAGAGAGAGTTGAGTGTTGGGGAGACTATCACTTGAAGCACAAGAGCAAGGAGTTCATCATCATCACACCATCTATTACCTTTTGGAGAGAGGTGTCTCCTAGATTTGTTAGGTGTCATTTGGGAGCCTCCGACAAGATTGTGGAGTTGAACGAAGAAGTTTGTAAGGGCAAGGAGATCACCTACTTCGTGAAGATCTACCCGAGTGAGGCAAGTCCTTCGTGGGCGATGTCCATGGTGGGATAGACAAGGTTGCTTCTTCGTGGACCCTTCGTGGGTGGAGCCCTCCGTGGACTCGCGCAGTCGTTACCCTTCGTGGGTTGAAGTCTCCATCAACGTGGATGTACGATAGCACCACCTATCGGAACCATGCCAAATATCTCCGTGTCTTCATTGTGTTTGCACTTTCCAAACCCTTCCCCCTTATCTTCATATGCAATGTTTTACTTTCTGCTGCCATACTCTTTGAATTGCATGTGTAGGGTGATTGCTTGACTTGTGTTAATTACTAAAATGTTCCCACAACTATAATTGGGAAAATATTAGATTTTTATTTGGTCAAGTAGTCTAATCGCCCCCCCCCCTCTAGACCTACTTTTGATCCTACACTATATCCATGGTAAACTACTCACGCATCATTGGAAGGCAGCAAGGCTGATTTAGAAGCCCTCCGTGATCAATTCCCCCTCCAGCAGAGTACCAGAAAAGGCCTCTAGATGGGATCACGGAAGAACGGAAATTTGCGGCAGGAGAAAAAAGTGTTTCAGGTGGCTTTCTTTTGGGTTGCGAATATTTTAGAATTTATAGAGGTGGAATTAGGTCAAGAGGTGCCACAAGGTGGGGGACAAGCTCGGGGGCCCTGCATAGCTTGTCACTCACTCGTAGCTCTTCAGATCTTCTCCCAAGCTTTATAGGGCCACTTCTGGTTTAGAAAAAAACAATCCAAATATTTTTCTTCGTTTGGACTTTGTTTGAATATTTTTTTCTTCTAAAAAGCCAAAACAAGAAGAAAAATAGCAACTGGCAATGGGGTCTAGGTTAATAGGTTAGTCCCAAAAAATGATATAAAATAGCATATAAATGCATATAAAGCATCCAAGATTGATAATATAATAGCATGGAACAATAAATAATTACAGATTCGTTGGAGACGTATCAATGCTCACGAGTATGCAAGAGGAAATGGACCGATAGGTGAAGTATATTCTCAACTTCAAGGGCTTAATCAAAAGGAGAAGAGTGATCAATCGGGATAGGGTCTTCGGAGCACGGCTACTGCACAAGGAATGTATCAAGGTCACACCACAGAGGCCAACATCATACTGGAAGCAGTGGCATCACATGTTATGGATTTGGCATGCTTTCTTTGAAATGTCTGATTCTTAAAACGACATCAACGTGCTTCAACGATCTCCCGTGTTCAAGAGGCTTTGTAGTGGGGAATCGCCGCCGTGCAACAACACTGTCAACAGCCTTGACTACAACATGGGACACTATCTTATCGATGGCATCTATCCTCAATGGGCGATGTTTGTGAAGACCATATCTGAACCACACGTCAACAAACAAATCTGCTTTGCAACTATCCAGGAAGCAATTAGGAAGGATGTGGACAGGGCATTTAGAGTGCTTCAAGCTCGTTGGGGGAATTGTTCGTATGTAATGATGTGGGAATCAAAAACTTTATGGCAGCTGATGGCATGTTGTGTTATTTTGTATAATATGATTGTCGAGGATGTGGGTGATGGTGTTTCCCACACCAATTATTTTGAAGCGCCTGGAGAAGAAGTTCAAACCCCGAAAAATCAAGATGCAAACCAGCTATGAACTTTGTGCAGATGCATCAGAATCTTCGAGATCATTAGATGCACGTGCAGCTACTCAGTGATTTTGTGGAACTTATGTGGACCCATAATGGGAATCAAAGAGCTAATATTTGAGTTGTGTATTTAAAATAAATTTGATGTAAGAATTATGTATTTCCGCTACAAACATTCGTTATTTATGTGCAACATTGACGTGTATGATGGACGTGCATGGATTTGCAGGTATTTGAGAGTCCTAATCTAAGTTAGGTGGATGTTGGGCACAAGATATGTGAGGCAGTCCGAATGCGTCGGCGAATATATATGGGACTAGATTTGTCATGTTTCACCGTAAATGCTCTAAACCCGAAAATGATGTGCAAACGATAGTTTTCTACACGACGCCCGTTGCCCAACACTAACATCGACCATGCAAATTGAAAACAAGACGGAAGGGAAATGTCGTGCAAAGATCGTGCAATTTTTGTCGTTCGTGCAGCATTACTCTTCCAAAACCCAATCGAGATGATGAGGACCATATACAGTGTGATGTGTTCCTGCTACACACGTGCCAGACACGCGCACACATTTATGCATGCATGGATGCAGCTTTGTTGCGTACGGGTATATGCATATAGTGCTTTGTTAGCTGTCGGCAGGATTATTAACAGGCAGCATTTGTTAGGTAGCTAGGGTTTTGATGAGTGTGGACGTGCTGAAACCATGGCCATATGAATCCACTTTTTTTTAAGTGCACATTAAACATATTTTCAAATGTCAAAAGATTAGAAAAAACCATGGGCAGTATGCGTGCGCGGCACGAAGTTCCGTAAAAAAATCCTTTTGATTTTGCCTTCTAAAAAGCAAATTTAAGTGCTTCTAAATAGTGTTTTACGAACATTTTCTATAGGCCAAAAGTAAAATTCTCTATTCGCGAAACTTTCTGAGCCCACGTAGAATGTGAAAATGCATGCGTGAGATTCTTTTCAGATTTTTTGGCATTTAGAAATAAGAGCAACTCCAACCCGTGACTCAAACGGACCGAGATTTTGTCCCTTTTTTGTTTGTTTGGATCTGCCGTTCGCCCAGCGTCCTCCCTGTTGATAATTTAGATCGGCAGTGCGTCCAACGTACCAACACATATTTGCCTACGTGGCTGGCTAGCCGCCGTTTTCATCAAATATACATTTCGCAAGCAAAAAAATTTATAATTTCATAACCAAATAAATTTAGCCTAGTTTTACAAGCCGAATACAAATTAAATTGTCTCAAATATATTTAAAAAGAGATACATCTACCGGTTGCCAACATGAGCCCACGTATATTCAACCAAATCATTTTACAGTTGCATGTGAGTTTTCCAATCACGCATTTCGTGATGAAATTGGGCGAACTGTACAAACGTTGACGCTCCTCCTCCATGCTCAGGCACAATATTCTCGCCCAAAAACTGAAACCCTTGATCGTAAATATGTTACGGGCACTCATCCTCTACGATCATATTATGCATGATCACACAAGCAGTCATCACCTCCCACAACCTCTTGATGCTCCAAGTTCTAGCAGGATATGGAACGATGCCCCATCGAGATTGCAGAACACCAAAGGCATGCTCGACATCCTTCCTAGCATTCTCTTGTTCTTGGGCAAATCTTTTCCTTTTCTCTTCGACGGGATTGGGGATTCTCTTCACAATAGTGGTCCACTTAGCATAGACACCGTCACCTCGGTAGTATCCTTTGTCGTAGTTGTGGTCGTTGATGTTAACGTTCACAGGCTGGCTGTTTCCTTCGGCAAGGCTTGCAAACACCGGCGAGCGTTGAAGCACGTTGATATCATTGTGCGATCCTCTACCATGCCGAAGAAAAAGTGCCAGAAATATGACAGTGCAAACCTTGACATGGCCCTTATACTGCCCTTGCCAGGCAGAAGGGCAGTTCTTCCACTCACAGTGCATGCAGTCTATGCTGCCAATCATCCCTAGAAAGCTCCTGATGTCATTCATCGCCAACAAGCGGGTTGTATCTTGAGCAGTGGGCTCTCTCAAGTACTCAAGGCCAAACACAACAATCACAACCTTGCAGAACCTGTACATGGACTCTACGCATGTAGACTCGCTCATATAGATGTACTCATCAATGAGATCACCAGGCATTCTGTATGCAATCATCCGGATGGCTGCAGTGCATTTCTCATAGGATGAGAAGCCAATCTTTCCAAGGGCATCCTCTTTGCACTCGAAATAATTATCATATCCGACCACCCCCTCTCTAATACGGTTGAAAAGATGCCTAGCCATACGGAAACGCCGCTGGAATTTCGGATGTTTGAATAACGGGTTGGTTGTGTCAAAGTAGTCCTTCCAAAGAAGGAAATGGTTACTCTCTCGGTTGCAATTCAACACCGAATGTGCGCCGGAATCGAGCCCCGGAACAACGGTCGCTGCCTATTAAGGTGATCATGGACCAACACAGCAGCCAACATCTCCTCCTCATCGGATAAGGAATCATCGGAGTCGCGCAGGAAATTGTGGGAAAAGAACTCGTCGGCGGAGTCCATTTTGTACCTTGAGGCAAACCGTTGAACAGCTTGCGGGCGTCGACGAAGGAGCTGGCCGGCGAAGAGACGCGCGCCTCCCCTGGACCAGGTGGCTGGCCTGGTGGCGTTCGACGAGCGTACCGGCGTGAGGACGGTGGGTGGTGTCGGGCGAAGGAGCTGGACGGGGACGTGCAGGCGGCTTCCTGCTCGTGGCGACGTCGGAGTGGGGGTGGGAAGCTGCGGTGGCCCGGCGACGAGGCGGTGGTGGTGATGACGTGGGACGTGGCGGCGTTGGGGGGAGGTGTGTCGGCATGGGCTGCTGGCAGAGGCGCCGAAAATGGGCGGCGGCGGGTGACGGCGTTGGTAGGGCGGGCGAGGGGTGGAAGTGGATGGTCGGGAATGATTTGGTAGGCGAACGGCAAGCGGACGCTCGTTCGTTTGGGTCGGCGCTTTGGACCGATTTTTCTGTTCGCGCTGACCCAAACAAAGCACGCACGGACAAAATGGGTCGGCGCATTGAAGTTGCTGTAAATTTTGGTCCATATGCCCATGGGTTCATCGATGCATCTCTCGGATTTGCATTACAAATCTAATGTTTTTTAACACAGTACAGACGCAAGCGCTCATACATACGCGCATACACTCACTCCTATGAAAGCACATACACGCATCCTACACATATGAGCACCCTCGAGAGATCGAGCCGGCATACATCTTGAGATTTACAAGTCACTGTAGGCGCCTCGTCATCGGCGGGAATGTCTCCTCTCACAGAAAGTGCGTCGCCGAAAATCCTGAAATAAATCCAAAAATAATGCGAGCACATGAACTTGAACCCTGGTGGGCCGGAAATCTGTCCGTCTAACCATCCAACCACATGTTGGTTCGCATACCAAATCTAGTGTTGAGGTGCATGCTCCGGTTTCATGCATGACGAGGCAGTAGACACCAGATTAATAAATGCCTTGTTTGGATACTCTAACTTAGCTAGAGGTTAGAATAGTTTTTAGCTCGTGACTAACACTGAACTAACTTCTAGCCAAAGAGGTGTTAGGGTGACAGGGTTAAATTGACATTAAATACACTTTCTCAATCATTTGAAAGGGGAGGGGTGGAGAGATAATTAATTTTTTAGTGATTTTTTAGTGGCCCCAAAAGAACTAGCTCCAATTAGTACCTCTTGGGTGGGATAGTTTTTGGAAAGTATTTCGCACACGATGCTTTGGTGAACGATACTGGAACGATGCCCGATCCAACCAGCTGGAGTTGTTTAGCCTTGGCCTTGGATGGTGGGATATGACATGTCGTTTGTATTTCGTGTGGAAAGTGTCGTGTGTGAAGCAATGCTTATAGTTTTTTGAGGTGTGTTAGATGCAACTAGCTCAGGAAGACGGGACGGCGGTGGCTCTCTGAAGATGGAATAACGGTCTCCCCACCTAGCCCTCGTTCCGGCGATGCGTCTAGCATCGTTGGTGGGCGTGTGGAGGTGTGTCTCCGGCAGATCTATCTTTGATGGATTTGCTCGGATCTCGTTGTTATTCGTCTACGTTCGTGTGTTTTCGGATTGGATTTTTTTGATCTACGTTATTCTTCATCTGCGGTGGTTGTTGTTCTGGTGCGCTGGTCCTACGGGCCCTTAGCACGACGACTTCCCGACTATCTACTACAAGTTGTGCCCGACTCCGACGATGAAGGGGCGATGACGGCGGCGTGCCTTCGGCTCGCTTCAGTGCTGGTAGTTGTCGCTAGGTGGTCTACGGATCTGGATGTAATTTATATTATTTCTGGTATTCGTTGTACTGGCATGATTGAAGATGAATAGATCGGAAATTTCTCGCAAAAAATATGCAATTAGCTCAAACTAGCCCTCATATTTAGATTCTTTAGAGCTATTTGAGAACAAACTAGCTCAAACTAATTCTAACCCGTAAATACAAACACAGACCATATGCAGCGCAGAATTAAACACGTCCGTACATGTGTCGTGTTACGCGTATGTGGTCGTGGCCCGTGGCTGCCCTAAACGGGCGCCTGCCACTGCCACGCATCGGTCCACCATCCGTCCATCCCGTACTACGTATTAGGCCTCACCTGGTAACATTGTCCCTTGTTACTACTGAAGGTTCGCTTGCATCTCGTCAACTTACGACACACCTGGCACTGTTGGGCTGGACGGAACGGTTGATGCAACACTGTAAGCATCACGGAAAAATAGCCCTACGCTGACAACAAAGCAGTGCTAGCATTGTTGAGCAATAGCCCTCGTCCGCGAACGTGCCAGGCCACACTTCACCTCCTCCGCCTCCGGCTGCCGAGCCCTGCGAGAGCCCTGCGAGTATTCGTCACACGCAGTCTGTTAAGCCGTTCAAGCACAACACCCCGTGAGTTCTACACATGGTAAAGGTATCTTCAACGTCGACTTCCAAACCACCCGTATACATTCGGATCATGCTATCCTGACGTGTTGTGTCATCGAACGTGGACTTGTATCGATCCACCGAGCGGTTTGAACGTGTTTGTTTTCGCAAACAGAAGAAAAACTAGAAGGGCTTTGCGAGCGTCTGGATCGCTAACACGTCCGCTCTTGACCGCCCTGATAAAAAAAAATCACCCGCTTCTCCCGCACTTGCCATCCGATGCACGCACCGTTTCCCACGCTCCATCAAAGCCGGTCTAGAGCACGCATCAGCCGGCATTGATGCCGCCATGTGACCGGACAGAAGGACGGCGCTGAGCGATGCAGCCTTTTAGGAGCCGCCGCTTCAATGCGGACGTTGCGCCGCATTGAAGCATCAGACCGTCCGTTCGCATGGCCTGGGCAAGGCTATATAAGCCGTGCTTCGGCGCCGTTCACATCGCAATCTCTCCACTCTTCCTCCTCCTCCTCCCCGCGCCGCCTTTCTTCCTCCACAGCTTTGATGATGGACATGACGTGGGCCTCGATGCCGGCAGGTGGTGGTTCTCGGTCAGGCTCCGGAGGACCGTGGCGACGCCTCCGCGCTCTCTAACGCGTGTCCAAATCGGACGTCACGTGAAAGAGCAATGAATCTCCCCACCGCCCAACGCATGAAGGAGGAGCGGCGCTCGCCTCCGTCCCAGCGCATGAAGGAGGAGCGACGCTCACCTCCGTCCGAGTGCATAAAGGAGAAGCGGCGCTCGCCACCACCCATGCCCAATGCGATCGCTGCAAAGGCGCGCGGTCGCCTTCATCACAACCTCGGCGACGGTAGCAATGGCGATAGTTGTTCGTCCTCCCAGAGGGCCCTAATGGTGCAGGAGTATGCCGACAGGGAGTGGTACCGGTGGGACAAGCACAGCGCGGCGCGCCGCTTGGAGTTCGTAGACTCCGACGTCCCGCCGCCAGGCATTGCGACGGACCTTGAGCTGGCGTAGGCCTGGGCCCTAGACCGCTCCATGATGACAGCCGAGACGAGCAAGCAGAGTCTCCGCCACCTAGATGGAGAGATGGCCAAGTATGGCGAGGAGTAGTCTCTCAGTGAGATCGTCGGCGCAAACGCCGCCTCCTCCAACGCCCGCCACCCTCCCCCCCTCGCCCACATTGTCGGTGGCCGCGGCCGCGGCCGCACTGCGCATAGCGCAGGAGGAAGAGGAGAGGATCATCGACGAGCATCAGGTGGCTGCCGGGAAGCCCTGCCATGACGCCTTCCCTTCCACCGCCCGAAGCTCGACAACTACGACTCTGACACTGAATCCGGCGATGATGACGGAGGAAGAGCCGCCGGCCGTCCCGACATGGCCTACGAGGTCACCTTCAAGTATAGGGTAGTTTAGGGTTTTTATTTTAAGGTTTTTAGTTCACTGGACGAAATATCATCGGATTATGTGTAAAATTTATCCTAGTTTAAATGAACTTCGTCCGGTTTAAATGAAATCAATCGTGTTTGCATGAATTTTGTCCGTGTAGTTTAAACAATGGATGAAATGTATGCGGGCAGCTTTGACTGCCGGCATACGGCATCAGTATCCGAGGACTCCCCCCTGTCCGTGGACTGATACCAAACTAAATTTAATGGCCAACGTTGGAGATGCCCTAACCTTGCCATGACAAACAACTGTGCGCTATTCTTGAAATTTCCTAGCTCAGCATTATATTGTTTGATGTTCATAAGTAAAAATAGCGGAAAATGTGTTATGTGTATCCAACAAAGTGCAACCATAACCTCAACCTCTCGAGTGAAAGTTGAGAAAATAGTATAACGAAAGAAAGTCCCCTTCTACTCCTAAGCTCATTCGAAAATAGTATAATGAAAGAAAATAGTATAACGAAAGAAAGACCCCTTCTACTCCCGAGCTCATTTGAGCTCAGGATAAACAGTAGATTTCGAAAGAAAGAAAAATCTAAAAAAATCTGATTTTTTTGGGTGTAAACTTTGACAAATGTTATTGGTGCTTGCAAATTTTCATCCCTATTTAGCATTCATGGAAGTCGTGAAAAATAAACACTACAAAATGCTTTCGAAAATAGCATTTTGGAGTGTCAATTTTTTTTACCACGACTTCCACGAATGGTATTTCAGGATGAAAATTTGCAAGCGGTGAGAACATTTGTCAGAGTTTGCACCAAAAACTAATTCAGATTATTTTTTATTTTGTTTACTATTTTCTTGGAAGTTTACTGTTCATCTGGGAGTATATGAGCTCGGGATTAGATACTCCACATCCTATTTCAATATCCTTCTTACATCTAGGTTACTTGTCATCTTAGACGGAGGATACGTTAGGGCATCTCCAACGACCCTCAAACCTCCCACAACCGTCTAGACCGCACCGTCCAGACCGCTGAAGCCATCCAATGCGGTCCTGTATCAGTCCGCACAGTGGTCTGGACGCGATTTCTCCTGCAAACCGGAGACAAACATGGGAGTAGTTTGCGGGAGTACTACCGATCCCACACACGCTTCTGACTGCCCTGGCCTACCAATAACATGTCACCCGCCCCTCCCGTGTTTTCTTTCTGATGCATGCGCCGCTTACTGCGCCGCATTCATGTTGACTCAGAGCATGCGGAGGCCGACATTGATACGGCGATGTGACATGAGGGAGGGAGGGTGGTGTTGATTGACGCGGCCTCTCGGTAGCCACCGCTTTAATGCAGACACAGGTTCTGGAGAAACCAAATCCGACCGCTGCGCCGCATTGAAGCGACTAACCGTCCCTTCGCATGTCCTGGCCGCGACTATTTGATCCGCACTCTGGCGCCTCCACATCGCATCCTCCTCCTCCGAGTCCATCTCCCCCCACATCTCCGGTGATGGGCAAGTCCATGGTGTCGGCGCCGACAGGTGGTTCCGGGGTGGGATCTAGCGGATTCTGGCGACGCCACCCTCGAACTCCGGGGCCGTCATCCTCATTGGCTGGCGGTGACTCGACACAGGCGGAGATCGTCATCTCCTCCCATGACGAGCAGGACCAATAGCCATCGCCGCCGCAGTCCGTGCCGGTAGTGTCGGGTCGTGTCTACGTCGCCAAAAATGCGGGGTTTGAGGAGCATGTGGAGCTGATGATCCGTCGTCCACATGAACAGCCCGGTCCTCCACCGGGGGTTATCCTTCGCGTGAAGCCCGAGCCGGCATCCCCTCCATGCTCTCCGCCGCCGCGTGAAGGAAGAGCGTCTGTCGCCGCCTCCCCGATGTGTCAAAGAGGAGCATCTCTCACCGCCGGCCCGACTCATCGTGAAGAACGAGTGCCGCTCGCCGCCGCCCCGGTGCTTATCAAGGGGGAGCGCCGTGCGCCGTCACCCTTGCCCAAGATGAGCGATGGGCTTCTCCACTACCTCAGGAGCGGCGGCAGCTGTTCCTCCTCCCAGAGCACCATGACAGCGCAGGAGTACGTCGACCGGGAGCAGCGTCAGTGGGACAGCCGCAACGCCGCGCGCCGGTCCATGTTCGCCGACTCCGACGTCCCCCCGCAACACATCATAGCAGACCCGTACCTGACGTATGCCTAGGCCCTAGACCGCTCGGTGATGACATTGAAGACGGCCAAGCGCTGTTTTTGATGCCTCGACGGGGAGATGGCTAGGTACGGCGAGGAATGGTCCCTGCCGAGATCAATGCCGCCAATGACACCTCCTCCAACGACCTCCGCCCTCACCCCCAGCCCACGTCCTCGGTGACTGTGGCCGCGGTGCACACGTCGCAGGAGGAAGCGGAGAGTATCATCCACAAGCGCCAGGTAGCCGCCGCGAAGCCCTCCCGCGCCGCCGCCACGGTCCGCCGCCCCAAGCCCGACTTCGATGTCGAGTCGGGCCACGGTGACGGAGGAGGAGCCGCCGGCTAGCCCAACATGGCCTACGAGGTCACCGTCAAGTATAGGATAGTTTCGGGTTTTATTTCTAGGTTTTTAGTTCATCAGATGAAATGCCGTCCGGTTTTATGTACAGATTATCCTAATTTAATGAAATAGGCACAAATTTTGTCCGATTTGATCGAATTTTGTCCGGTTAGTTTGAGTTGTTATTAAAATGTATGTGACTACGGTTGGATGGTGTCCTCCCGCATCCATGTCCGCAGACTGGTCTCTCCCTATCCGTGGACGGATGCGGGAGGGAATTTTTGGGTTGCCTTTGGAGATGCCCTTACATTAGCTTTACTATCATGATGAATTGCATGCACCGACCAATATACAAACACAATTTGCGATAGAGGCATCTGACATTGTATCCAACAATTTTCCTTATGTCTACTATACTTTGGAGTTATATAATATGTGATGGGTAGAAATATATAGGGAAGAAATATTGCAGGTCACTTTATATTTGGTACACCTCTATATCTAATAAAATTACATGTTAGAAAAGTGTTGAAATAGAAGTTCGATGCTCTCTTGAGTGGACTGGTCTATGCATATCATACACAATGGCAGAGGTAGGAACTTTCTCCTTAGTATTCATTGTTGCAATGCAATAGCAATATGACAAAAGATAAACAAGCTAGCAACAGTATACCAACGGATCAACAACTCTTTGGTATTCGCTGGAAGTCCCACGAAGACCCCTGGCACCGCCACTGATCATATAACGACAAGATCCTATATGAATTTAGAGTTTGCTAACTACACGTTTCATACAACTGTAAAGGAATTGCTCGATCAGGATGTTGTCGATCATAGACACATGTGTTTGCAGTTGCAGTCTCCAGCCCCGTGTACAAGAATATAGGAGACATTATTTGTGTGTTTTCCCCCTCAAATCAATCATTTTTTCTAGCATTCCATTGACATCAAAGGGGTGTGGTTCATTTTCAACCTCCAACCCTTTTCTTCCTCATCCTCACAAGCGACGCGAATTGCCATATAACCAAATGCCCGCTCTCTGTCTCGCCTCCGACGCGGACCTATCCGAACCCTAACCTATCCCTGTCACAAGCTCGGCGGCCATCTATTTCGAGTGGCAACGCAAAGCGAAAAGGGAACCACACACACACTTGTCAACCCTTGTCCTCGCCTCCATCCGCCGCAGCGCTTTGCATCACCCCCATCTACGATAGCTCCATCCTATCTCATGCCCGGGCACAAGATGGTATGTGGAATGGACTGGTCCAAAAAATCATTTTAGAATGAAAATCTTATCTGGCTGACGTTCGCTGGAAGGGTGTTGCATTACGAACCTTTTCATGGCAATTTTAGTTGTGTCGGGGCTAACAGTTTCTTCAGAGCAATTCGACGTTTTTTCAGGAGGATAGCAGTTTTGAGCCTTCATGTCAAAAAATGTCATGCTATTATGAAGAAACTGCTACCCCACACATAACTAAAAATGTCATCAAAATGTTCGCAAATGCCACCCCTCCCGCCGACATTCGCCAGCGGAGGTCCATTTCAGAAACCTAATGTTTAGCAAATCTACAAAAATATTGCAGTGCGTGGATGCATGCGCAAGTAAGCCGTACTTAGCTTTACAGAATTCCGACATTCTATATTTGAAGATATTCCTGGATATAAAACCAAGCACACATGAAAAACGAGCACCATACAAAGCCGCCACCTTCTCCTCCTCCTCCACAAAAAAAGTTAGGGTTTTTATCTCCCGCCGTCGTCATCGCCGATCCGCCTCCTCTCCGGTGGCCCTGGGGCCATGGGGGCGCGGTGGATCTCGGCAAGGGTCGGCGGGAGGGCTTCGTTTTTAATCGTTTCTTTCAATTTTGTTAGGGTTTGTGTCCTGCTCGGGAAGACGAGACGGCGGCGACTACCTGAAGATAGAATAAAGGTCTCCCCGCCTAGCCCCCGTTCCGGCAATGCGTCTAGCACCGTTGGTGGGCGTGTGGAGGTGTGTCTCCAACGGATCTATCTTTGGTGGATTTGCTCGGATCTCGTCGTTGTTCGTCTACGTTCGTGTGTCTTCGGATTCGATCTTTCTAATCTACGTTATTCTTCATCTGCGGCGGTTGCTGTTCTGATGCGCTGGTCCTACGGGGACTTAGCACGACGACTTCCCGACTGTCTACTACAACAAGTTGTGTCCGGCTCCGGCGATGGAGGGGCGATGACGGCGGTGCGCCTTCGGCTCGCTTCAGTGTTGGTAGTCGTCGCTAGGTGGTCTACGAATCTGGATGTAATTTCTATTATTTCGAATATTCGTTGTACTATCATGATTGAAGATGAATAGATCAGAAATTTTCTCGAAAAAAAAAAACGATCACCATATGTGGCCTACGGAAATGGCAAGTTTCCAGCACTAGTGTTTAACCATTCTGAGGAGTCGACACAAGTCCCCGCATCCACGCAACGACCATAGTGCTTGTCAATTTTATCCCCACCGATGGCGTCTAGCAAGCCGACAAACCCCGAGATAGACAATGACATGGAGTGCTCCTCCCCGGAATCGGCGGCCGAGGACGCCGTGGAGCCGTCGTCGCCGGTGCCAGCGCCATCGTCCCGGTTCAAGGGCGTCGTGCCGCAGCCCAACGGGCGCTGGGGCGCGCAGATCTACGAGAAGCACTCGCGGGTGTGGCTTGGCACGTTCGCGGACGAGGAAGCCGCCGCGCGCGCCTACGACGTCGCCGCGCTCCGCTTCCGCGGCCGCGACGCCGTCACCAACCACCAGCGCCCGCTGGCGGCGGAGGGGGGCGGCTCGTCATCCACGAGCGAGCTCGCCTTCCTCGCCGAGCACTCCAAGGCCGAGATCGTGGACATGCTCCGCAAGCACACCTACGCCGACGAGCTCCGGCAGGGCCTGCGCCGCGGGAACGGGCGCGCGCAGCCCACGCCGGCGTGGGCGCGAGAGTTCCTCTTCGAGAAGGCCGTGACCCCGAGCGACGTCGGCAAGCTCAACCGCCTGGTGGTTCCGAAGCAGCACGCCGAGAAGCACTTCCCTCCGACGACGGCGGCGGCCACCGGCAGCAACGGCAAGGGCTTGCTGCTCAACTTCGAGGACGGCGAAGGGAAGGTGTGGCGGTTCCGGTACTCGTACTGGAACAGCAGCCAGAGCTACGTGCTCACCAAGGGCTGGAGCCGCTTCGTCCGGGAGAAGGGCCTCGTCGCCGGCGACACCGTGACGTTCTCCCGGTCGGCGTACGTGATGAATGACACGGATGAGCAGCTCTTCATCGACTACAAACAGAGTAACAGGAATGAGGAGGCGGCCGACGCACCCACTGCCGATGAGAATGAGGCCGGCCATGTCGCCGTCAAGCTCTTCGGCGTCGACATTGGCGGAGGTGGGTCATCAGGTGGGTGAAGGGCGCGGTAAGTTCTTGTTTTTCACCCATGGAGTGATTGCAATTGCCTGCCATAGTGTGGATTCCATTTCGGGACAGAAACAACGTTTAATCATACGCATATCGAAGATGCAGACAGAGGCTTGTAAGTGGGGGACAATTCCTTGTCATTTTTCATGTCGATCTTAATAGGTTCCTCTCTTTGTGAGGTTTATCGGATAGCGATGTTGCAAAGGACCTTGAATATCCAGCGAACTTCAGATATTTATGCATAGGCGAATCAAGCGTCTTTCATGGCAAATTATATTCATCGAGGATGGTAAATTTAGTTGACGAGCATTGTAAATCCGCTTTAATTCTTTTTGTTTTTCTTCCGAAAATTGTCGTGCTTGCAAACTGAATTTGTCATCATCGCATAAATTGCCGTACAAAAACATCAGATTTTCTGTGCCTCAAAATCTACTCGCCCCATCCCTAAATACTACTACTACTTGATATCAAAATGAATTAAAGAGGATGTATTTAGATGTATTTTAGTGTTAGATACATCTCTTTTTGTTGATGACAAGTATTTTCGAACTGAGGGAGTACATGATAAATTAGTGTATGTCGTTCATGATGGTATTATTGAATATATGCGGTTACCGTCAGAGCATCTTGACCAGCAGTATTTTTTGGGCTTATCATGCATGATCGGTTGTTGAAGCCATATAAACACAGGCAGGTGTGCAGGAGCCAGCAGGCCAGGGGTGCCTTTGTGCGGTTGCATGTTGATACGATGTTTCCCGATATAGAAAAACATCCAGCCTAATTTTAGGCTGTTTTATGGTACGAACTTCGCGTCTTGACTACTCCAATGTTAACCACTTTTGTCTCCTTCCTACCACCAGGGGACCCCTCAACCTTGGCTGCTGTAAGCTGTAGCCATGATGGTCAGGCTTTATAAAATGGCCTTGTATGGCAGCTAGCTGCCTGCCGACCGGCGGCAACAGCTGAGATCTCGACTTCTTCCTGGTCGACCTGACATCTGGCCCTATTTTCTTCTAAACAAGCATCCTCCTTGGCCGTTCCCAACTCAGTTCTATTTGATGGGAAAATATCTAGTGCACTCCATCGATATTCAGGCCTTCTCATGCTCCGTGTCAAAAAAGTCAACTCTAAATGTTACTCCCTCCGTTCCTAAATATTTGTCTTTCTAGAGATTTCAATAAGTTACTACATACGAAGCAAAATGAATGAATCTACAATCTAAAATATGTCAATTTGAAATAGAACTGAGGGAGTACAAAATATCAAATGCTCTGAATTTTGTACTATTGTGGATCTTGACAAGAAATGGGTCCACAACCCCTAATAATTTCATATCCAAACTCGAAATGCACATTGAGAAAATAAAAAGGAGAATTATTGATGTGAATAGTGTCGCTTTTTTGCTTTTGTCTTTTTGTGACACTATTCATGCTAAAAAATGTATGTTTTTTTTCTTCAATGTGTATTTCGAGTTTGAATCTGGATTTTCTAGAGGTTGTAGACACATGTCTTGGGAACATTCACATTTGGAAAAAAAATTGTTGAAACATTTGAAATCAGCCTTTTAGAATTTAGGCATGGAAACACGAGCACCTTGGTGTTGGAAGCATTGGATATTCTCCCACATCTCAAAACGATCAAAGGGTGCTAGGTGTCGCGACTTCTCAGCAGTTGCATCTATTCGACATACTTGCTTCGGGCGTCTGGGGCAAGGAAGCAGAGCAGAGTGGCGTGCTCATCGGCGAACGTGACAAGCCACAACTGTGATTGCTTGTCGTATCGCCGGTGGCCACAACGCAACGCCCTTGAAACGCCACGATGGCCAATGACACATGCGACAACTACTACATCTAGTCCTCGACCTCCGATTTTGGGGAATACTTCATGTCATTGTCCATCGGTGGGGATATTTTCTCCTTTGTTTGATCTATCATTGGTAGTGGTTGGAATTGTATCAGGGCAAAAAACCAAAGCCGTATGGAAACTACGGGACGGAAAAATGTTTGCACATTCACAGTCTGGATGAACAGACTCATCTGAAAAGACAAAATCCATCTTTGAATTATGAGATGTAACATCATGGCGGAGTCATACCATCCGAGTTACTTTCGGATGGAAAAAAATTGCTCCCTTTGCTCGGAAATACACATCATTTTAGGAATGGTCAAGAGCCTGTCACAATACATGTAGCTATGCGTTTGACATGAATATTTGTCATAACAATCCTAATGATATTATGTTCGCCTATGTCATCTTATTGTCACATTCAATAATTGAGCTGCAACTGCGCTTGAGTTGATACTTTTACTGGTAGCTAGGCATAAACCATGCCGTGTACTGGTTGCAAATCTTCCCTCTACCTA
>LR738713.1:822143368-822231608 GCA_902687465.1 Secale cereale | reverse complement strand
CCCCCCCCCCCCTCATTCTCCTTGTTTTCATTTCCCCTCTTTTTTTTCACCGTTTAGCTTAACAACCTCATCTTTTATTGACTTGCCATTTTTTAAATAAAAAATTATTTGATTGACAAATATGTTAAGATCCTCGAATTCATTTAGGTATGTAAATCACGGCCATGATTTGGTAAATATGTATCTGCACAATCATAATAATATGAGCACGTAAATCATAGGGTTAATGTATTGGAATATTAAAATCCCGTTGTAATGCATGTAAAATTGTATACTACATAATAATTAAACATGCTAGCCTCCTATCGGTATTCCGGTGGTCAATTATTATTTTTCATGGTAGTACGTGTCTCATTATGTCATAAGGGTTATAGTACAAGGCACGTACAAATCGACCTAACAAAACTAAAAAGACAGCAAATCGCTAGCCTTTACACAAAGGAATAACAACCAAAAAGTAAAATTACAATCAAGACCTAAGAAACCTCTGAATTTGACACCAACGCTTGTCACCTACCTCTGGAACCACAATAGCAGCCACCACAGGTAAAAATGACGAATCACCTTCACACCCGAGCTCAAAGCGGCTCCATCGCTGATATGTAGCTTTGCGGACCTTCAAGGTGGCTCACCAAAAGCGAAAACATTACCGTTGAACGAATCAGACCGGGGCAACACCCCGGCCACGCCATCGAACTCGAGATCTGGCACCCCCACACAACTAAGACACCGGAGGAGAATACCACACCTGCCATCCACGAACCACGAACCCAGCACACGATCCACAATCTTCCAGATGCCGCCGACGCAGACCAAAATCTGCATCCGCTCCTGGACTACCTGCCAAGCTCCGCGCCGGCGCTGGAGCAAACGCCGTCGCAACGTCGGAGCCCGAGGACACTGGTCCACCACGAGGATGTCGCCGCCGCCACGCCATCCTTGCTTGAACAGACCGATTTCCAAATCCATCCACAACCATAGGATCGTTCGCTTCTTCAGAGTAGGATCCGAAGAAACTTTGTTCAGCGCAGCCATCGCCGCCGCCGAAGCAAAGACGATGAACAACCTAAATATCTAAATCTAAACTACTAAAGTAAAAAACGATCTACACGCGTGAATCCGACGACCCCCTCATCACCGACGACCGAGGCCGTCGATGGAGGTGAGCCGCCGGAGGGCAGCGGCGTGGAAAACTCCTGGCGGCAAGGTCTCTTTTTCCTTTTTGGAGCGAAAGAAAGAAAAGCGATGTACCCCCAAGACTTTCCGGTGGTCAAAATGATCCATGCCTACTGTTGTATATGTCCCTTTTATACCGACTGTTGTACATATGTCAAAAAGATCCAAACCGATACCGACTGTTGTATGTGTCCCTTGTATGTCGGCACAGGCGGGGTACTGCGCCCCTGCGCACCTGATTATTGCGCAAGCAAGATGGGCAAGTGGACGCAGATGGGTTTGTCCGTGGCCACGTGGGGGGAGGACCGGAGGAGTGTGACTGTGACACCGGTCTGGATGGAGAGAGGGGACCCCAGAGGTGATTGCCGTACATTTGTTGACGTTGGTGGTTACTTGTAGTATCTAGCTAGCTACATATTTTGATGAGATATTAGTTGAGACCGATGGATCTCCAATGATTTATCGTGGTTTCTATTTACACGTGATTTGTAGTTGAGACCGATGGAGTAGGTAGGAAGTTTGGAAATTTGCGGGGGCACGCACCTATCAAAGTCCTGCCCGGCCGTTTGATTACCTCGTGATTTGTTTGAATCCCGCTTATTTTAAGTTTTAGTAGTTGAAACTTATGACCTTTTATCTGAAATGTATGATTTTCCTGCTCGCTCTTACCAAGTTCCATAGATTACTTTTAAAGTCATTTTTTGTGTCGTTTATAGGCACAAAAAACACGATTTTACTGATCGCTCGAACTAAGTTTTAAGAGTTAGAAATTAACATTTAGTTTTAAAATTCATCAAAACATATTTAAAATGAATTTTATTTGAAACCCTTGTCAAGAGAAACACAAATATGAAAATAGAAATTATGTTGAACTGTTCGTTTAAAAGATATAAAGGTTTGAAAAAACGAAAGTCAAAAATAAAAGCACGCGCGAAGGACTTGGTGCCTCTGCATTTGCGTGCCCCAAATACCCTCCCCTAGAAAGGTGTGTGTACTTTATATGTGCCACACCATAGAAATATAGTCAGAAACTTGCACGAGGCCAGGTTTGTATGGTCGCGGTTTTCCAACGGGCCGACGCAAACAGATGCGGAATTGATCCATTTTCTGTCCATTTGGGTCGGCTGTAGGTGGCGTCCGCCCTTGTCTGCGCAAATTTTGCCGGTGCGCCTAACGGGCCGACCTATTTTGTCCGCATATTTTGCATCACCATACATAGATATTTAGATTGCACAAATGAAGCTAAAATTTATGTCGGCATTCATGCCAACATACAAAATAATCTGCAACACCGGCCATAGTATAAAATTCATGCCGACATACAAGAGAATTGTGTCTCGTACATTGTTCATGCATCTCGGACAAATATAAGATGATCACGCTAGCTCGAGCATCTCCTTTTGCTTCCTCTCGAACCAAGCTCTTTCTTTAAGACATTTGCTCACGTCCACCGTCATGATCTCCACTTTCTTCAAGGTTAGGGCGAGCTTCATCTTGTTTGTTCTTGTTCGAGCATTGGTCTCTTCGATCTGGAGCTTCTTATTTTGTATGTGAAAGAAGGTCTTCATTGACTCCTTGTTCTCTTGGCACTTCCTCTCTTTCCTCTCCTCTGTCTTCTCAAGATAAGGTAGCAACTCGCCAGAGGTGTCAACTGTTGTGGAACATAGTAATAATTCAAAAAAAAATTCTACATGTCACCAAGATCAATCTAGGAGATGCTAGCAACGAGAGAGAGGGAGTGCATCTTCATACCCTTGAAGATCGCTAAGAGGAAGCGTTGCAAAGAACGATGTAGGATCGAAAGTATGTCTAGAGGGGGGTGATTAGACAACTTGACCAAAAAAAAATCTAGCATTTTCCCAATTTTAGTTCTTGGCAGATTTTTGTAACTTAGCACAAGTCAAGCAATCAACCTACACATGCAATTCTAAGAGTATAGCAGCGGAATGTAAAACAATTGCATATGAAGGTAAAGGGAGGAGTTTGGAGGGAGCAAACGCAAGTGTAGACACGGACGTTTTTGTCTTGGTTCCGATAGGTGGTGCTATCGTACATCCAAGTTGATGGAGACTTCAATCCACGAAGGGTAACGGATGCGTGAGTCCACGGAGGGCTCCATCCACGAAGGGTCCACGAAGAAGCAACCTTGTTTATCCCACCATGACCATCGCCCACGAAGGACTTGCCTCACTAGGGTAGATCTTCATGAAGTAGGCGATCTCCTTGCCCGTACAAACTCCTTGGTTCAACTCCACAATCTCGTCGGAGGCTCCCAAGTGACACCTAACCAATATAGAAGACACCACTCTCCAAAAGGTAATAGACGGTGTGTTGATGATGAACTCTTTGCTCAAATGCTTCAAATGATAGTCTCCCCAACACTCAAACAGCTCCTCACAGATTTGGATGTGGTGGAAGAAGGATTTGAGTGGAAAGCAACTTGGGAAGGCTAGAGAACAAGAGTCATATGATAGGAATGGAATATCTTGATCTCAACACTTGAGTAGGTGGTTCTCTTCTCAGAACATGTATAATGGAAGTGTAGGTATGTTTTGATGGCTCTCTCCATGAATGAAGAGTGGGTGGAGGGGTATATATAGCCTCCACACAAAATCTAACCGTTACACACAATTTACCAAACTTGGTGGGACCAATTTAGAGAACTCGGTCAGATCGATTTAGTTCATAATGTGACCGTTAGGCATTTCGGTGGGACCGATTTCATTAGGGTTAGGGCATAACGTAATCTCGGTGAGATCGATTACACAAACTCGGTGGGACCGATTTTGGTAATGAGCACACCAGAGAGTTGGTTAGGCAAACTCGGTGGGACCGATTTGCTCGTTTCGTTGGGACCAAAACGTTACGAAGAGGAAACAGAGAGTTTGCGTTGCGAACCCGGTGGGACGGATCGCTCATCTCGATGAGACCGAAATGTTACGAAGGGAAACAGAGAGTTTGCAATCCCATCTCAGTGAGATCGAGATCCCTTTCGGTGAGACCGAAATGATAAGGGTTTAGTGGCAGTGGCTATGTCAAATGAACTCGGTGGGGCCGGGTTTGACTTTTGATTTGGTAAATATGTGGATGTAAGAAAGTGGTTGAGGGTTTTAGAGCAAATCACTAAGCATTTTGAGCAAGAAACCCATTAAGCAACACCTCATCCCTTTTTAATAGTATTAGCTTTCCTATGGACTCACTGTGATCTTGAATCACTGAAATGGAAAATGTAGAGTCTTGAGCTTGAGCAGATTCTTTGTCCTTAGAATTTTGAGGTGTCCACACTCCTAGTCCATGCCATGCCAATCATTGAACTTTCCTGAAATATTTATCTTGTAATAGCATTTGTTCAATTAGCTATATGTTGTTAGGAATTACCAAAACCACCCAAGGATAGTTGCACTTTCAATCTCCCATTTTTTGGTAATTGATGACAACATATAGATCAAAACTTCGACAAATGATAATAAGATTTAAATACATCGTCGCTTTGAGAAGTATGTGATAAACAAGAGCTCCCCCTAAATTTGTGCATTATTTAAAATTTGCGTTTGAATGCAAATGCACAATCGATTAGGATCATGGGTTACTCTTCCATGTCACATACATCTTGGTGAAGCGCTCGAAATGATATAAACTGAAAACATGCACTCATCACCAAGCAAAGTGAATGATCATATAAGGATATAAAAGATAGTATCATCCAAGCAAGCCTTAAGTTACCATATGATCAATCACATGATCAAACAAGTATCTCACACACGAACATAGAGTATAAAGCAAACACACAATAAAGTTCAACCAAAAGCAAGAGAGACCAAAGAGGCAAAACACTCTCTCTCGAAGCCTATGATCTATACATATTTCTCCGAATTTGACAACAAGTTACCAACAAGTTTGAAAATGCATAGTGCTATGCGTCTCTCAGGCTCGGTCTTCGGGAGGAGGTGTAGAGAGAACTCGAAGGACGAAGGCTTCAGATGACGTAGTTGGAGCTGGTGGAGTGGCTGCTGGAGGTGGCACTGAAGCTGTGGCTGCTGGTGCTGATGTAGTAGCTCTCGTATCAGGCACTGGGACTGCAGCAGATCTCTGACCTCATAAATTCACAATTGTCTGAAAAAGTTAGGACAGTTTAAAAAAATCATGGATTTGAAAAATCACGAAATTGAAAACAAAATCACTAGTTCAAAAAATTCTAGGATTTAAAAAAATCATAAGTACAGAAAATATTCATAATTTTTAAAAATATATTAAAAATTGTATTCAATTGTGAATTTGAAAAAATGCGAATTTAAACAAAATAGGAAAAGAAAAAAAAATGAAAAATACTGTAAAAACATCCAAAAATGCGATGAATAAACCGGGCAGAAAGCTTCTAAATACCGGGAGCAATAGCAAACAGAGTACACTTTTTGATAAGCACCCGTTAGAACATATGATCAAAAGTAGCCCGTTAGAATATACCGGGAGCAAAAGCAAGCGCAGTACGCCTGGATAGGAGGTGTGCGAGGGGAGCTCCTGTTCGGCGCCTTAGGGTGTGTTTGGTAGGGTGCATGAAGGGTGTATGAGGGCAAAAATTCCCAATCCAACCCATTTTTGCTTGTTTGGTAGGGTGCATGGGCTGACCTGGACTAAGCTCATCTGATGCATAAAAGGCCCCTCAGCCATGCTCATCTCATGCACCCGAGACAGGGTGCATGGAGGGAGCCATGCTGGCCCTGACCATCGGCCCCACCGACCAGACCACGTCCAGATTTGTTTATATTTACAAAAAATGTTCAAAATTTCAAAAATTATTTACATTTTCCAAAAAGTTTAGAATTTCAAAGTTTCTTTACATTTTTTAAAAAGTTTAGAATTTCAAAATTGTTTAAATTTTTAAAAAATGTTGAGAATTTCAAAACTTCTTTGAATTTTCAATAAATGTTCAGAATTTCATTTTTTTACAAAATTTAAAAAATGTTCGGAATTTCAAAAGAATATCAAATTTTGTTTGAATTTTTAAACAAATATTAAGAATTACAAATTTTATTTAATTTTTTATAAAATATTTAAAAATAAATTTTGTTTAAACTTTCGAAACAACTTGGAATTTCCAATTTGTTCAAATCTTTAAAAAGTTTAGAATTTCAAAAATTATTTTAATTTTCAAAAAAGTTGTTTAGAATTTCCAATTTGGTTAAAATTTTCAAAATATGTTTAAATTTCTGTTCACATTTTTTCAATTTTGTTCATCATTAAAAAAATCGAAATTCAAAATTGTTCAGCACGTCTAAAAACATGCATGCTACCAAACAAAGTCTCAGCTCAACATGTCTCAACGCATACATCGCTGCCAAACAACAGCAACTGCATGGACTCAACATGTCTACACTCAGCATGTATGAGAGGAGAACAACTAGGCTAGGTCCATACATGCAACCAAACACACCCTTATGCGCCCGAAGAGGTTCCTAGCGCCCGCTGCAGCGCCTTGTTGGGCCGGCTCGCGATGGGAAAGGCAACGACCAGAAATCGCCAAAAAAACGCAAAAAGGGTGGCTGCTTCAGGGATCAAACTTGCATCGCTCGTCGAGTAGACAACCCTTGTTCGATCTTAGCTGACCACCAGAGCAATTGGTCACTTGTGATTTACTAGCGCTAAACTCGAGAACTAGTATGGGCTCGCTATTTATTTGTCGTTTAGTTTTTTTCATTTACTTCTATAAAATCTTGAATTTAAAAACGTTCATCGATTTTGAGAAAAAAAATTCACAAATTTTTAAAAAGTTCATCAATTTTGAGAAATAGTTCATCGTTTTTGAAGACAAGTTCACAAACTTAGATAAGTTCACCGAATTTGAAAAAAAAACTTTATGAAAATGTCTAAAAATCTCATCGATTTTGAAAAAGTATGCAAATTTGAATGGAAAATTCATCAATCTTGAAATTTTTTCACCAAAATTAGTTCATTAGATTTGGAAAAATTTCATCGAATTTGAGAAAACAAAAGTCAAATTTTGAAAAAAAATCACTGAATTAGAAAATGTTCATCCATTTTAGAGAAATATGGATGGATTTGAGAAAGATCATCGAACGAGGAAGAAGGAAAAAAATAAATAGAAAAATGAAAAACAAAAAATAGAAAAAGTGAAAGAAGAAGATGATATAGCGAACAAGTGATGGAACTGTGTGCATCAAGTTACTGTGGCGGGGTGGTTACCGCAGTGCGCTGTTAACCAGGAAGTCCTTGGTTCGATTGCCAGCCCTCCCGCCAAAACAAAAGCATTTCCCAAGCGAGCGAACAACACCCCGCCTGTGGGCCAGCCCATTTAATTTGTTTTCTTTTCCTCTTAAATTCGAAAAAAGAGTGCGGGCACATGCGAACACGATACCTATTCTGTCTTCAGTTTGCGGAACCTCGGTATTTGGAAGCTAGCAATAGGCTTTTTTCGTTTTTTTTTCTGGACCGCTTTTTTGTGATGTTTTTATTTTTTACATTTACTTTTTCTTATTTTCCTTTATGAATCCACGAGCATTTTTTCAACAGGCGATGAACTTCGAAAGTTTTGTGAGTTTTTTTTTGTCAAATTTGAAGAACAATTTGATTTTATGTGAACTTCTTGACAAAATTGATGAACTTTCAAATCTATGGACTTTTTTTCAAATTTGATGAACTTTTTCAATGATTGGTGTACATTTTTTCTTCAAAAAATGATCATTTTTCGAATTCATGAACCCTTATTGAAAATCCGAAAACTCCTTTTCAAATTTGATGAAGTTTTTTCAAAATTGGTGGACTTTTTTCTAAATTTGATGAACTTTTCTTTCAAATCGAAGAACCTTTTCCAAATTTGTGAACTTTTCTTAAAAAATGGTCAACTTTTTCTAAATTTTAGAACTTATTCAAATTCATGTTTTTTGAAATAATTCAGAAAACTAAGTGATACCGTACATGTGCAAAAAATGATACTTTTTTCTTTCACTACAGTCGAGTAATTTTCCTGGTTATCCGCGCTTGTATGTTAAGTCAATAGATCGAGTTTGAATCCTGTGGAGGGCCACCTATTTTTCGCTTTTTCGCTCATATAAGTTCAGTGCACAGTGCCCCCGTTGTTGGGCCAGGCTCAGGTAGGCAATGCGTGGGCGCCAGTACCTATTTGCGGTGCTAAAGGCGCAGCTCAGGAGCTCCCGAAAACAAAAAACGCACTGGTACTGATTCCAACCAGGGACCCCCTGACAAAGTTTTGCTGGAACAACCACCCCGATAGCCCAACGTGATGTGTGAAAATTAAACTTCCCCCTTCATTTAGTCTTCCTTTTACCTTTTTCTTTTTTATTTTTATTTTTTATTCCTAGTTCATTGAATTGTTTGCAAATACATGAACTTTTCTTTGAAATCGACGATTTTTATTGAAATTTGAAGGACTTTTCCTTAAATCAATGATTTTTTTCCAATTCGTGAACATTTTTCTGAATTGATCATTTGTTATTAAATTGGATGTTTTTTCCCCAAATTCAATCATTTGGTTTCTTCGAATTTGATGATTTTTTAAATCCGATGAAATTTTTATGAAAATCAATTAACTTTTTTTTTTCAAATTAAATGAACGTTTTTTAAAATATTTGAACTTGTTATCTGATTTCATGAACCTTTCTAAAATTTGATGACGTTTTACAAATTTGATTATTTTTCTTTTCAAAATTTATGAACATTTTTTTAATTTCATGAACCTTTTCCAAAATCGCTGAACTTGTTTTGAAAATCAATGAACCTTTTCAAGTTTGTGAACTTTTCTTCCCAAATGAAGAAATTTTTTTAAATCATGATTTTTTTTCTAAATAATTCAAAAGAATTAAGCGGTATAATAGATTAATGGTTTTGTTAAATAAAACCGTGGTGCAGTATATTATTATGTTGATGCTACTGTTACTAATCATGAATCCCAAGTAGCTCCATTGGTTGGTGGAACTTGTACATGAACTTGAGGCGGTGAGTACTAAACCCGCAGAGAGCAATATTTTCACGGTTTTTTGCGAGCTTTTTTGTTCGCTGCTCTTCGTGTTTCGTGGGCCAGCCCACATCCCTATAATTGCTTAGCTAACCACTAGAGCTTTAGAACGCTGGTAGTTAACAATAGCAAGGCGAATTGTTTTAGAACAAATGCAACCGCCCTATGTATTACTCAGTTATTTACTATATCACTGAGATTTTTTAGTTATTTGAAAACAATTTGGAAAAATATTATTTTTGAACAAAAAACAGTTCGTTAAATTTAGAAAAAAGTTCGTGAATTATAAGGAAAGTTCATCGATTTGGAATTCATTGATTTCAAAAATAGTTCATCAATTTTTGGAAAAAAGATCATCGGTTTTGAAAAATATATCATCAGATATGAAAAAAGTTCACTGGTTTTTGAAAAAGTTCATCCAATTAGATTTTCTTATTCAATTTGATAACGTTCATTGATTTTGAAAACAAGTTCATCAAAATTGAAAAAAGTTGATAGATTTTGGAAAAAAATCATTAAATCTTGAAAAGAAATCATCGAGTTGAAAAAACTTCACGCATTTAAGAAATAGAAAACAAAAAAATAAAAAGGAAAATAAAACATAAGGGGGGGGGGCAGTTTCTGTACGTGTAATTGTAAGAAAACAAGTTGGTATGTGCAAGCGTCAAGGTGGCGTAGTGGTTAAAGCAGTAAACTCGCAGCGAAGAGATCGGTAGTGGTTCGCTGGTGTGCTATGTGTATTGTTAAGGCCCTATGAGCTGAGGCGGGGTGAGCGCCCGATCACGAAAACAACTTAGATCGGGCGCCGGAAGCGCCAAATAGGGTTCGCGGTGTGCGATGTGTATCGTTAAGGCACTATTTGGCGTCTACGAACTGCGGGCTTCTCGTTCTTTCCTTTTTTTTTCCGCCATTTTCCTCCCATAACTTCTTAACTAATACTCCCTTCATTCCTAAATATAAGATATTTTGGATTTTCATTATAGACTGCATAAGGACTTAAATGAGTAAATGAACACACTAAAACGTGTCTAAATACATCTGATTTATGAAAGAAGAGTAGAACATCTTACATTTGCGAGCGGAGGAAGTATTTCTTTCTTATATATCTTAAAAAAAACTAATATTTCTTTCCGCCCGCCACACTAACAGCCCATCACCACCAATCTACTACCCTAGCGCAGCTTTCTTTAATCCCTAAAAAATATACTACAGGATGCATAACCTGTATCTGTATGTGCGACCACAGGAACAACACCACCCTAGCATAATCTTTATCTGCATCCAGACGCACGCGCACACACGTACAAATATCACTCGCCCAGCCACGCTCGCCACCATAATCTAACCGGAGTCGCCGTCGCCGGTGCGAGAGCTCATCAGGGAATCTTGGGCGATGATTGGCAGGGGCGGGAAGGGTTTCTCGGGGGGACCGGGAATCCGTAGGCGGGCCTTAATTACTCCTGATTATATTAGCAGCGGAATCTTGGACCAGTGGTGTGATTAGAGTAGACTTAGACCCCCAATAATCCTTCCCGCGTCGCATTAGTGTTGCATTAGTGTCGGGTGAGTGGCCGCGCACGGGGCCGGGCAACGCTCCGGCGCGATCCGAATCTCGGCTTAGTTTGTTAGTATAGTCCCTTGTTGATCTCTCGCTGGCCGTGCTGAGATACCTCCATGATCTCTCGCTAGCTTGCACTACCCAGTATATTGTTTTTCCCTCAGAGGATGATCGAACTCGATCGCCCATTAGATGTCTAGGCACTCGGAATAAGGTTTTCTAGGCCATTAGGTTAAGATCCAATGGTTGTTCTTCTTTCTTCTTCCTTCAACTTTCTTCCTCTCCCAACGGTTTCTTCTTCTAGCTAGCACAATTTGGACTTGCCCAAGTTGCAAATTTAGTCAACTTACATGTAGCTATTGTGTGGAAATAACTACCGATCGATGACACGTTGCGCAAGTGCTATGCGGATAACCTCAGCTCTCACCATTAGGCCACAAGACCCCTCGTCACATCCTAACCAACTGCCTCCTAGCACTTTCATTCCGTACCCATTATGATTTTTGCAAAAGAAAGAAACATCTTTAACATTTAGCTTAGTTATTCTGAACTGATCTCTCTGGATTATTGTTAATGGTTGGGTTTGTTTTATATCCGGCAGTTGCTTAGTGCGCACGGAGGTGCCGCTAGGTAGGCCAATGGCGAGCCAATAATATGATTCATGATACACAAGTTAGAACACTATGGATTTTTGTTGTTGCTGTTATTGCTGTTGTTGCTGTTTTAAAAAACTAAACCTTATACCATTGGCTATATCGGGGTACCAACCGTGTTATTTTTAGAATCTAGTGAGTTATACAGCTTTATTGGATTGCGATGTTAATTGTTGTGCTTCCACGCGCAAATGCCAGATTTAGTATTGCAATTTGTTCCGGGCCATGGCTATCCGCCCGGCACTACTTGCAGGGTCTGAAAGCGTCGTGGATCTCGATCTGGAGACCAGAACTGCAGCAAGATCGAGTGACAGGGGTTTGCAATTATGCTGAATCAAGTAGGGGTATAATAATCTATAGTACACAAACTGGGACTAATTAAGCAACTCTAGACGGATGCATAATTGGTCCCCGGCCTTGGCATTTGCAAGCTGCGTCCCGCCCACGGGTTCCTGACCTAGTCCAACAACAGGCACAAAAACGTAGAGATGTTTACATCAACTTGGGGTAACTTTTGCATTTGTTGTCTATACATAGCGAGAATCTTTCCGGAGAAGAAGCAATGAAATGCATATACAGTACATCGGGAGAAAGAAAACAGTATTAGGGAAGCAAGTGATGGGTTAGCTTTAGTTTACTCCTACCCATTTTTGCTAGAAATTGGCTTACTCCTACTACTACTTTTGCTAGAGATTGGCACTTGGCCACGCACGCGCACACGTATGCAAACTGAAGAATTGCAGATGCAGCAACCTGACAAGCAGTCAGGTAATTAAGTGCCAATCGAGGCAGGTAGTAGGCATCTTGATTTCTTTACCAGTTCGCCAATGAGAGAAGATTCACATGCACGTACAGATCACAGGTAGTATACGTAGAAAGGAGCGACTTATGGTGAAGGAATAAACAAGCATCCCCCATATAAAGCATCAATTACCAACTTGATCGATGTAGCCACTAAGTAATCAACATCAGCCAAGCTCTCTGTGAGTGTGAGAGTCTCTCACCGTCCAGCACACGCTCCACGTACGCCGCACATAATGGATTCCGAGTCCCGGTAAACAAATCCTGTGTGGATCTTTGGACCAGCGGACCACCATGTCCATGTCCATGTGATATAGCCGGCCGGCCCAATGACCTCATCACCAGTGGCCCTGCTTTCCTTCAACTTGTTCTTCCTTCTACTTTTCTCTTCGCACAAAACAAGTGGCCCTGCTTTGTGTCCCACTAACTAGGAGATGGATCGGCTAGTATAACTTTGTGCCCATTTACTGAGATTAACTCGTTCACGCCAATTTTGTTCGCTTTTTGTCCGTTCCGGTGGCCCATCCGCTCGTCTGTGTCTGCTTTTTCGTTTGGCTCGGTCGGTGCGCCTAACGGTGCCGAACACATTTTGTGACATGTCCGCCCCGGCATTCGTTCGAACACCTCCTCGTGGGCGAGCTCCCGCGCCCTGCCCCTGCTCGAGGACGAGGCCGAGGTACATCACCTGCGCCCTGCCATGCCCTCCAGCTTGGTCGTGCCCCGCCCCGCCCCGCAGCTGCCCGTGTGCTCGCACGCCGAGCTCACCTCCGCCCGCCGTGCCCACGAGCTCGCCTACGCCGTCGCTGCTCTGCCCATGCCACGGAGGAGGAGGAGGAGTCGAAGTGGCAGGCGGTAGTGGAGACAGGCAAGGCGCTCACGGCGGAGGCTGAAGCGGCCAGTGCCACGCCCACACGGTGTGCCCGGTGGCGTGGATGGTGGAGAAAGGGAGGAGGAGAAGGAGAGAAAGAGGGTGAGATGGGTGGGTGGCCCCTCTTGTTTGGATGACAGATGGGTCACCACTCGCATGGAACGAACAGCGGCCGACGATAAGGACACATAGAACGTTCGCTTTGTGTCCTCATCCGACCCAAATATGACCCAAATTTGGGACGAAAATGGATCTGAGTGGACACAAAACAGACGCGAAATGGAAATGGGTCTCTCCGGTGGACTGTGTTTTTTGTTCGCACGGACTCAAACGGACATGCGCAAACGAATTGGGTCATTGCGGTGCAGTTGCTCTAAGTCTCTTGAAACATGCTTTCGCTCCATTTCCTAAGTCTCTCTCCAAACAGGCTTTTGTCCCACTAACCTAAACATCTTGTATTGTTCGATCATGTACTCTTTTTGGTTGGTGTAGAGCATTCGCTTGGTAGCCCTCCCATGCCACCACGAGTGCTTTAAGACAAACAGACGTGTCCAAATCTCTAGATCCGGATCGAAGTGCTGCCACTGCCAAAGCTAGAGAGCCAACACGAGCCGCCCGCCACTATGCCTCTCGCCGCCCACACGACCAAGAGGTACCCACTACTAACGCAGTGGTTCTTACCGGAGAGCCAACCAGGCAGACCGCCTTCCAGGACCACCGCCCTGGCATTCAAGAAGCAAGACATTGCCCACCATCCGCTTCACATTGCACAAACTGAGGCCGGAAAAGCCCAGCATCAGCCACTAAGCCAGGGTCAACACCACCGCCATAGGGGTGCCCACGCCTGTAATCCCTGTCAATACCGGTGGACCAGGGGACGTGACTCTGTGATTGCGGATAGTATCGCTGAGCAAGTAGCTCTGATGGTGCCAAGTTCGCGGCTTGTGGCATCGATCCGATCGGCGACACAATGATGTCCCGTGCACCACCACCACAGACCCTCCCCGATGCTATAACGTGAGGACGCTGATACATTTCCGTCGTATCTAATTTTCCTAACGCTTTTTCTCTTGTTTTGGACTCTAATTTGCATGATTTGAATGAAAGTAACCCGGACTAACGATGTTTTCAGCAGAACTATCATGGTGTTGTTTTTTGTGTAGAAATAAAAGTTCTCGGAATTGGGCGAAACCGTTTGGAGAATTATTTTGCAATAAATAAAAAATAATGGAACCAAGACCCATTGGAGGAGGGGCCAGCTGCCCACTAGGCACCAGGGTGCGCCACCCCCCTCTGGCGCGCCCTGGTGGGCAATGGGGCCCACGAGGTTTCGCGGACCCAAATTCCAGCACTATAAATTCCTATTTTTGGAGAAAATAGGAGAGGAAGTTTCATCGTGTTTTACTATAAGGAGCCACCACCACCTCTTGTTCTTCATCGGGAGGCCAGATCTGGAGTCCGTTCGAGGCTCCGGAGAGGGGGATCTTCCGCCTCGTCATCATCAATCATCATCCATCACCAATTTCATGATGCTCACCGCCATGGGTGAGTAATTCCTTCGTAGGCTTGCTAGTCGGTGATGTGTTTGATGAGATTCGTCATGTAATCGAGTTAGTTTTGTTAGAACTTGATCCCTAGTATCCACTATGTTCTGAGATTGATGTTGCTATGACTTTGCTATGCTTAATGCTTGTCACTAGGGTCCGAGTGCCATGATTTCAGATCTGAACCGTTTATGTTTTCACCATTATATCTATGTTCTTGATCTGAACTTGTAAGTCATATGTACCTGCTACGTGTTAGGATCCGCATACCCCAAGGTGATAATAATTGGGATTATTTCCGGTGATTACCGTAGTTTGAGGAGTTCATGTATTCACTATGTGTTAATTACTTGTTCCATTTCTCTATTAAAGGAGGCCTTAATATCCCTTAGTTTCCTTATGGACCCCGCTGCCACGGGAGGATAGGACAAAAGATGCCATGCAAGTTGTTTTCCATAAGCACGTTTGACTATTAATGGAATACATGCTTATATTATATCGATGAACTGGAGCTAGTTCTGTGTCGCCCTAGGTTATAACTATTATATGATGAATATTATCCAACGATATCACCGTCCAATGCCTACGAGCTTTTCACATATTGTTCTTGCTAAGTTACTACTGTTCTTGCTGATGTTACAATTGCTAGAAAATCACAGTTACTGTTGTTACCGTCGCTACTACTATCAAAACTATCATACTACTGTGCTACTGATCACTTTGATGCGGATATTTAATCTCTAGGTGTGGTTAAATTGACAACTCAACTACTAATACTTGCAAATATTCTTTGGCTCCCCTTGTGTCGAATCAGTAAATTTGGGTTGAATACTCTACCCTCGAAAACTGTTGCGATCCCCTATACTTGTGGGTTATCAAGACATTTTTCTGGCGTCGTTGCCGGGGAGCACAGCTATATTTGTTGAGTTACTTGTGATTTATATCTGATTATCACTATGAAGAATCTTAAGGATGATAAAACCAAGATTTTTTCCTCTAAAACAAGGGGAGGTAAGGAACTGTTATCTAGCTCTGCACTTGATTTACCCTCTATTTTGAGTAAGCTTGCCTCACCACCACCTGCTATCAACTATGATATGTCGCAAGTTATTGATGATGCTACTTCTGCTATGAATGATGCTATTGCCGATGCTAGTACCTTGCTTGATAAGACTGTGCCACTAGGTGAATTTCTTGATGAACAACTTGCTAGAGCTAAAGAAATTGAAACTGCTGAAACTGATGAAATTATTGAAACTAAAAATTATGATAAACCTATTAGACCTAGCTTTCCTAAATATGAATTGCCTGATATACCTGAGGGTTATGTTATGGATGGAGAGGTAGCTAAGGACTTTCTTGCTTGTAAGGATAGAGATAATCTTAAGAAATTGCTATGCAAGTTGAACGAAAAATATTTGAATGCTAGAATGAAATATGATCCTAAGTTTGCTACTTCAACTCTCTGTTACTGATAAGGACTATGAATTTTCTGTTGATTCAGAGTTAATTACTTTCGTTGAATTGGTCATTTCTAAGGATATGAAACTGAAACTGTTGTGGCACATCTTACTAAATTAAATGATATAGTCACCCTATTTGCTCATGATAAAAAATTCGCTACTACTATATTCTTAAGTTATTCCTGTTCTCATTAAAGGGTGATGCTAAGATATGGTACAATACTCTTGCTCCTGGTTGTGTGCATAGTCCCCAGGATATGATTTATTACTTCCCCGAGAAATACCTTCCTGCTCATAAGAAACAAGTTGCCTTATAGGAAATATTCAACCTTTTGCAAATTGAAGAAGAGAGTCTCCCACAAGCTTGGGCGGCTTCTCCAATTACTTAATGCTTTGCCTGATCATTCTCTTAAGAAAAATGAAATACTTGATATCTTCTATAATGGACTAACAGATGCATCTAGGGACTTCCTAGATAGTTGTGCGGGATGTGTACTCAGGGAACGAACTATTGAACAAGCTGAGAAACTATTGAATAATATATTGATGAATTATGATGAATGGACACTTCTTGAATCACCTCCTAAACCCACTCCGAAGAAGAGGGGTATTTTATTTCTCGGTCCTGAAAATATGCAAGAGGCAAAGAAATGTATGAAGGAAAAAAGTATTAAAGCTGAAGATGTTAAGAATTTACCACCTATTGAAGAAATACATGGTCACGATACACCACTTCAGGTGGTGGAGGTAAATTATCTTTTAAAAAGTTGGATGAAGGTGATATCCCTTATAATAAACATCCTAGTCAATGCTTGTATGAATTAGACAATTATATTAGAAAGCAAGATCATTTACATGCCTATTGTATGAAACAATTAAAGCAAAACTCTGATATGATTGCTCACTTGAGTGACCTATTATTTAGAATCACCAATGATGTAAGAGGAGTAGGAAAACATGTGTCTATGGTTCAAACTCAATTAGAACAAGCTGCTAAATCTCAAAGTGAGTTACTCAATGAAATGAATAATGATATGAATGATCATGTTGTTAGAGTAATGACTAGAGGAGGTAAAATGACTCAGGAGCCACTTTATCCTGAAGGTCACCCTAAAAGAATTGAACAAGACTCTCAAAGAATTAATTTTGATGCACCTAGTCCATCTAGAAAGAAAAGGAAAAGGAAAAACTATTGGACTTTGCATACTTCTAGTAAACCTGAGGTAGAAAACCCCTCTGTGGATGATATTGATGTTTCTATCTCTGATGCTGAAACTCAATATGGTAATGAACATTCACCTAGTGATAATGATGATGTTCATGTAGATGCTCAACATATAATGATAAAGAACGAGACAGTGATGTTGAGATAGAACCTGTTGTTGTTCTTGATAACCCACAACCTAAAAATAAACGTTATGATAAAATATACTTTACTGCTAAAAAACATGGGAAAGAAAGAGAGCCATGGGTTTAGAAACTGATGTCGCTTAAAGCTACTTCGGTATTTCCCCAAAGAGGAAGGGATGATGCAGCACATCGGCGGTAGGTATTTCCCTCAGATGTGAAACCAAGGTTATCGAACCAGTAGGAGAACCAGGCAACACAACGTAAACAACACCTGCACACAAATAACAACTTCTAGCAATCTGACGTGTTCAAGGGGTTGTCAATCCCTTTCAGGGTACATCGCCTCAAGATAGGCAAAACAGACGTGAGGAATTTATAGTAAATTGATAGATCGAACACCAAATAAAATAAATAAGAATAAATTGCAGCAAGGTATTTTTGTATTTTTGGTTTAATAGATCTGAAAATAAATGCAAGGAAAAAGTAGATCGCAAAGGCAAATATATTAGAAAGAAGACCCGGGGGCCGTAGGTTTCACTAGTGGCTTCTCTCAAGAAAAATAGCAAACGGTGGCTAAACAAATTACTATTGGGCAATTGATAGAACCTCAAATAATTATGATGATATCCAGGCAATGATCATTACATAGGCATCATGTCCAAGATTAGTAGACCGACTCCTGCCTGCATCTACTACTATTACTCCACATATCGACCGCTATCTAGCATGCATCTAGTGTATTAAGTTCATGGAAAAACAGAGTAATGCATTAAGAACGATGACATGATGTAGACAAGATCCGTTTATCTATGACGTTAGATATGGTTCTCGGCGTTTTATCCTTAGTAGCAACAATACATACGTGTCGGTTCCCTTTCTGTCACTGGGATCAATCACCGTAAGATCGAACCCACTACCGGGCACCTATTCCCATTGCAAGATAAATAGATCAAGTTGGCCAAACAAAACCCAAATATCGGAGAAGAAATACGAGGCTATAAGAGATCATGCATATAAGAGATCAAAGAAACTCAAATAACTTTCATGGATATAAAAAGATAGATCTGATCATAAACTCAAAGTTCATCGGATCCTAACAAACACACCGCAAAAAGAGTTACATCATATGGATCTCCAAGAGACCATTGTATTGAGAATTAAAAGAGAGAGAGAGAGGAAGCCATCTAGATACTAACTACGGACCCGTAGGTCTACAAGGAACTACTCACGCATCATTGGAGAGGTACCAATGGAAGTGGTGAACCCCTCTGTGATGGTGTCTAGATTGGATCTAGTGGTTTTGGACTGTGCGATGGCTGGATGAATATTTCATCGACTCCCCTAGGGTTTCTGGACTATTGGGGTATTTATAGAGCAAAGAGGCGGTGCGGGAGGCCATCGAGATGGGCACAACCCACCTGGGCGCGCTAGGGGGGCCTGACGCGCCCTGGTGGGTTGTGCCCCCCTTGGGGCACCCCCCAGGTGATGCCTTGGCCCATCAGGTGTCTTCTGGCCCATAAAAATTCTCCAAAAAGTTTTGCGGTGTTTGGGCTCCGATTGATATTGATTTCTTGCGATGTAAAAAACATGCAGAAAACAACACCTGACACTTGGCACTATGTTAATAAGTTAGTGCCAAAAAATGATATAAAATGACTATAAAATGATTGTAAAACATCCAAGAATGATAATATAACAGCATGGAACAATAAAAAAGTATAGATACGTTGGAGACGTATCAGGAACCCATGCCCTTTCCACCTAAACCATCTAAGAAAAAGATGAAGAAGAATTTGAACGCTTTGCTGAAATGCTTAGGCCAGTCTTTTTGCGTACTCGTTTTACTGATATTTTAAAAATGGCCCTGATATGTCTCCGTCGTATCTACTTTTCCAAACTCTTTTGCCCTTGTTTTCGACTCTAATTTGCATGATTTGAATGGAACTAACCCGAACTGACACTGTTTTTAGCAGAATTGCCTTGGTGTTATTTTCGTGCAGAAATAAAATTTCTCGGAATGACCTGAAACTTCACGGAGATTATTTTCAGAATATATAAAAAATACTGGTAAAAAGATCCACCGGAGGGGGCCCACACCCTGGACACAAGGGTGGGGGCGCCCCTTAGGGCGTGCCACCCGTCCTTATGGGCCCCCTGGACCTCCATCGACCTCAACTCCAAGTCCATATAATCTTATTCGTGAGAGAAAAATAAAGGAGAAGGAATCATTGCGTTTTACCATACAAAGCCACCGCCGCCTCCTGTTCTTCCTAGGGAGACCTGATCAAGAGTCCGTTCGGGGCTCCGGAGAGTGGAGATCATCCCCGTCATCATCGTCAACCTTCCTCCATCACCATTCCATGATTCTCACCACCGTACGCGAGTAATTCCATCGTAGGCTTGCTGGACGGTGATGGGTTGGATGAGATTTATCATGTAATCGAGTTAGTTTTGTTAGGGTTTGATCCCTAGTATCCACTATGTTTTGAGATTGATGTTGCTATGACTTTGCTATGCTTAATGCTTGTCACTAGGGCCCGAGTGCCATGATTTCAGATCTGAACCTATTATGTTTTCATGAATATATATATATATATATATATATATATATATATATATATATATATATATATATATATATATATATATATATATATATATATATATATATGTGTGTGTGTGTGTGTGTGTGTGTGTGTGTGTTCTTGATCCTATCTTGCAAGTTGTAGAGACCTACTATGTGTTATGATCCGCATACCCCTAGGTGACAATAATTGAGATTCTTTCCGGTGATTGCCGTAGTTTGAGGAGTTCATGTATTCACTAAGTGCTAATGCTTTGGTTCGGTACTCTATTAAAAGGAGGCCTTAATATCCTTTAGTTTCCATTAGGACCCCGCTGCCACGTGAGGGTAGGACAAAAGATGTCATTCAAGTTCTTTTCCATAAGCACGTATGACTATATACGAAATACATGTTGGGAAACGTAGTATTTCAAAAAAATTCCTACGATCACACAAGATCTATCTAGGAGAAGCATAGCAATGAGCAGGGAGAGTGTGTCCACGTACCCTTGTAGACCGAAAGCGGAAGCATTTAGTAATGCGGTTGATGTAGTCGAACGTCTTCACGATGAAACTGATCCAAGTACCAAACGTCTGGCACCTCCGTGTTCAGCACACGTTCAGCATGATGACGTCCCTCGAGCTCTTGATCTAGTTGAGGCTGAGGGAGAGTTCCGTCAGCATGACGGCATGGCGACGGTGATGATGATGTTACCGATGCAGGGCTTCGCCTAAGCACTACGACGATATGACCGAGGTGTGTAACCGTGGAGGGGGGCACCGCACACGGCTAAGAGATTGTCTGTTGCGCTTCGGGGTGCCCCCTGACCATGTATATAAAGGAGGGAGAGGAGGAGGCCGGTGGCTAGGTTGGGCGCGCCCTAGGGGGAGTCCAACTAGGGTTCCCAATCCTAGTTGGACTCCCCTTCCTTTCCAAGAGAGGGAGAGAGGGAAAGAGTAGGAGAGGGAGAAGGAAAGAAGGGGGGCCGCGCCCCCACCCCTTGTCCAGTTCGGTTTGGGCAGGGGGAAGGCGCGCGCCACCTCCTGGCCCTTCTTCCTTCTCTCCACTAAAGCCCAATAAGGCCCATAAACTTCCCCCGGCGAATTCCCGTAATTCTCCGGTACTCCTAAAAATACACGAATCACCCGAAACCATTCCGATGTCCGAATATACCTTTAAATATATCGATCTTTATGTCTCGACCATTTCGAGACTCCTCGTCATCTCCGTGATCTCATTTGGGACACCGAACAAACTTCGGTCATCAAATCACATAACGCATAATACAAATCGTCATCGAACGTTATGCGTGCGGACCCTACGGGTTCGAGAACTATGTAGACATGACTGAGACACATCTCCGGTCAATAACCAATAGTGGAACATGGATGCTCATATTGTCTCCTACATATTCTATGAAGATCTTTATCGGTCAAACCGCATAACCACATACGTTGTTCCCTTTGTCATCGGTATGTTACTTGCTCGAGATTCGATCATCGGTATCATCATACCTAGTTCAATCTCGTTACTGGCAAGTCTCTTTACTCATTCTGTAATACATCTTCTCGTGACTAACTCATTAGTCATTTGCTTTCAAGGCTTATTATGATGTGCATTACCAAGAGGGCCCAGAGATACCTCTCCGAGACTCGGAGTGACAAATCCTAATCTTGATCTATGCCAACACCACAAACACATTCGGAGACACCTGTAGAGCATATTTATAATCACCTAGTTACGTTGTGATGTTTGATAGCACACAAGGTGTTCCTTCGGTATTCGGGAGTTGCATAATCTCATAGTCAGAGGAACATGTATAAGTTTTGAGTAAAGCAATAGCAATAAAACTAAACGATCATTATGCTAAGCTAACAGATGGGTCTTGTCCATCACATCATTCTCCTAATGATGTGATCTCGTTCATCAAATGACAACACATGTCTATGGATAGGAAACTTAACCATCTTTGATTAACGAGCTAGTCTAGTAGAGGCATACTAGGGACACTCTGTTTTGTCTATGTATTCACACATGTCTCAAGTTTCCGGTTAATACAATTCTAGCATGAATAAAAATAATTTATCATGATATAAGGAAATATAAAATAACAACTTTATTATTGCCTCTAGGGCATATTTCCTTCAGTCTCCCACTTGCACTAGAGTCAATAATCTAGTTCACATCACCATGTGATTTAACACCAATAGTTCACATCGCCATGTGACCAACAACCATAGGGTTTAGTAGAGTCAATAATCTAGTTCACATCGCCATGTGATTAACACCCATAGTGTCAGGGATATTACTAGCAGGTGTAGACCGGCTAGGGTAAACCGGATTATGATGATATAGTTGTGTAATTGTAAAGCTCAGTAGAGGTTACGGCCCATGAAGGCTTAGGGCCCATGTATAGAGTTACGGTTTGTAAACCGTCTTATCATGTAAATTGAGAGACAAGGAAGAAAGAGCGGAGACCGAGGCAGACACAAATATGAGCCGGCCTCGGGACTCTGTAAACCGGACCGGGCGTCGCCTCTATATAAAGGGACGACCCTGCGACGGTTCAAGGAGAAGAAAGAACCCGTCGAGACACAGGCAAGCAATCCGCTCCCTGTTCATCGACGCCCAAGAAATACCAAACCAAACTAGACGTAGGCCTTTACCTTCATCGAAGGGGCCAAACTAGTATAAACCCTTTGTGTCCCTTGTGTGCTTTTAACCCCTTCAAGCTAACCTGTGCGATGGTTCCATCACTAAGTCTGTTAAACCGGACATCTGCCGTGCTAATTCCACGACAGTTGGCGCCCACTGTGGGGCCTCCGCACGACGGTTTCGAGTTCTTGAAGGGCAGCTTTGAAGGGCTCAAGGGCTACACGGTCGGCCGGATGACCAAGAGTCGCCGCGTCCGGATCTACATCGACGACGCAGACTGGGGCCCGGAGGCCGATTCAATCGAATACGGGTACCGGGTTCCCTTCGGTGGTATCCACCGTCTTCATCGGTAAAATTGGTGAACCGGGACCTGGGCTGGACATCTTCCCCAACATCGTCGAGCCGGCTTAGCGTGCGAGATCGGCCCGGATTCAACCAGCCATGAAGCGCGTTTTCGTCGGAGCAATTCACGGGGTTCAAGCCAATGACGGATCGGATTCCGGTGGCGAGACAGTTATCTATTCCGACGATGAATCCTCATCCGGAGAGACTGAATCCTTGTATTTGTTGCGGGACGGCCGATCTGAGGGTGTGTCCGACGGAGACAGTATTCCGGACCTCTTTGATCCGCCAAAACGAGTGGCTATTTTTATGGCCGGATCACAACCTACGCCACGGTCCACGGTGAACGGGGCGATCACAGCAGAAGCTGGTGTAGGGGGGAGCGGCCAAGCCCTCTCGCCCTCTAACGCTCTATCCGCCGTGATCGAGGAGTTCACAACCCGGGCCGTAGCAGAGGTGGCTCCAGCAGACAAGGCGCAACACGATGCAGAACTCCTTCAGCTGAGGGGCCGGATCGATCAAGCAAGAGAGGATCTGAATGCAGAGAAGGCTATGATAGCGATAAGACAGGCAGAGCTGGATGATCAGGCCTTCCAGCTGAGGATGGAACAGGCCTCTGCGCAAGGAGTAAGGAATCGAAGGTACCAGTCTCGTCTACCGCCGGTTTACGAGGCGACAAATCTTTTCAGGACACCAGGAGCGGGAGCCAGCAATGATCCGGTGGTAAACCGGAGGGCGGCCCCAGCGTGGGGCGAGCCGGTTCAGCAGCCCACTGCGGAGCAAGATCGGCGGATTATGTCCGCGCCTCACGTCCCTACCCCTCCGGGTCATTACTCAAACCCTTTGGATAACATTATTGCTGCCGCTTCACGCCTGGCCGCTTTACCCATTGAGGGGACATCCCCCGTGGCAATGGAGGCACGCAGGGTCAAGGATCTGCTTAACACGGCGTTAACACAACATCAAGCATATTCTTATAGCAGGGAGAGGCTTCATTCAACACCCCGCCACAGCCGGAGTTATACTAGGCATTGGGAGGAACCAGAGGTGTCCAGTAGTGAACGGAGGCGACACCGTCACAGACAAGATAATCCGGCGGGTGCAGAGGCGCAAGCTCAAGAGGCACCGAACCGGGTTAGATCTGCGGCTCGTGAGGAGGTCCGCCAAACGACGCCGGTTCACACAACCACATCAGAAACATGAGTCACGACGAGTTCCTTTGGGGTGCAGTGTCTTGTTCCCGCTCTACGGAGCGTGAAGTTGCCTAAAGATTTTAAGGGTCCACGTAAAATGCCTAATTACACAGCGGATTTGGCTCCAGAAGCTTGGGTTGAGAGTTACGAGATGGCCATGGAGATGCTGGACGTGGATGAAGCGGCTTGCGCGAAATACTTTACCATGACGCTTGAGGGTACAGCCCGGACCTGGCTAAAGGGCTTACCACCTAATTCCATCGGATCATGGGGAGAGTTACGCTGCCAGTTTATCAAAAATTTCAAGGATACATGCAAGCAGCCAATGTCAGTGGTGGATCTGGCAGCCTGTATACAAGGAGACCAGGAGCCTACAAGTGCATGGGTGCGGAGAGTATCAGAAATCTTGCACTCTTCGAACGGTATCAATCCCAGTACGGCAATAGTGACACTGGAAAACAATTGCCGGTTTGAGTCTCTGAAGTTAAAACTGGCACGGCTCAAACAGGATTGTAATGACATGGGAACTCTCATGAGCGCTCTGGTGAAATACGGGGACTCCGACAACACTAAATATCCAGAAGCGGATGGAGATAAATCTGGAAAAGCCAATAAGCCCGGTAAACCGGCACAGGCTAATCCGGTCGGAACAAGCTTTTTAGGCAAACGAAAGGCAGAGGGTGGCTCTGATTTCGTGGCCAATACCCAAGTTCAAGGAGGCTTTCAGCGCAACAAGGGTAACCGCCTCTACAAACCGGTGGGGGGTCAGTTAGCTGAGAGCAAGAGTTGAATGAGCCTTGCCTGAAACACGGATCAAAGGAACATCCAGCTAAACACACCATAGGAGAATGCAAGACCATGATGGAGGCCATGAGCCGGTTCATATCTAACAACAGGCCACCAGGCGGCGGATCAGGCCCCGGGTTTTTCGGTCCGGGTCACCAGGGGAACGGCTCCGGATCAGGATATCGTGGCAACAACAGTGGTTATAATAACCAAGGCAATAATTAGTATGGTCAGGGTGGTTACAATAACCAAGGCAATCAGCAGCATGGTCAGGGTGGTTACAATAACCAAAACAACCAACAACAGGGCCAGGGTAATCACAATAACCAAGGCAATCAGCAGCGTCAGCAGCAGCAGCAGTCCGGATATCAGAGTAATCCGAAGGAGCTGAGTAGCGGGCAATATCATGTGTTCACTACGAGCTTGTGCAAGCGGGATTAGAAAATCTTAAAACGGGCGGTCCATGCGGTTGAACCGGCAACACCACAGTTCCTGCGCTGGTCGGAGCAACCTATCGTGTGGAGCCGAGAGGATCATCCGCCGCGAGTTGATTATCCGGGCCAATTGGCTTTAGTGGTGGCACCACAGGTGGGTGGCTACAAATTCAGCAAAGTCCTCATGGACGGCGGCAGCAACATCAATATCTTATATTATGAGACTTTCCGTCGCATGGGGCTGACGGATAAGAAGCTAAGACAGTCAAACACGGTGTTTCATGGAGTGGTGCCAGGTAAATCAGCTTACCGAGTTGGAAAAATTGACCTAGAAGTTACCTTTGGAGATGAACAGGATTCCATGTCGGAGATGATAACCTTTGAAGTTGTCAAGATCCGGAGCCCCTATCATGCTCTGTTTGGAAGACCGGTTTACACCAAGTTTATGGCCAGGCCGTGTTATGTTTATCTACAGCTCAAGATGCCGGGTCACAAAGGAACAATCACAGTTCATGGAAGTCGCAAATTGCATTGGAGTGCGAAGAAGGAAATGCTACTTATGCAGAGGCAGTATGTGCTGCGGAAGAGTTGAAGTTCTACAAGGACAATGTTGATCCTACAGATATGTCCCCGTTGAAGAAGCCAACTACAGAGCATGATCCAGCATTGAAGTTCAAGTCTGCAGAGGAGACCAAGCAAGTTGACTTTGTGCCAGGCGATTCATCCAAGCAGTTCACTATCAGTGCTAACCTTGATCCTAAATAGGAAAGCACGCTCATTGAGTTCATCCATGAGAATCGGGATATCTTTGCATGGAAACCTTCTGACATGCCAGGTATACCGAGGGAACTCGCTGAGCACAATCTTAATATTGATCCGAAGTTCAAACCGGTCAAGCAATATCTGCGCCGCTTCAACGAAGAAAGGCGCAAGGCCATAGGAGAAGAAGTGGCCAGACTTTTGGCCGCAGGATTCATAGTTGAAGTTTTTCATCCGGAGTGGTTGGCTAATCCGGTGCTGGTGTTAAAGAAAAATGGAAAGTGGAGGATGTGTGTGGATTACACAGACCTGAACAAAGCTTGTCCAACCGATCCTTTTGCTCTCCCCCGTATTGATTAGATCATTGATGCTACGGCAGGATGTGAGCGACTAAGTTTTTTGGATGCATATTCAGGGTATCATCAGATCAAGATGGCAGTTAAGGACCAGGAGAAGACATCCTTCATAACTCCTTTTGGTGCTTTTTGCTATGTGTCTATGCCTTTTGGGCTCAAGAGTGCCCAAGCAACTTAATAGCGTTGCGTACAGAATTGTCTTAAGGGGCAGATAGGGAGAAACGTTCATGCTTATGTGGATGATATTGTGGTGAAATCAAGGAAAGAGGAGACGCTGATAGAGGACCTTGATACGTCCAAAATGCATCACTATTTTGTATCATAATTCATCTTTATTCATCGATATAATTCACGTTATGATGATGTTCTTATGTTATTTTGGTCTATTTTACACAGTTTGCAACTTTCCGGTGCCGGAACAGCAGACACAGGATTCAGCAGGAAAAAGTGGATACTGAGTTGCTGAAGAAGAACACCTCCAAATTACCTGAAAATTGACGGGAGGTATTTTTCAGACGAATAACGAAGACACGCAAAAGGGGAGTCAGAGGGGGGCCACAGGGTGCCCAGGCGGCCTGGGGGCGCGCCCCCCTGGCCGCGCCGGGGGGGCGCCTGGAGCCCCTGGCCCACCTCTGGTCGCCCCCTTTTGCATATATGTTCTCCGTCCTCCGAAAACCCTAGGCACGGGACTTTTTACAGTTCCACCGCCGCTTCGAGGCGGAAACCTACAGAGAAGAAAAGGGCATCTCCGGTGGGCAGATTCCGCCGGGGAGATCACCTCCCGGAAGGGGAGATCGTCGCCATCGTCATCACCATCGTCACGGGAATCATCGAGATCATCATCAACATCATCCCCAACACCAGCACCATCTCCATCTTCATCCAAATCTCATCTTACCATCGCAACTCGTGTTGTAACTCGCACTACCTATCCTCTCTACTCCATTGGTGTTGATTGCTACTTTGTGGTGAATGCTATTGAGTTTTGTTGGAGAAATATTATTATGTCCAGATTGTTTATCACATATTTATCCCCACTGATCATGATCCCTTTTATGTCTTGTGAGTAGTTACCTTAGTTCTTGAGGACATGGGGGAAGTCTTGTTGTTAGTAGTCATATGCTGTTGAAGTAATATGTGTTGTTTGATACTTAAGTTGCGTTGTCATTCTACTAGTGGTGTTGCGTGAGTCGAACACCCAACACTTCGCCTTATTAAGGACCTAGGAGAATACATTGTGTATAAAGAATGCTTATGGTGGGTTGCCGGAGTGACAGAAACCCGAGCCCCAGTTCGCACGCTTTTGCATAAGGGAATAATGGATCCTCGAACGTATTGCTATGGTTAGGCTTTTGCCTTAAATTCTATCTTGTATTTGCGGATGCTTGCAAGGTGTTTAATCATAAGAGTGCATTCATCTTAGTCTAGAGAGTGCACTAGCATAGATCCACCCACTCAACACTTATCAACACATAACATAGTATCGATACGGAATATGGCGAAAGCACATGACTACCTCTCCCGTGTGTCCTCAAGAACGTTTCAGTCTTTATAAGTTCAGTTGCTAGGCCTCTCCTTTGCTAAGAAAGGATTGGGCCACTTGTTACTCTCAGTACCTTTTACATTACTTGCCTTTACATTCCCGTTGCTTATATCGAGAAAACCCCTAAAAGTTATCTTTCAGTGCTTGCAGTAATTTCTTGCTCAGAATCGCTTATCAATACCATCTGCTCCTCGTTGGGTTCGACACTCCTACTTATCAAAAACGCTGCAACAGATCCCTTACGGTTGAGGGTCATCAAGTAACATTTTCTGGCGCCGTTGCCGGGGAGCGTAGCGCTATTGGTAAGTGAAACTGGTAAGGAAGTTTTCTTTTTATAATTCTGTTTTTATTTTTGCTATTGCTGTTATTTGTCCTTATGGATAACCCTATTATTGGAGTGTTGCTTGCGGGAAGAGGCCCCACACCTGTGGTGGTTGATCCTCCCCCTACTGAAATTGTGCCTTATAAAATACCAGTTGGCATTATCAATTATGTTTTGGCTAATCGTTATGCAGGAGACAGACATCCCGGTGAATACTTGCTATATTTGTCACGACTATGTTCATTATTTAAGCTTGCAGGTGTATCGAGGGAGTTTGTCATGAGGAAATTGTTTGTTGTATCACTTATAGATAAAGCTTCAGATTGGTATGGGCTTCTCGATAACTCACACTTGCTGGACTGGCAGGAGCTTATGTCTCTCTTTTATACTAAGTTTTATCCTCTTCATGAAATTCATCGAGACAGGAATTATATATATAACTTTAGGTCTCGTGACAGAGAAAGCATTGCTCAAGCTTGGGGGAGATTGAAGTCTCTAATGCTCAAATGCCCAATTCATAAGCTCCCCAAGGAAATTATACTTACAAATTTTTATGCCAGGCTTTCTCGTCAGGATAAGGAGATGCTGGATGCCTCCTCTAGTGCGGTATTTCAGAAGAAGAGTGTTGAAGAAAGGTAGGATCTCCTTGAAAGAATCCAGAGGAATAATGAAGATTGGGAAATTGATAAAGGTATTGAACCCGCTATAAATTATGAACATAATTATATTGAGAGCTATGTGGAAACTGATTACTTCAATACTTTTTGCTCTAAGATTGGTCTTGATTCCCATCTAGTGATTGATTTATGTAAGAATTTTGCCTCTCACGTTGATTCTTTTAAAAAGAATAGAGACCAGCACCATGCACCTTTTAAAGAACCGCCTATTGATATTTATGTTGCTGAGCCTATTTTGCCTGCAGTTATATATGAACAGCCTCCTTTTCCCACGAGGATAAAGGAACACTCTCTTGTGACAGGCATAATAAATAAAAGTGAGAGAAGAGTTGATGAACCTGAGGACCAGATCAGGGTCGATCCTCAAGTTGCATTGATTAAAGACCTTGCTACTGATGATGTTTTGGATTCCAATATAACTTTTTGTGCTGTTTCCACTAACCTTGTCACAGCCAAGAACAAAGGCCCAATTTCAGGTACTCCGGTGGTATCTGTTAAAATAGGAGATCACAATTATTATGGGCTATGCGATTTGGGATCGAGTGCAAGTGCTATTCCTTATTCACTCTATGAAGAAATCATCGGTGAGATTTCCCCTTGTGAACTTGAAGAAGTTGATGTTACCATTCATCTTGCAAATAGATCAACTATCTCTCCTATCGGAATTGTGAGGGACGTTGAAGTCCTATGTGGAAAGGTAAAATACCCTACCGACTTTCTGGTACTTGGTTCAGCCAGGGACAATTTTTGTCCCATCATTTTTGGTAGACATTTTCTTAGAAATTGTGGAGCTATAATAGATTGCAAGAAAGGTAAAGTTTCTGTTGAATTCGATGGTGAGCCATATGAATTTAATTTTTCTAAGTTCTCTAAGCAGCCTCGTGGTACTGATTTACCTAGTGATGATAAGATTATTGAAAATATTGCCTCTATTGCTATTCCCCCCGATGACCCTTTGCAGCAATACATGGAGGACCACGAGAATGATTTGCATATGCAGGAAAGAAATGAACTAGATGAAATATTCTTGAGGCAACCTGCTATCCTGAAGCACAACCTTCCGGTTGAACCTTTGGGAATTTTATCAAAACCGAAAGAAGACCCGGTGTTCGATCTTAAACCTCTTCCAGATACGCTCAAGTATGCTTATTTAGATGAAAAGAAAGTATATCCTGTTATTATCAATTCTAACCTTTCAGGATATGAAGAAGAGCGATTATTGGAAGTACTTCGTAAACACCGAGGCGCAATTGGCTATACCCTTGATGACCTTAAGGGGATTAGTCCATCTATCTGTCAACATACTATCAACCTTGAGCCTGATGCTAAACCAGTTGTTGATCATCAACGACGGTTGAACCCGAAGATGATGGATGTCGTGAGAACTGAGATTCTCAAGCTTCTAGCCGCAGGTATTATCTATCCTATAGCTGATAGTAAGTGGGTAAGTCCGGTACATTGTGTTCCTAAGAAAGGAGGTACAACTGTGGTTCCTAATGATAAAAATGAACTAATACCTCAAAGAATTATTATTGGATATAGAATGTGTATTGATTACAGGAAGTTGAACAAGGCAACCAGGAAGGATCACTACCCGTTGCCGTTCATCGACCAAATGCTTGAAAGGATCCAAAAATACCCACTTTTGTTATCTCGATGGTTATTCTGGTTTCTCTCAAATTCATGTTAACACTGCCGATCAAGAGAAGACCACTTTTACTTGTCCTTTTGGTACTTATGCTTACAGACGTATGCCTTTTGGTTTATGTAATGCCCCTGCTACTTTTCAAAGGTGTATGTCTGCTATCTTTCATGGTTTCTGTGGGGATATTATGGAAGTCTTCATGGACGATTTCTCCATCTATGGAACTTCATTTGACCATTGTCTTCACAACCTTAATAAAGTTTTGTAGAGATGCGAGGAGACAAATTTGGTACTCAACTGGGAGAAGTGCCACTTTATGGTTAATGAAGGAATTTTTCTTGGTCACAAGATTTCCGAAAGGGGAATTGAAGTGGATAAAGCCAAGATCGAAGCTATTAAGAGGATGCCCTATCCAAAGGACATCAAAGGTATTCGCAGTTTTCTCGGTCATGCAGGTTTTTATAGAAGATTTATTAAAGACTTTTCTAAAACCTCGAGACCCCTCACTAATCTTCTCCAGAAGGATGTTCCTTTTGCGTTTGATGAAAATTGTAAGGAAGCTTTTGAAATCCTTAAGAAAGCTTTAATAACTGCTCCTATAGTACAACCACCTGACTGGAATTTACCTTTTGAGATTATGTGTGATGCAAGTGATTTTGCTGTTGGAGCTGTTTTAGGACAAAGAGTTGATAAGAAATTGAATGTTATACATTATGCTAGTAAAACCCTTGATAGTGCTCAAAGAAATTATGCTACTACTGAGAAGGAATTCTTAGCTGTAGTTTTTGCTTGTGATAAGTTTAGGCAGTATATTGTTAATTCCAAAGTTATTATTCATACTGATCATGCTGCCATTAAATATCTTATGAAAAAGAAGGATGCCAAGCCAAGGCTTATCAGATGGGTACTCCTTCTCCAAGAATTTGATTTGCAGATTGTTGATAGGAAAGGGGAAGACAATCCGGTAGCGGACAATCTTTCAAGAATGGAAGATATACCGCATGACCCCATCCCAGTTAACGATAGTTTTCCAGACGAGCAACTTGCCGTTGTAAAAGTACAACCTCTTTCCGATCCTTGGTATGCAGATTATGCTAATTTTATTGTTGCGAAGTATTTGCCTCCAGGTCTAACATTTCAGCAGAGGAAGAAGTTCTTTCATGATTTGAGACACTACTTTTGGGATGACCCACATCTTTTCAAAGAAGGCCCCGACGGGATCGTGAGAAGATGTATTCCGGAACATGAGCAGAAGGACATTCTCCGACGGTGTCATGATAGTCCCTATGGAGGACATCATGCCGGTGAAAGGACTGCACATAAGGTTCTTCAATCAGGTTTTTATTGGCCTACTCTCTTTAAAGATGCTAGAAATTATGTTTTAGCTTGTGATAAATGTCAGAGAGTTGGTAACATTAGTAGAAGGAATGAGATGCCTATGAATTACTCACTAGTGATTGAACCTTTCGATTGTTGGGGTTTTGATTTTATGGGTCCTTTTCCTTCTTCGCACAAGTACACTCACATTTTAGTAGCTGTTGATTATGTGACCAAGTGGGTTGAAGCAATCCCCACTGAAAGTGCTGATCACAAAACATCTTTGAAAATGCTTAAAGATGTAATTTTTCCTAGGTTTGGTGTACCAAGGTATATCATGACCGATGGAGGATCACATTTCACGCACAGAGCTTTTAGAAAAGCTTTGGCTAAATACGATGTTAATCATAGAATTGCTTCACCGTATCATCCTCAAACTAGTGGGCAAGTTGAGCTCACCAATAGAGAGATTAAGTTGATCTTGCAGAAAACAGTAAACAGAAATAGGAAGGATTGGTCAAATAAATTAGGAGATGCTCTGTGGGCATATATAACTGCTTACAAAAACCCCATGGGCATGTCCCCCTATAAGATGGTATATGGCAAGGCTTGCCATTTGCCATTAGAGCTAGAGCACAAAGCTTTCTGGGCTGTTAGAGAGCTTAACGCTGACCCAAAACTAGCTGGTGAGAAGCGTCTCATGAACTTGACTTCTCTAGATGAATGGAGAAGTGAAGCTTACGAGAGTGCTAAAATGTTCAAGGAAAAGGTAAAAAGGTGGCATGATAGGAAGATTCTGAAACGTGAATTTAATGTTGGTGATAAATTTTTGTTGTTTAGATCCCGTTTCAGGTTTTCTCCAGGTAAACTACTTTCCAGGTGGGAAGGACCATTTCATATTGAAGAAGTTTATCGGTCTGGTGCAATTAAGATTAATAATTTTGAAGGCACCAAACCTCAAGTTGTGAATGGGCAAAGACTTAAACATTACATAGCAGGAGACCCTGTCGATGTTGATGTGAATATAATATACACAACAACCCACGAAGAACATGTTGCAGCCCTGTTTCAGACGCCAGCAAAAGCAGAATAAAGAAAAGGTATGTAGTACGGTAAGAAAACACCGCAAACCATCATAAAAGTTCCGTATTACGAGTTTTTGTAAAATTAGTAAAATTCCAAGTCGAAGTGGAGCCGGAGACGACCACCAGGGAGTCCAGGCGCCCCCTGGCGCGCCCCCCTGGGCCGCGCCGGCAGGCCGCCTGGACACCCTGGAGCCCATCTCCGACCCCGCTTTGGTCCGTTACCTTCCTTTCTGTGCATAAATTTTTCCTATATATTTGCCCGGGTTGTTCCGGCAACGTATCTTGCGATTTCGCCTGTTTTCTCTTCGATCTGTTTCTGCCAGGAAATCTTTCAGCTAAATTTAGGTGCCATGGCTTCTCCAAGTTCCCCCAAGGACACGTTCGTCGTCAACGTCATCAACCCTTACCTCGCCGAGGTGAAGAAGCACCCTCAGGTTGTTCAGATGAAGGAAGGCGTCCTTCATCAAGAAGATCTGAAGGGACCTATCAAGGAGGGGAGCGTCCAGGCCAGGCTGGAAGAAGTGGAGCAGGAAGTCTTCAAGTACAAGAAGATGACCGAGCGTGGTGTCGAAGCTAACTTTGACATCACCAACGAGCTGAAGAACTACTTTCTGAAGGAGATGAAGGAGATGTGGGAAAGAATCGCCGCATCTGAAGACAGAATTATAGAACTCCAAGGGCAAATTGATGATTTATATAACCAGAACTGTGAGTATGAACTAAGGTTTCTGCACATGGGTTTGGGTGCTGAATGCATGATCGAGGAGACGAGCTTTTCATATGAGACTGGAGAACCCCTTCCATGGAAGAGTTTCGCCAAGAACTACTTGATCAACGCCAACAAGGATGATGAGTGAAATCTCTTGGGGTAATGGCATTCCCTTGGCTTGTTCCAAGCTTGGGGGAGTGCCCGGTATCTTTATCTTTTACCTTTTGTCTTTTAGAAGTCAAGTAGAGTCGTATCATGTCCAGGGAGGTTATTATATGAGATAGGTGTGTGCATTAAGGTCTATCACCCCTTTGGTGAAGAATTGTATCCGTGAGTGTGGAGTCGTCTATGATGGAATATTAATGAGAAGTTTATCGGTTCCTTTTGCTGCACACGGTATTCTCTTCAATCAATCGACCTTCTATGATGATTCTTATGGGGAGTATTGACCTTATGTCAGGTATGGCTATGAAACTTTATTTAATCTTGGCAAACATAGCTTTGGTCATAACAACAAGCATGATTTTCTTAAAGTATCAACATAGCTAAAACCTTTATGTTATTATGCTTGAAGTGTTATGTTGACAAGGAAGACAACTTGATGTGTTATGCTTATTTCAATGTTCATGCTTTATATTGCTTTGCATCATAGTCATCATCAATTGTCTTCTCTCTCAAAACCTTTGCTAGCCTAACTCTGTACTAAGCGGAATTCTGCTTGTGCGTCCATACCCTTAAGCCAATACCTTCCATATGAGTCCACCATACCTACCTACTCGTGGTACTCCACTACCACCTCCTAAAGTATATAATTTATGTGTTATCCTTAAATGTTCAAAATCTTTTATTTTGTGCCTCTACTTTAGCTCATGAGGAAGTAGTAGCTAATTCATGACCTTTTTGAGTTGGACAAGCTTCACCCCGGGATTGCATGTATAATGTGCAAACCCATAATACGAAAAGGAACTGGCATTGAGTGCGCCCGGCTTAAACATAATATAACAAACAAACCCTCCTTCACGCTTTGTTCATGAGAAATCAGAAAACTTTGGCAGTGATAAATAAAGGAGAATAAGAGGATGTTATCGTCCTCATACGGGAGCCGTTCCTCGAAACTTGTCCAGCTCAAGAAGTAATTGAGTTATCTATTAGCATTCGTTGACGAATCATGCACCTCTCAAAGACTTGTTTTCATTCTGTTTGATTTGAGGATAGCACATGAGTTTTCCCTACTACCCTAGAGCAGGGCCTATCTTTTAATTTTAAGATGAGTCAATTATTCCTACTCCCCTCTATTTCTCAAAGAGAGCAGACGTTTGATGTTGATAAGGATTCATTCATATAAAGCTGCATTAAGATTTGTCATATCATATCCTTGTTGACATTATCATCTGATAAGTAAGTTGTTTGTCATACCCAGCTAAGGCAAATATCTTCCTTTGTGTTAACACTTTCACCTCTTGCTTATTAACATGTTATTCCACAAAGCTTCAATTAATTCCATCAAAATATAAGAGCAAAAGTTAAAATTATTTGTTGTTCTTTGACCAAAGGACATGTTTGCCATGATATAATGAGTTTCCATTGGTCCTACTTTCGAACATAAGTGTTGACACTCTTTCATAAGAGCCTTATGAGTTGAAGATTGCTGCTGAGGATATTTGAGTTGGTGAAGAGACTATGATGCTTCTTGTCCGTATTCTATTTATCGACACTTCACTCTCTAAACTTGTGGACAGGTTTACCGAGTTCATATTCGCTTGGGGACAAGCGAGGTCTAAGCTTGGGGGTGTTGATACGTCCAAAATGCATCACTATTTTGTATCATAATTCATCTTTATTCATCGATATAATTCACGTTATGATGATGTTCTTATGTTGTTTTGGTCTATTTTACACAGTTTGCAACTTTCCGGTGCCGGAACAGCAAACGCAGGATTCACCAGGAAAAAGTGGATACTGAGTTGCTGAAGAAGAACACCTCCAAATTACCTGAAAATTGACAGGAGGTATTTTTCAGACAAATAACGAAGACACGCAAAAGGGAAGTCAGAGGGGGGCCACAGGGTGCCCAGGCGGCCTGGGGGCGCGCCCCCCTGGCCGCGCCGGGGGGCGCCTGGAGCCCCTGGCCCACCTCTGGTCGCCCCCTTTTGCATATATGTTCTCCGTCCTCCGAAAACCCTAGGCACGGGACTTTTTACGGAGTTCCGCCGCCGCTTCGAGGCGGAAACCTACAGAGAAGAAAAGGGCATCTCCGGTGGGCAGATTTCGCCGGGGAGATCACCTCCCGAAAGGGGAGATCGTCGCCATCGTCATCACCATCGTCACGGGAATCATCGAGATCATCATCAACATCATCCCCAACACCAGCACCATCTCCATCTTCATCCAAATCTCATCTTACCATCGCAACTCGTGTTGTAACTCGCACTACCTATCCTCTCTACTCCATTGGTGTTGGTTGCTACTTTGTGGTGAATGCTATTGAGTTTTGTTGGAGAAATATTATTATGTCCATATTGTTTATCACATATTTATCCCCACTGATCATGATCCCTTTTATGTCTTGTGAGTAGTTACCTTAGTTCTTGAGGACATGGGGGAAGTCTTGTTGTTAGTAGTCATATGCTGTTGAAGTAATATGTGTTGTTTGATACTTAAGTTGTGTTGTCATTCTACTAGTGGTGTTGCGTGAGTCGAACACCCAACACTTCGCCTTATTAAGGACCTAGGAGAATACATTGTGTATAAAGAATGCTTATGGTGGGTTGCCGGAGTGACAGAAACCTGAGCCCTAGTTCGCACGCTTTTGCATAAGGGAATAATGGATCCTCGAACGTATTGCTATGGTTAGGCTTTTGCCTTAAATTCTATCTTGTATTTGCGGATGCTTGCAAGGTGTTTAATCATAAGAGTGCATTCATCTTAGTCTAGAGAGTGCACTAGCATAGATCCACCCAGTCAACACTTATCAACACATAACATAGTATCGATACGGAATATGGCGAAAGCACATGACTACCTCTCCCGTGTGTCCTCAAGAACGTTTTAGTCTTTATAAGTTCAGTTGCTAGGCCTCTCCTTTGCTAAGAAAGGATTGGGCCACTTGTTACTCTCAGTACCTTTTACATTACTTGCCTTTACATTCCCGTTGCTTATATCGAGAAAACCCCTAAAAGTTATCTTTCAGTGCTTGCAGTAATTTCTTGCTCAGAATCGCTTATCAATACCTTCTGCTCCTCGTTGGGTTCTACACTCCTACTTATCGAAAACGCTGCAACAGATCCCTTACGGTTGAGGGTCATCAGACCTCAAGGAGACCTTTGACAACCTTCGAGCCTATAAAATGATGCTTAATCCGGAAAAGTGTGCTTTCGGTGTTCCGGCAGGCAAACTCCTTGGGTTCTTGGTGTCAAACAGAGGAATAGAAGCCAATCCAGAGAAGATAAAGGCAATCACGTCCTTGACTAAACCGGCTTGTATCAATGATGTTCAGCGTATCGCTGGCCGAATGACAGCGTTAAGCCGGTTCATCAGCCGTCTGGGAGAGAAAGCGATTTCGCTTTATCAGATGTTGAAAAAGACGGACCGGTTCATATGGAGTGATGAGGCGAACGCTGCGTTTGAGGATTTGAAGCGGCAACTGGCAGAGCCGCCGGTCCTTGCTGCCCCTGTTGATAATGAGCCGTCACTATTATACGTCGCCGCCAATGCACGGGCAGTCAGCGTGGCAATCGTGGTTGAGCGCAAGGAAGCAGGAAAGGAATATCCGGTTCAACGTCCAGTCTATTATATCAGTGAAGTTCTCATTGAATCCAAACAAAGGTGTCCGCATTGGCAGAAGCTGGTATATGGCGTGTTTATGGCAAACCGGAAGTTAAAGCATTATTTCCAAGGCCACCCAATAACTGTTGTCAGTTCAGCACCATTGGGGGATATAATCCAGAACAGGGAAGCTACTGGCAGAGTGGCGAAGTGGGCCATTGAGCTTAGCCCACACGGATTGAAGCATGTGCCACACACCGCTATCAAATCTCAAGCATTGGTGGATTTCATCAATGATTGGACAGAACTGCAAACACCAGAGGAGAAGCCGGATCTTACATACTGGACGATTCACTTTGACGGTTCAAGGCAGTTAGAAGGCTCGGGGGCTGGAGTTGTTTTAACTTCCCTGCGAGGGGACAAGTTTTGTTATGTCCTCCGTTTAATGTTTCCTTGTACTAATAATGCAACAGAGTATGAAGCATTGCTTCATGGCTTACGGATGGCTAAGTTGATGAACTTGAGCCGGGTCAAGTGTTTTGGCGATTCAGATTTAGTGGCACAGCAAGTATCCGGCAAGTGGGATTCAAGAGACCCTCTCATGGTAGCTTACAGACGAGAAGTTGAAGCAGTCGCAGGATATTTCAAAGGGTATCAAGTGGATCACATAGACCGGCGAAGGAATGAAGCGGCCGATGCTCTGAGCCGGCTGGGTTCTAAACGTAAACCGGTACCACCGAATACTTTTTTGGATGAGCTGCACAGTCCATCAGTTCAGGTACCATCGGAGGAAGATCTGGCCGTTCCTGATCCGGAGGCACAACTAGTTGCAGCACTTCATGTTATTCCGGATTGGACGCTCCCATACTTGGCATATCTAAGTCGTGGGGAGTTGCCGGACAACGAGATCGAAGCAAGACAGATAATCCGGCGATCCAAATCCATGACAATTGCCAACGGAGAACTTCACCATCGCAGTGTTTCTGGAGCGTTTCAGCGGTGTGTGTCATCTGAGGAAGGTTGTGATATCCTGCGTGAGATCCATGAAGGGGATTGTGGTCATCATGCCGGTTCAAAATCCTTGGTGGCTAAAGCTTTTCGACATGGGTTCTATTGGCTGACAGCCTATGCTGATGCAGCGGATATGGTCCGGAAGTGCGATGCTTGTCAGAAATTTTCACGACGTGCTCTTGTTCCGGCACAGGAGCTCCGGATGATACCGATTACTTGTCCGTTTGCGACTTGGGGGCTTGATATGGTTGGGCCTTTCAAACGATCCCATGATCAAAAAACTCATCTGCTGGTTGCTGTGGACAAATTTACAAAGTGGATTGAGGCAGAGCCTGTGAGAAGGTGTGATGCGGCAACATCGGTTAAATTCATCAAAAAGGTAATTTTTCGGTTTGGCTTTCCACACAGCATCATCACAGACAATGGCACCAATTTATCTAAGGGAGAGATGGAAGAGTTTTGTCAACGCGAGCATATTCGTCTAGATGTATCTTCTGTAGCTCACCCTCAATCCAATGGTCAAGCTGAAAGAGCGAATCAGGAGATTTTGCGAGGTATCAAGCCCCGGCTTATGACTCCCCTGCAAAGAACACCAGGATGCTGGGTTGAGGAGTTACCTTCTGTCCTCTGGAGCATCAATACTACGCCGAACCGGTCCACAGGTTATACACCTTTCTTCATGGTGTATGGTGCTGAAGTGGTCCTTCCAAGTGATATCCGTCATGATTCGCCACGGGTGACGGCTTATGTTGAAGCGGCCAATGAGCAGTCAAGACAAGACAGTTTGGACCGGCTGGATGAAGAACGTGACATAGCAGCAGCACGGTCCGCAATTTATCAACAGGACTTGCGCAGATATCACAGCCACCGGATCAAGACCAGGACGTTCCAGGAGGGAGATTTGGTGCTCTGGCTCATCCAGGACCAAACAGACATGCACAAACTATCCCCGCCTTGGGAAGGGCCCTTCGTGGTCAGCAAGAATCTACACACCGGTTCATATTACCTAGTGGATGTTCGAGAACACAAGGACTCACGGACATCGGAGTAAGAGACAAAGAGGCCGTGGAATATCGCCCTCTTGCGGCCCTACTATACCTGAGCCATGAGCTCTGTTGTATCCTATGTATATATTATGATTAATGAATAAACCGGCACCCTCGGTAAACCGGGGGATCAGCCTTTTTTCCAATATAAGTATCTTATGGTGATAACCATCTAAAGATTATTTCTCTTACTATATGTCATTTTTTAAAGAAAATAAGATGCTTTGATCAGTCTATCTGGTTATGCAGGACAACTCCCATATATGTACTCTGCCGCTGTGATCACTAAAGGGCTTCTTGTTCAAACATAGGTCGTATTCGAACCAAAGAGAACATAGCCATTCTGTTCAAACATAGGTCGTATTCGAACCAAAGAGAACATGGCAAAGGCCAGTAGGGGGTTAGGATCGTATTCGAATGCTAGCTTAGCCCCTATGGTCCGGTTTGTATGATCGTATTCGAATCATAAGCTCAATGGATCGTATTCGGATCCATTGCTTGGCTAAAATTTCAAGGCCAGTAGGGGGTTAGGATCGTATTCGAATCCTAGCTTAGCCCCTATGGTCCGGTTTGTATGATCGTATTCGAATCGTAAGCTCAATGGATCGTATTCGAATCCGTTGCTTGGCTAAAATTTCAAGGCCAATAGGGGGTTAGGATCGTATTCGAATCCTAGCTTAGCCCCTATGGTCCGGTTTACTGATCGTATTCGAATCAGAAGCTCAATGGATCGTATTCGAATCCATTGCTTGGCTAAAATTTCAAGGCCAGTAGGGGGTTAGGATCGTATTCGAATCCTATCTTAGCCCCTATGGTCCGGTTTACTGATCGTATTCGAATCAGAAGTCTCGATTTGGAGCCTGGGAGCTCGCAAAAAGCCTCGACTACATGGGTTTACTTGCAAACTTGTATTTTTTGTATTTGTGTTTTATGGTTCTTTGATCCGGAGTGAGACAACTCCAAAGTTGACCACATATATTCAAAAGTCTGGACACAGAGTTCCAGCATTATTTAAACCGGTAGCTTCTATAAACCCGGAATTATTATTGGGTCTATCACAAAGGCTCCCTCAGAAAACTGCAAAGTTCGCCGGAATAAGAATATCAAGCGTACTTAATCGTAGGTATGAAGTTATTTCTGGTATAAACAAACACTTGTTTGATATATTTTGTGAGCAATTTAATCAGTCCGGTGGTAAACCGCTAGGACATCTTTTAAGTGTTTTCTATGCAGAAACAGATAGTATGCAAGTTAAAACATATCAGACAAAGGATTCAACTTGGCAGATACCAAAGCAAAGTTGGGACATCCGGATCACGACGAACAATAATTCAAAGCTATCCTATTACAAAGGCACAGCAGGCCTGAACGGATTAAAGTTTTTCCGGCAAAGTAAAACCAAGACTACAAAGATAAACTGTTTGGCCTATGCTTCCTCCTGCTGGGACGGTTGAGGATCAACCTGTTCCGGCACTTCTTCGTCTTCTTGAAGCGAATGAAAGTCAGGAACACGCCAATCGATCTTTGATAAAGCACGGAAGTACATCTCTTCCGTAATGAGATCAGACGGATCAACATCTGGGGCGAAAGTGTGGGGGCGCACTGGTGGGATTAGATTTACGGTATCATAAACCGGCCGATCCACCTGCTCGTTCTGTAAATCGTACCCCGGATGATACTTGGTCAAGTCTGATTCGGCAGCAAGCTTGCTAGCAAGAGGACGCATCTCCTTAGTCAAAGCGTGAAGGTCTTTGCCAGTGAAGGCCGATCCGTCTTCTTTAGTGCTGGGATACCCGTTCAAGGCTTCTTCCGGATCAAAATCTGGAACCCACACTTTGGTCCTGGTCAGCGCAACGAGAGAACCGGCTCGGGCAGCGGACTTCTTCACTTCTTCCAAGCGTACAGGCAAGATTGACAGCTTCTCCAGAGTACCTTGGATAGTAGTGGGAGCCGGTTTATTAAACGACATCGCGCTTATAATCCTTTGAGCGCCGGAATACAGCTGCTCAACCAGAGTATAAGAGGCCTTGAGTTTCTTCCGTACATCATCCCCAAGATGGGTAACACGGCGGCCTGTACATGATTATTATAGTTAAACAGGAACGGAATAAAGATTCCAGAGATGAAGACACGTGCAAAGTTAAAAGGACTTACCAAAGACGGCAGAAGTCATAAGCTCTATTTGTTGCTTTAAACCGGCCAGCTCTTGTGTCACCGGATTAAGGGCTTCCTCCGCATCCTTTACTCTTTTTTCAAGAGCATTCTTCTGCACTTCCCAGGTTGGCCGCTCCGATTCAAAATATTTCTTCAATTGTTCTGCAGTGGTTAAACTCAGATCCAAATCTTTTTTAGCCTTAGCAGTAGAAGTTTCAGTCTCAGCAAGTCTGTTCCGGAGCTTAGTTATTTCTTCAGCTCTCCGGGTCAAGTCAGCCTGCAATAAAGTCAAGGGAAAGAATTGATGATTCAGACAAGTATCAAGCACATAACCAAGTTATCCACATGATACTTGGGGGCTAATGGGCAATTGACGTATCAAAGAGTGACAATTAAAGACAAGTCTCAAGCACATAACCAAGTTATCTACTTGACACTTGGGGGCTAATGGGCGGTTCAAACATCGAAAGAAAGATTCAGACAAGTCCCAGACACATAAACCGAATTATGCCCCTGGCACTTGGGGGCTAATGTAAAGATCATTTGCTCACAGTTGGAAGTACCGGTTCACCTTCTAAACATAGCTAAACCAGAACTTGGGGGCTACCGTGATATAGACAGTAATACAACAAAGGCAAAAGCAAAAGACAAGTGAGATACCTCGTATTTGTCCTTCATCAGATTGAACAAGCCCGCTTCATAGTCTCGACTGGTGTGCAGCCGGTTCAAATACCCGGAATAAAGCTCCTGGGCACTCAGCTCGGCGTAACTAGACAAGTCTGTACTCCATTTGCCCTTCTCTTGTTGGAGTTTCTGCGCTTTAGCTGTATGCTTGGCTAAAACAACATGCTCAGCAGGAGCGGTGTAACCTATACCGGTTATTTGAACATCCGGAGAAGGAGCAGCTGCTGGTTGTGGAGTAGCGGTATGAACCGGACTGGCGGGAGCCGGGCTAGTCCGAGGAGTGTTGGCCCGGGCAGGACTCGCCGGTTTATGGACATCTTCAGCGTTGGGATTCTCAGGAGCACTGGCATAATTATGATCCATGGGAGCAGGATCTTCCGGCTGAACTATAGGCTCTGTTTCCGGAGGGATGACTGTATCCGGATTATCCGCCGTATCATCAGTGGCAGTCTCCGCATCCATTTTGCTGGCCTTTGCCCTTTTGCTAGGCTTAGGCTTGCTGAAAGGAGTTAAATCAGAGTCACAAAAGCAAATACAAAGATAAACCGGATGAAATAAAGGACTTACCCAGGGACAGTCTTCAGAGTTGGGACCTGTGTGGCAGTGGACTCGCCAGAAGAGGATAAAGGAGTCTCCTGATAATTAGGGTCAGACGGTTTAAGTGGTCTGCGTATAAGTCCAGCTTTGGGATGAAGAAGAGTTGGGGAAAGTAAAACCTCAGAGCGGCGCCTCCGGGCCGGAGTGAGAGATATTCCGGAAGACTCGACTACAAGGCCACTATGGCATGTAGCCCGGCGAGCTTCATGTTGCTGCTTCTTCAAAAGAAAATTGGGGTCCAGTTGAGCATAAGGATGAGAAAATTGATATTTCCGGACTACCCGACGAATTTTTGGTGGAGGTGGTTCTGAATCTGAAGAAAGAGTGATTACCTCAGTCTCTGCCGCTTTATCCCCTTCTGCCAAATCCTATGAAAAAGACACTATTAAACATAAACCGGGAATAATGAAGTACATCAGGATTGATTCATACCTCAGAGTACGGATCATCTTCTTCAGCATGTGAGCCGGAGCCAGCAGCCACCTTTCTCTTCTTCACAGCATAGGTCTTCCGGCGTGGCTGTTTGCCTGACTTGTCTTGAGGTTTCCTTTTCCAGAACGAATCATCGGCCTGTGCAAAAGATGAGAGATAAATGGAAGATAATTTGAATGAATGGATTGGAAACAAGCAGAAGAGGTTAAGGCTTACCGCAGGCAATTTGTTCTTTTTATAGTATGGAGCCAATCCGGTTTGGCTACATTCTTCCAAGGAGATATTGAGCATCTTCTTAGCAGATTCAGTAATTTCCTTCTCAGGGAGCATGATGTCAGTATGGCGTTGAGGATCGTTCGGTTTACCAGTATATTGACACATCAAACGGGAGCGCCGTCTCAGAGGAAGGATGCTCCAAGCGAGCCAACAACGAACGAAGTCAACACCGGTTAATCTGTTTGCCATAAAAGCTTTGAGTTTTGCAAGCTGAGAGGCAAACCGGGGCCGGTCTGAGGAGCTGAGACGCTGTGGCAGTGGATGGTCTTCAGGAAGGCGATGTTCGCGATAACCCGGCAGTGGGTTCTCCCCTTCAGGCGAAGTATCTTGGCAATAGAACCAAGATTTGTTCCAATCCTTGGGGTGAGTATGAAGAGCAGCGTGAGGAAAGACTGCGTCTCTTCTCTTTTGAATGCTAACCCCGCCAAGTTCTTGATGAGGTCCGCCAGTAAACTCAGTTCGCCGGTTCAAATGAAAGAAATCCCGGAACAAGTCTGTCGGTGTACAAAAGTAGGGGTACCTTAGTATCCCGAACTTGTGCACGGGCAGTAGCAGCGTCCCGTGGCAGGGCTTGCCGCGCGTCCGCCAAGGCCCACCGAGGTTCCTTTGAAACCATTCAAGAACAAAGTATCTAAGTCAGAGAAACAAGGCCCCGGCAAGAGGAGCTTGCCGGGAAGGCCACTCAAGGCTCAAGACCACCTCTTAGGTACAAGACCCTGGCAAGAGGAGCTTGCCAGGAAGGCCAAACATGGCATTTCAGGAGACTTGCCGTGGCACGTCGCACGCCCCGGCAAGGCCCGGAGAGCGACAAGCTCCCCGGCGCGACAAGTTAACAACCGCGGCAAGGTGCAAGCCGCGGCAAGCTTCCACTACGTGCCCACGCTCCAGCTCATCCGGCCACGCGTCGCCCTGGGGCTCTTCCAGGTGCACGTGGCGGAAGGCTGTGCAGCCTGGGGTACGCGGTGGCAAGCCGCGATGACGAGGCCACCATCATGGCGAACGGAGACGCCCTGACGGACGCTTTTTTGCACTGTTTGGGGAGACGGCGACGGGCATTCAATGCCCTTGTCCCCCATCGTCAGGGTTAGGTACAGAGCACTGTACATACACTGTTCCAACTACCACCATTTTTACACTTTTACCCTCATCTGCGTTGCCACATGTCGGTGACCCCTTTGACCTATAAAAGGAGGCCCATGCGCAACGAAGAGGAGGTTCGGATCGACAATCACTCCCACGCTCGGTGTAGCTAGCGATAAGCACTGTAGCTCTTCTTGCTCCCGAGCTAAGAACACAATACAAACCAAGGCAGGAGTAGGGTTTTACGCCTCCGTGGGGCCCGAACCTGGGTAAACTGCCCGCGTGCTCGCCTCGATCCGCTCTTCGTGCTCCCTCCGCTCCCTTCCCGTACCGAAAAGGGGCTCCGGTCCCATAGGTGTTCGTGGGCGATCAGTTTCAAGACCAAGTCCGGCAAGGGCTCTGGGGCCCACTCCGGCAAACGCACCTCCTCGGAGTGCTGCGCTGCCGTCGAGGACGCACCATCGAGCTCCACTGGCAAGTGCAAGAAGGGAATGGCAGCTCCACCTGCAACCAAGAAGGTGTCCTCCAAGGAGGACGGCACTGGTGGTACTTTCACCATCAGTGCCACGCTCGATCCTAAATAGGAAAGCGCGCTCGTTGCTTTCCTGCGGGCGAATGTCGACGTGTTTGCATGGCAACCGTCTGACATCCCCGGTGTTCCCAGGAAAGTGATTGAGCACAAGCTTGCCGTTTGTCCTCGTGCGCGGCCCGTCAAGCAGAAGGTCAGGAAGCAAGCGGTGGAGCGCCAAGAGTTTATCACTGAAGAAATCAAGAAGCTGGAAGCGGCAGGCCTTGTCAGAGGTGTACTTCATCCCACGTGGTTGGCCAACCCTGTTGTCGTGCGCAAAGCGAATGGGAAGTGGAGGCTTTGTATAGACTTCACTGATGTGAATAAAGCTTGTCCCAAAGATCCATTTCCCTTGCCGCGCATTGACCAGATTGTTGACTCCACGGCTGGATGTGAGTTGCTTTCATTTCTTGATGCATACTCCGGATACCACCAGATATTTATGGCTGAAGAAGATGAAGAGAAGACCGCGTTCATTAGTCCATGTGGCACTTACTGCTTCATACGCATGCCCTTTGGATTGAAGAATGCCGGTTCAATGTTTGCAAGGGTAGTCCACACTGCTTTTGAGCCGCAAATACACAGGAATGTAGAAGCTTACATGGATGATATAGTGGTCAAGAGCAAGGACAAGGATACTCTGATTCAGGATCTAGATGAAACCTTTGCGAATCTGCGCAAGATACAACTGAAGCTCAACCCCGAGAAGTGTGTGTTCGGAGTCCCCTCCGGCAAGCTTCTCGGGTTCTTTGTGTCCCAGAGGGGGATTGAAGCCAACCCCGACAAGATCAAAGCCATCGAGCAGATTGAAGCTCCGAAGCGCGTCAAGAATGTGAGAAGGCTTGCCGGCTGCGTGGCTGCTCTCAGCACGTTCATTTCTAAGTCCGCAGAACGCGCCCTGCCGTTTTTCAAAATCTTGAAAAAGGCAGGTCCAATGAAATGGACTCCGGAAGCGGAGGCAGCGATGCAAGATTTGAAAAGGTACCTGTCCTCCACTCCAATACTTGTCGCACCTAGGCCACAAGAGAAGTTGCTGCTGTACTTGGCGGCAACCAATCAAGTGGTTAGTGCTGCGTTGGTAGAGGAAAGGGAGGCAGATGAGGAACCCACAGCCCCGGCAAGTACGTCCGGCTACAAGCAGGGGGCTTCCCCGACAAGCTCTGGCCCCGACAAGGATGAGTCTGCGCAGATGCAAGAAGAGGTGCAGAAGAAGATGGTGCAGCGCCCAGTTTATTTTGTCAGTTCCCTCTTGTAGGGGGCTAGGTCAAGATACTCTAGGGTGCAGAAGCTGCTCTTCGGCCTCCTCATGGCCTCGAGAAAGCTGCGCCACTACTTCCAAGCACATGAGATACCGGTGGTCACCCGCTTCCCGCTGAAAAGGATATTGCAAAATCCAGAAGAAACAGGCAGGATTGTCGAGTGGGCACTGGAGCTGTCAAGATTTGGCCTCAAGTTTGAAAGTACTTCTACTATCCAGAGCAGTGCATTGGCAGAGTTCATAGCAGAATGGACACCAACGCCAGACGAAGAAATTCCAGAGACAAGCATCCCCGTCAAAGAAGCAAGCAAAGAATGGATAATGTACTTTGATGGTGCCTTCTCGCTGCAAGGCGCCGGTGCTGGTGTGCTGCTTATCGCACCCACCGGAGAACACCTCAAAATCGCAGCAGAGCTTGGTATCAAGAAGCTGGTTGTGTGAGGTGATTCGCAGTCGGTTGTCCGCCAGGTAAACAAGAGCTACCAGAGTCCATTGATGGAAGCTTACGTCGACGAAGTGAGAAAGCTTGAAGAGCACTTTGAAGGCCTACAGATGGAGCACGTTCCAAGGGCTCAAAATGACGTCGCAGACGGCCTGTCAAAGTGTGCTGCACTAAAGCTACCTGTGGAACCAGGGATCTTTGTGCTCAAGTTAACTCAACCATCCGTTACACCATCAATTGGACAAAGTAAGAAGAGAAAGTTGGTCTCCGGTGACTACTTGCCGGCAGAACTTCCTGAAGCCGCCGCCAAGATCCCCAAGATCAACGACAAAGTTGCTGAGGAACAGTCTGCTCGTGCGGACCCTAGGGTTCGTATAGTTGAAGCAGGCGTTCCCGACAAGTTTTGCCCCGGCAAGCTTGCCGGGGAACGTCCAGCTCCGGCCGAGCCACAGGTTCTGGCCGTAGAAGCTAACGTTCCTGCAGCAGCACTGATACCTTTAGTCCTTGCTGTTGAGCCTCAGGCTCCAGCATGGGCGCAACAAATTGTCCGTTTTCTTCAAACTGGAGAACTTCCCAAAGAGCCAGAAGAAGCAGAAAGAATAACCCGGCAGTCAAGTATGTGTCAGTTTGTCGGCGATGAACTGTACAGAAGAAGACTCAACGGTGTTAGATTGAAGTGCATTCCCCGGGAAGATGGGCAAAAGCTATTGGCAGAGATACATGGAGGCATATGTGGCCACCACATTGGCGCAAGAGCACTTGCCGGCAAGGCGTTCCGGCAAGGTTTCTTTTGGCCAGAAGCCCTCCAGGATGCAACCGCACAAGTAACCAAGTGTGAAGCATGCCAGTTCCATGCCAAGCAAATACATCAGCCAGCTCAAGCTCTCTAGACGATCCCTTTATCCTGGCCATTTTCAGTCTGGGGGCTCGACATCCTCGGCCTCCCCGCGCAGCCGGGGGCTTTGAGTACTTGTACGTCGCCATCGACAAGTTCACAAAGTGGCCGGAAGTGGAACCAGTGAGGAAGGTGACCGCACAATCAGCAGTCAAGTTCTTCAGGTCAATAGTCTGCCATTTCGGAATCCCTAACAGGATCATCACCGACAACGGCACACAATTCACAAGCCGCACCTTCATGCAATACGTCCAAGACCTTGGCGCCAAGGTCTGCTTCGCTTCTGTTGCTCACCCGAGGAGCAACGGTTAAGCGGAGATGGCAAACGCTGAAGTGCTGCGCGGACTCAAGACAAGAACTTTTGACAGGCTGCACAAATGCGGAAGAAACTGGATTGAAGAGTTACCGGCGGCTCTTTGGTCAATCAGAACGACACCAAATCGAGCCACTGGACAGACACCCTTTGCTCCTGTCTATGGAGCAGAGGCAGTTCTCCCCACGTAACTCGTATACGGATCGCCTCGAGTGCTCGCTTACGATGAGCTTGAGCAAGAGCAGCTGCGGCAAGATGACACACTGCTCCTTGAGGAGGATCGTCTCCAGGCTCCTGTACGAGCTGCTTGATACGAGGAAGCTTTGCGCCGCTACCATAGCCGCAAAGTTAGGGCCAGGAGTCTCGAGGAAGGCGACCTTGTTCTTCGGCGCGTTCAGTCCGCCAAGAATTCCAACAAGTTGACGCCGAAGTGGGAAGGCCCTTATCGGGTGAGACAAGTCACGAGGCCCGGCGCTGTCCGCCTTGAGACCGAAGAGGGCTTACCGGTGAGCAACTCCTGGAACATTGAGCACCTTCGCAAGTTTCACCCTTAAGGCGCGGTTGCCGTGATCCGCTCCGGCAACCACCTTTTGTACAAGTCTTGCCGCTGTTGCATGTAAACCTTTGTACAAAGCCGGGCGCAGACCCCGTGCATCAGTAAAACATATGTGCCTCGCACAATTAGTCATTTCATGCCTTTCCATTTTTCTTGCATGTACTATCTGACACTTTGTGCAGCTCGCGTCCCCGGTAAGCAATAACGAGCCGCAAGGCTCCATATCTATGCTTCCTTCTTTTTTCTCTCTCTCAAGAAGAAGAAGTTTTTCCTCGCGCACAAGTTTGCCGGGGGGAAGGAGACAGTGGTATGGACCAAGTGCCGTTCAAGAAAGCCTCGCCTTGCCGGGAAGCAGACGACACGAAAGCTAAGTTGCCAAAGTTTGAGCATTCGAATTTTTAAATTTTAAAGTTATCTTCCTTGAACGACCGCACTTTGTATGGAAAACCTGTGCGCGGAGGAACCTACTCGTGGCTAGCCGCGCCCTTACCTTGTTTCGAGCACTCTCAACGGCTTAAGTGTGCTGCGACAAGTGTCGCGCCCTTACTTCGTTTTCGAGTTCGCTCAACAACCTAAGTGCGCTGCGACTAGCTGCGGCGAGGTTTCTTGCCGGTAGCGGCATTGCCAGCAGGCTGCTGAAGTTCCGCACTCAGCGCTCGCGGCAAGGGTCCCTTCGCCGGCAAGTTCCCTAAAAGCGTAGGGTAAAAGCATACAAAGCAAGGAAGTCAAGTAAAGGAAATAACATTGCATTAACTACCCAAAATAGAGTTATATTACAAAGCAACTTGTCGCAGCACTAATAGATTTTTGTCCATAACATAATTGGCAGCAACAAAGGAAAACAGCCTAGTCTGCGCGGTCGCCGTCGACTCTCTTGATATTGCCCACCTTGGCCACAATAGGTGCGACAAGGGCCTTGAGTGTCTCTTGGTCGGCGTCGGGCGGCAAGGTCCGGAGAACGTTGTTAAGGTTGAGCCCCGGGTTGCGGAAGACGATCTTCATCAACACCTTCTCCAAGACGCCCGTGCAGAGCCTGCGCGCCTTGTTCGCCAGCTGCGTGGGGATCCTTTCCCGGAGCTGCTCAAGGGCCGGCGCCTCTCCCCTGAAGAACAAGCTTTGCTTGGCGCTGTGAGGGAGATTCTCGTCGGTGGAGTACCCTAGGTGCTCCGTCCCCAGCCCCGCTAACTCCCTGTCGATATCGGCGGCGGCGGCGACAAGCCCCTCGGTCCAGTGCTCCACCGTCAGCCTGAAGTTGTTTTGGGAGAGGGCGGCGCTGTCCAGCAGTGCCCTCTCAGCCCTGAGGTCCTCCTTCAGTTTCGTCTCCCGATTTCTGGCCCTGTCAAGTGATGCGGTGAGGGTGGACAGCTTCAACTCCAAGTCTGCAACAGAATCCTTGGCGATGGCGAGCTCCTTGCCCTTGTCGGAGAGACGGACCTGCAGCTCGGAGTGGCTGTGGGCGTCCTTCTCCCTCTCCGACACGAGCGCAGCAACCTTCTCCTCGCTCGCTTTCAGGTGGATCTCCAGTTGCGCCACCCTCGCCTCCAAGTCTCTCTTGGCGGTCTCAGCAGCTGCCGCGGCGTCCTTCGCCTCCTGCAGAGCTCCGCCAAGGGACTGTTACACGGCAAGGTCGTCCTCGTGGCTGTCGAGGTCGACCTTCCGCTGCGTCAGTTTTCCTTCCCGCCGGGTCAGCTCCTCGGCGGCGAGCCGTTGCTGCTCCTCTGCTTTGGCCTTCTCAAGTATGAACGCCTGATGCGCCTCGGCGAGCTCCTCCCGCTCCTCCGCCAAGGATCGGAGGGCCGCCTGGTTGGCGGCCCGGAGCTCTTCGGCGCGCTTCTCCAAGTCGACGCCCGCCTTGGTGGCCAGAGCCTCTCGGGACTCCAGCTTGGTCTGCCTGGCGCAGTACAGGGCCAGGAGCCTCCGCAGAAGCTGCTCCTCCTCGGGCTCGCTACTGCTGCCGGGCGCGTCGACAAACTTCAGCCCGGCGAAGGCGAGGACTTCCCCATCCAAGACCTCTCCCTCCGCGGGCGCCCTTGACGTGGATGCCCATGGAAGCTGAATGAAGACCCCGTTTCCAACCTCCAGGTAGGCGCCAGTTTCGGCCGCGGCAGCAGCAGGGTCGGCGGTCGGCGCATCGTCTGATGCTCCTGCGGCCTCAGGGCCGTCAGTGCGACCGCCGGTCCCCTCCTCAGCTGCCGCGTCGGCGGCCTTGGCTGCCTCTTCGACTGGGGGCTCGTCGGTGCCGATCGCCTCTTCGGTAGCCACGGCATCACCAGTATTGCCGCGCGCGTCCTCCTCAGTGGCGGCCTCCGTCTCCATCGGCTCTGCGGCGGGCGGATCTGAAGACAATAAAAATCAGAAGAAAGAAGAAAATAATTGTCAAGCAAATATCCAAAAAGAAAAATTCAAGAGAGGAAAAGTCCAAGGGTTACCTGCGCGGGCCTCTTCTTCGACGGGGTTCCTTGCCGGGGAGTTCTCCCTCGACGGCGTGGTGGTGGCCCCCACCGGCGGAGGGCCGCTGGCGCCTTCCCTTGGCGGAGTCCCCACCCTTGGCGGGGTGCTCGCCCTTGGTGGGGTACTCGCCCTTGGCGGAGTACCCGCCCTTGGCGGAGTATTCTCCCTTGCCGGGGAGCCCCTCCTTGGCGGAGAGGTCGAGACGTGCGGCTCGTCGGGAGCAGTCTCTTGGCGCTCCTGAGGCTGCTGCTCTGCTTCTGCACAAGTCGACAAACAAACAAGACGTTAACAAGGATAAGAAGCCCACGCGCGCCCGACAAGCGAAGAAGTGAACAGAAGACTTACGCTGGGGGCTGCTCTGAGGAGCAGTTGCCTGGTCTGGCAAGCTTGTCGCTAGCGCATCCCCTGCCGCTGCAACGGGCTCGTCCTCAAGATCGACCACCGGGATCTTGGCCCTCTTCGTCACCCTCTGGGCCAGGGTCCTGGAAGAAAAACAAGATCTGAATCAGGCAAAGAAGATTCAAGACAAGAGCAAATCGAAGGAAACAAGAGTTGATAGTGCTTACTCTTCCTCCTCCTCGTCGGAGCTGAGCACGGAGAAATCAAACTCCGCCTCGCGCGTCCCGGCGCGAGGAGCTGGAGGAGTAGGCTCCCTCGGCCGCTTGGCGGGAGCGGGGACGGTGGTCTGAGAAGACCCCGCTCCAGTTGTCGCCGAGGCCCGAGGGGCGGCAGGAGCATTGGCCCCAGCCCGGGAAGACCCTCCTCCAGCCGCTGCTGAAGCGCGGGGCATTCCCTTGGCGGCCTTGCCCGCCGCGGTGGCGCGTGTCGGACGGCGCTGCGGCTGCTGGCCCGCCGGCTGCCTCGCCACGTCTGCGGCTTTGCGGAGGCGCCTCCTCGCTGGAGCCGGAGGGCTTGCCGGTGGCGGTGAACTCCCCGAGGACGAAGAAGAGGAGTCGAGATTCAGCGACCCGCCTGAGTCTTCGGCAGAATCGCTTGATTCGGCGCCCTGCTCGGCGGGCTCGCTCGACTCTGTGCCTTGCTCGGCGGCCTCACTCGTCCCAGCGGGTTGCCCGGCAGGCTTTATAACTTTGAGGAGCTCTTCCTCCTCGGCCAGACTTACCGCCTCCGCTGCATCCGCCTCCTCCAAAGTATATCCGAATTCGCCCGCGGCCCTGGCTGCAGTTGCCTCCTCCAACCTGCTGGCAATATAAGCCATCTCCTCGTCGGTGGTGTCGCGGGTGAGGCCTTTCTTCTCGTCGGGATTGATTGGCTGCTCCACCAAGTTGTCCAGGAACGTTTGCACGGCTTCGTCAGAAGGCTCCCTCCAAGTGGGGTCAATCCCATGGGAGTCACACCATGGCATCGCCACGTGGATAGCGCTGAGCGACGAAATGTTGCATAGCGGAACTACGCCCCGCGGCAATGCGAACCACTCTGGATGTTTGGAGTCGTGCTTGAATAGCTCACGGAGCATTCCTTTGAGTTCCATGACAGTGAAATTGTAGTTGAGGCCCGGGCGCAGCCTCATAAAGTCTACCTCGTTACCAAACTCCCAAGCAAGCCTTTTCCTCTCCTGCAAGGGAGCGATGCGACGGCGAAGGAAATCTGCTCCGACATCCCCTACAGTGAGCCTGGCTTGCCGGAGGCGAAGAATCCTAGTGGTGGCTATCTTCAGCTTGTCGTCCTCAGGGGCCAGATCACTCCAGTCATTGCCGCGCACTATTGCAACTTGGCGCCGGGAAGCGAACTACTGGGGTTCATCCTCCATGTTCCAACACCAGTTGGCCCTCCACTCCTCCCACTTGCCGCGGAGTTCCCCAGTCAAGTATGCCTCTTTCTTATGAAGCCTAAATATCCAAGAAATCCCGCCGGACAGAGGAGACCCAGACTCGACTCGAGGCGTAAAATAATGGCGGAAGAGGGCTACGTTGGGGTAAACTCCGGCAAAGTTCTCGCAGAGATGTGCGAAAACGGCCATGGTCAAGACGGCGTTTGGGGTGAAATCAAGGATATGAAACCCGTAGGTATTCATAATATCGCAGAAGAATTCGGAATACGGCGGGCAGAGTCCACAATGGAAGAACAGAGCAAAAAAGGCATATCCTCCAGGAAACATCTCGCAGGCCTCGGCGGGGAGTACCTTGGTGCGCGGGTGCGCTTTTGTCTCCCTCGACCAGAAGAGGTAGAATTTTTCCTTCAATTCCTCCGCGCCGAGCCTCGGCGGGAAGACCACCATTTTCTTCCGCATTGATGCTAGCTTCAGCGCCTTGGCGGTCTTCGCGGCCTTCGCCTTGTCGCCCTTCGGGGCCATGGCGGGGACGGCGAGGAAAGTCGACGGTGCTGGGGATGCTGGTGGCGGCGGAGGAAGGGCGGAGCGCTGCTCTCTTTCATCCTTCGGGGGGAGGGGAGCAGCGGGGGTTTTTGGAGGATGAAGAAGAAGTGGGCGAATGGAGGGAACTGCCCTTGTTTCCCCTGCTTTTAAGGGGGGAGGGGGGGACGTTCCGCATTTTTTCCATTAAAGAAACAAGCCACGATCTCTCCCACGATGCCGCAATCAACGCGTGCCGTTAGGGAGGGGCGCGGCGGATACGGAGTGGGATGCGGCGCGTCGTGGGCCGCGTGTGCCCGTGCACTGTTTTGGGCCTGGCCCAACAGCGCTCGGCACCGTGTGTGGCCCAGGACCGGGGGCTCCTGTCGGTGTACTAAAGTAGGGGTACCTTAGTATCCCGAACTTGTGCACGGGCAGTAGCAGCGTCCCGTGGCAGGGCTTGCCGCGCGTCCGCCAAGGCCCACCGAGGTTCCTTTGAAACCATTCAAAGAACAAAGTATCTAAGTCAGAGAAACAAGGCCCCGGCAAGAGGAGCTTGCCGGGAAGGCCACTCAAGGCTCAAGACCACCTCTTAGTTACAAGACCCTGGCAAGAGGAGCTTGCCAGGAAGGCCAAACATGGCATTTCAGGAGACTTGCCGTGGCGCGTCGCACGCCCCGGCAAGGCCCGGAGAGCGACAAGCTCCCGGGCGCGACAAGTTAACAACCACGGCAAGATTCCACTACGTGCCCATGCTCCAGCTCATCCGGCCACGCGTCGCCCTGGGGCTCTTCCAGGTGCACGTGGCGGAAGGCTGTGCAGCCTGGGGTACGCGGTGGCAAGCCGCGATGACGAGGCCACCATCGTGGCAAACGGAGACGCCCTGACGGACGCTTTTTTGCACTGTTTGGGGCGACGGCGATGGGCATTCAATGCCCTTGTGCCCCACCGTCAGGGTTAGGTACGGAGCACTGTACATACACTGTTCCAACTACCACCATTTTTACACTTTTACCCTCATCTGCGTTGCCACCTGTCGGTGACCCCTTTGACCTATAAAAGGAGGCCCATGCGCAACGAAGAGGAGGTTCGGATCGACGATCACTCCCACGCTCGGTGTAGCTAGCGATAAGCACTGTAGCTCTTCTTTCTCCTCAGCCATGAACACAATACAAACCAAGGCAGGAGTAGGGTTTTACGCCCCCGTGCGGCCCGAACCTGGGTAAACTGCCCGCGTGCTCGCCTCATGTGCTCTTCGTGCTCCCTCCGCTCCCTTGCCATACCGAAAAGGGGCTCCGGTCCCATAGGTGTTCGTGGGCGATCAGTTTCCCCGACAAAGTCGACTGATGGCTCTTCTTGAAGATACACCTCAGAGAAAACTTGGAAATCACAGATGTTTGATATCGAATTTGGACCTATGTCCTGAGGATGAAGTTGAAAAGCGGCAAGCACGTCCCGGAAGAACTTTGAACCGGGAGGGCTAAAGCCCCGGGTCATATGATCAAAGAAAACAATTACTTCTCCCTCTTTGGGAGTAGGAGGGCATTCATTTCCGGGGGCCCGCCATTTCAGAGCTGCTCGAGGACCCAGAATGCCAATTGAAGCGGCTTTAACTAAATCCTCTTCAGTGATGATGGAAGGAACCCAGTCGCAAGAAACGAACAGCTTGGCAGACATAGTAGCAGAAGAAAAGTGCTGAAAGGGTGAAGTATAAAATCCGGATTATTCAACTACCGAGGCATAAACCGGATCACATATGCAAAATCACAACGACGGTTTAGACAAGGGACTAATGGCATGACTAACCCGGAAATAAGCAGGAAACGAGTTACTACCGGTTTATGACAACAAAAGAAAATGGCTAAACCGTCGTGTCATAGTTGATGTGTTGCAGAAGCAATATATGACCAACTAAACCGGTGAGTATCTTACAGATCTATAAGGATGAAGAAACATGTTTCTACAGAAAGCTAAAGTAAAACAGATCTGAGCGGTAAGAAAAAAAAGGAAAAATGCAGATCTATTACAGAAAGAACTACGGGGGTCTTATACAGAGCAAATGAATCTAAAGAGTGAATCTGAATGCCGAAATCTAAGCATAAGGCAGTAGGGCGGGAGCAAGTTTCGAAGATAAATCTAAAGGTTAAGACTGCTACGAGCATGGCGTATAGGATGAACTGCCGAAGCTTTTTAAAAGGTCTAATGGCGGAGGCATGGAAGAACCCTAAGCTACAGATCTACAGCGAGGGAGAAAGAGATACCTGAGGCAGAAGGAAACGTCAGGCGGCGAGTTATATGGTCGCGTTCAGGTTGATGCAGCGGCCGTACTTGCTGGCGACGGCAAACTCGACGGACGACGGCGGAAGCTTGAGTGCAGCGACGGAGGAAGAGACGAGCGGAAGGAGATTGAGAAGAGATGCGGTGGTATTTATAAAGTGGGAGAGACGAAACGGCAAGCGTGGGATTTGAGGAAGTGAGAGATTGGATAAAGATTCCCTGTCGCCTCGATTCTCGGGATAGCCTTTAAAAAAAGGTAGTGAACAGCTGCGCGCGATAAATGTGGAAGTGATGTCACGATCGAATCAAACGATTTTCAAGGATGACGTCACAGCCGGTTTACAAAAACTAAAAAGATGCAAGAAAGAAGGTTATGCAAGATTGAGAAGACTGATATGAACAAGTTCAAATCATTCTGGGGCCTAATGTCAGGGATATTACTAGTAGGTGTAGACCGGCTAGGGTAAACCGGATTATGATGATATAGTTGTGTAATTGTAAAGCTGAGTAGAGGTTACGGCCCATGAAGGCTTAGGGCCCATGTATAGAGTTACGGTTTGTAAACCGTCTTATCATGTAAATTGAGAGACAAGGAAGAAAGAGCAGAGACCAAGGCGGACAGAAATATGAGCCGGCCTCGGGACTCTGTAAACCGGACCGGGCGTCGCCTCTATATAAAGGGACGACCCTGCGACGGTTCAAGGAGAAGAAACAACCCATCGAGACACAGACAAGCAATCCGCTCCCTGTTCATCGACGCCCAAGCAATACGAAACCAAACTAGACGTAGGCTTTTACCTTCATCGAAGGGGACGAACTAGTATAAACCCTCTGTGTCCCTTGTGTGCTTTTAACCCCTTCAAGCTAACCCGTGCGATGGTTCCATCACTAAGTCCGTTAAACCGGACATCGTCCGTGCTAATTGCATGACACATAGAGTACTAAGGTGTGATCATGTTTTGCTTGTGAGAGAAGTTTAGTCAACGCGTCTGTCACATTCAGATCGGTATGTATTTCGTAAATTTCTATGTCTACAATGCTCTGCATGGAGCTATCTAGATAATTGGTCCCACTTTCAATACGCATCCAGATTGATACTTAGAGTCATCTGGATTTGTGTCAAAGCTTGCATCGGCGTAACCCTTTACGACGAACTCTTTATCACCTCCATAATCGAGAAACATTTCCTTAGTCCTCCAGTTACTATGGATAATTTTGACCGCTGTCCAGTGGTCTACTCCTTGATCACTATTGTACATCCTTGCCAAACTCATGGCAAGGTACACAATAGGTTTGGTACACAGCATGGCATACTTTATAGAACCTATGGCTAGGCATAGGGAATGACATTCATTCTCTCTCTATTTTTCTGCTGTGGTCGGGCTTTGAGTCTTACTCAACTTCATACCTTATAGTTCAGGCAAGAACTCCTTCTTTCACTGATCCATTTTGAACTACTTCAAAAGCTTATCACGGTATGTACTCATCAAAAATTTTATCAAGCGTCTTGATCTATCTCTATAGATCTTGATGCCCAATATGTAAGCAGCTTCACCAAGGTCTTTTATTGAAATACTCCTTTTAAACAATCCTTTATGATTTCCAGAAAATTCTACATCATTTCCGATCAACAATATGCCATTCACATATACTTATCAGAAATGTTGTAGTGCTCCCACTCACTTTGTTATAAATATAGGCTTCACCATAAGTCTGTATAAAACCATATGCTTTGATCACCTTAGCAAAGCGTATACTTCAACTCCGAGATTCTTGCACCAGTCCATACATGGATCGCTGGAGCTTGCACACTTTGTTAGCACCTTTAGGATCGACAAAACCTTCCAATTGCATCATGTACAACTCTTTTTTTAATAAATACATTAAGGAATGTAGTTTTGACATCCATTTGTCAGATTTCATACTCATAAAATGCGGCAATTGCTAATATGATTCGGACAGACTTAAGCATCGCTACGGGTGAGAAAGTCTCATCGTAGTCAACTCCTTGAACTTGTCGAAAACCTTTCGCAACAAGTCGAGCTTTGTAGACAGTAACATTACCATCGGCATCAGTCTTCCTCTTAAAAATCCATTTATTTTCAATGGCTTGCCGATCATCGGGCAAGTCAACCAAAGTACACACTTTGTTCTCATACATGGATCCCATCTCAGATTTCATGGCCTCAAGCCATTTGACGGAATCTGGGCTCATCATCGCTTCCTCATAGTTCATAGGTTCGTCATGGTCTAGTAACATGACTTCCAGAACATGGTTACCGTACGACTCTGGCGCGGAACGCACTCTGGTTGACTTACGAGGTTCAATAGTAACTTGATCTGAAGTTTTATGATCATCATCATTAGCTTCCTCACTAATTGGTGTAGGAATCACTTGAACTGATTTTTGTGATGAACTACTTTCCAATTTGGTAGAAGGTACAAATACCTCATCAAGTTCTACTTTCCTCCCACTCACTTCTTTCGAGAGAAACCCCTTCTCTAGAAATGATCCATTTTTAGCAACAAAGACCTTGCCTTCGGATCTGTGGTAGATGGTGTACCCAATAGTCTCTTTTGGGTATCCTACGAAGACGCACTTCTTCGATTTGGGTTCAAGCTTATCAGACTAAAGCCTTTTCACATAAGCATCGTAACCCCAAACTTTAAGAAATGATAGCTTAGGTTTCTTGCCAAACCATAGTTCATACGGTGTCATCTCAACGGATTTAGATGATGCCCTATTTAACGTGAATGTAGCTGTCTCTAATGCATAACCCCAAAACGATAGTGGCAAATCGGTAAGAGATATCATAGATCGCACCATATCTGATAAAGTACGGTTATGACGTTCGGACACACCATTACACTATGGTGTTCCAGGTGGCGTGAGTTGCGAAACTATTCCACATTGTTTTAAATGAAGACCAAACTAGTAACTCAAATATTCGCCTCTCCGATCAGATCGTAGAAACTTTATTTTCTTGTTACGATGATTCTCTACTTCACTATGAAATTCTTTGAACTTTTCAAATGTTTCAGACTTATGTTTCATTAAGTAGATATACACATATCTGCTCAAATCATCTGTGAAGGTCAGAAAATAACGATACCCGCCGCGAGCCTCAATACTCAGTGGACCGCATACATTTGTATGTATTATTTCCAATAAGTCATTGGCTTGCTCCATTATTCCGGAGAAAGGAGTTTTAGTCATCTTGCCCATGAGGCATGGTTCGCAAGCATCAAATGATTCATAATCAAGTGATTCCAAAAATCCATCAGCATGGAGTTTCTTCATGCGCTTTACACCAATATGACCTAAACGGCAGTGTCACAAGTATGTTGCACTATCATTATCAACTCTACATCTTTTGGCTTCAATATTATGAATATGTGTATTACTATGATCGAGATTCAATAAACCATTCACCTTGGGTGTATTACCATATAAGGTTTTATTCATGTAAACAGAATAACAATTATTCTCTGAATTTAAATGAATAATCGTATTGCAATAAACACGATCCAATCTTGTTCATGCTCAACGCAAACACCAATTAACATTTATTTAGGTTTAGTACTAATCCCGAAAGTACAGGGAGTGTGCGATGATGATCATATCAGTATTGGAACTACTTCCAACACAAATCGTCACCTCACCCTCAACTAGTCTCCGTTTATTCTGCAACTCATGTTTCTAGTTACTAATCTTAGCAATCGAACAAGTATCAAATACCCAGGGGCTACTACCAGCACTAGTAAGGTACATATCAATAACATGTATATCAAATATACATTTGTTCACTTTGCCATCCTTCTTATCCGCCAAATATTTGGGGTAGTTCCGCTTCCAGTGACCATTTCCTTTGTAGTAGAAGCACTCAGTTTCAAGCTTGGGTCTAGCTTTGGGCTTCTTCTCGGGAGTGGCAACTTGCTTGCCGTTCTTTTTGAAGTTCCCTTTCTTCCCCTTGCCCTTTTCTTGTTAACCATCAACAATTGATGCTCTTTCTTGATTTCTACCTTCGTTGATTTCAGCATCACGAAGAGCTCGGGAATCTTTTTCGTCATCCCTTGCATATAATAGTACATCACAAAGTTCCAGTAACTTGGTGATAGTGGCTAGAGAACTCTATCAATCACTATCTTATATGGAAGATTAACTCCCACTTGATTCAAGCGATTGTAGTACTCATACATTCTGAGCACATGCTCATTGGTTGAGCTATTCTCCTCCATCTTGTAGGCAAAGTACTTGTCAGAGGTCTCATACCTCTCGACACAAGCATGAGTCTAAAATACTATGTTCAACTCTTGGAACATCTCATATGCTCCATGGCGTTCAAAACGTTTTTGAAGTCCCAGTTATAAGTCGTAAAGCATGGCACACTAAACTATCAAGTAGTCATCATACCGAGCTTGTCAAACGTTCATAACATCTCCATCTGCTCCTGCAATAGGTTTGTCACCTAGCAGTTGATCAAGGACATAATACTTTTGTGGAGCAATGAGGATAATCCTCAGATCACGGACCTAGTCCGCATCATTTCTACTAACATCTTTCAACTTAGTTTTCTCTAGGAACATATCAAAAACATAGTGGACCTACAACGTGAGCTATTGATCTACAACATAATTTGCAAATACTAACAGGACTAAGTTCATGATAAATCAAAGTTCAATTAATCATATTACTAAAGAGAACTCCCACTTAGATAGACGTCCCTCGAGTCATCTAAATGATCACGTGATCCATATCAACTAAACCATGTCCGATCATCACGTGAGATGGAGTAGTTTTCAACGGTGAACATCTTATGTTGATCATATCTACTATATGATTCACGCTCGACCTTTTGGTCTCCAGTGTTCCGAGGCTATGTTTGTACATGCTAGGCTCGTCAAGTTTAACCCGAGTATTCTGCATGTGCAAAACTGTCTTACACCCGTTGTATTTGATTGTACAGCTTATCACACCCGATCATCACGTGGTGTCTCGGCAGGACGAACTGTCGCAACGGTGCATACTCAGGGAGAACACTTGTAGCTTGAAATTTTAGTAAGGGATCATCTTATAATGCTACCGTCGTTCTAAGAAAAATAAGATGCATAAAAAGATAAACGTCACATGCAATCATAATATGTGACATGATATGGCCATCATCATCTTGTGCTTTTGATCTCCAGCTCCAAAGCATCGTCATGATCTCCATCATCACCGGCTTGAAACCATGATCTTCATCGTAGCGTCGTGGTCGTCTCGCCAACTATTGCTTCTACTACTATCGCTAACTCATAGTGATAAAGTAAATAAATTACATGGTGTTCACAATTCATACAATAAAGAGACAACCATAAGGCTCCTACATGTTGCCGATAATTTACAAAACATGATCATCTCATTCAATATCGTATAACTCATCATGTCTTGACCATATCACATCACAACATGCCCTACAAAAACAAGTTATACGTCCTCTACTTTGTCGTTGCAAGTTTTACGTGACTGCTACGGGCTTCTAGCAAGAACCGTTCTTACCTACGCATTAAAACCACAACGATTTGTCGTCAAGTGTGTTGTTTTAACCTTCAACCAGGACCGACCATAGTCACACTTGATTCAACTAAAGTTGGACAAACTGACACCCGCCAGCCACCTGTGTGCAAAGCACGTCGGTAGAACCAGTCTCATGAACGCGATCATGTAATGTCGGTTTCGGCCGCTTCATCCAACAATACTGCCGAATCAAAGTATGACGTTGGTGGTAAGCAGTATTACTATTATCACCCACAACTCTTTGTGTTCTACTCGTGCATATCATCTACGCATAGACCTGGCTCATGATGCAACTATTGGGGAACGTAGTATTTCAAAAACATTCCTATGACCACGCAAGATCTATCTAGGAGAAGCATTGCAACGAGCGGGGAGAGTGTGTCCACGTACCCTCGTAGACCCAAAGCGGAAGCGTTTAGTAACGCGGTAGATGTAGTCGAACGTCTTCACGATCCAACCGATCCAATTACCGAACATACGGCAACTCCGTGTTCAGCACATGTTCAGTACAATGACGTCCCTCGAGCTCTTGATCCAGTTGAGGATGAGTGAGAGTTCCGTCAGCATGATAGTGTGGCAACGGTGATGATGATGTTACCGGCGCATGGATTCGCCTAAGCACTACGACGATATGACCGAGGTGTGTAACTGTAGAGGGGGGCACCACACACGGCTAAGAGATTGTCTGTTGTGCTTTGGGGATCCCCTGGCCACATATATAAAGGAGGGAGAGGAGGAGGCCGGTGACCAGGTTGGGCGCGCCCTAGGGGGAGTCCAACTAGGGTTCCCAATCCTAGTTGGACCCCCCTTCCTTCCCAAGAGAGGGACAGAGGGAAAGAGTAGGAGAGGGAGAAGGAAAGAAGGGGGGCCGCGCCCCCACCCCTTGTCCAATTCGGTTTGGGCAGGGGGGAGGCGCGTGCCACCTCTTCGCCCTTCTTCCTTCTCTCCACTAAAGCCCAATAAGGCCCATAAACTTCCCCCGGCGAATTCCCGTAATTCTCCGGTACTCCAAAAAATACCCGAATCACTCGGAACCATTCCGATGTCCGAATATAGCCTTCCAAAATATTGATCTTTATGTCTCGACCATTTCGAGACTCCTCGTCATGTCCGTGATCTCATCCGAGACACCGAACAAACTTCGGTCATCAAATCACATAACTCATAATACAAATTGTCATCGAACGTTAAGCGTGCGGACCCTACGGGTTCGAGAACTATGTAGACATGACTGAGACACATCTCCAATCAATAACCAATAACGGAACCTGGATGCTCATATTGGCTCCTACATATTGTATGAAGATCTTTATCGGTCAAACCGCATAACAACATATGTTGTTCCCTTTGTCATCGGTATGTTACTTGCCAAAGATTCGATTGTCGGTATCATCATACCTAGTTCAATATCGTTACTGGCAAGTCTCTTTACTCGTTCCATAATACATCATATCGTGACTAACTCATTAGTCATTCGCTTGCAAGGCTTATGATGATGTGCATTGCCGAGAGAGCCCAGAGATTCCTCTCCGACACTCGGAGTGACAAATACTAATCTTGATCTATGCCAACACCACAAACACCTTCCGTGACACCAGTAGAGCATCTTTATAATCACCAAGTTACGTTGTGACGTTTGATAGTACACAAGGTGTTCCTCCGGTATTCGGGAGTTGCATAATCTCATAGTCAGAGGAACATGTATAAGTCATGAATAAAGTAATAGCAATAAAACTAAACGATCATTATGCTAAGCTAAAGGATGGGTCTTGTCCATCACATCATTCTCCTAATGATGTGATCCCGTTCATAAAATGACAACACATGTCTATGGTTAGGAAACTTAACCATCTTTGATTAACGAGCTAGTCTAGTAGAGGCATACTAGGGACACTCTGTTTTGTCTATGTATTCACACATGTATCAAGTTTCCGGTTAATACAATTCCAGCATGAATAAAAGACATTTATCATGATATAAGGAAGTATAAAATAACAACTTTATTATTGCCTCTAGGGCATATTTCCTTCATTACATGCCTACATTATATTGATGGATTGGAGCTAGTTCTGTGTCACCCTAGGTTATAACTGCTGTATGATGAATATTATCCGACATCTATCATTGCCGATCCATTGCCTACGAGTTCATTCCATATTGATACTTGCTTCGTTACTTTCGTTACTGTTGCTGTCACCATCACTACAAAACTGCTAATGTTACTTTTGCCACCGTTACCGTTACTTCCATACTACTTTGCTACTAAATACTTTGCTGCATATAGTAAGTTTTCCAGGTGTGGTTGAATTGAAAACTCAGCTGCTAATACTTGAGAATATTCTTTGGCTCTCCTTGTGTCGAATCAATAAATTTGGGTTGAATACTCTACCCTCGAAAACTGTTGCGACCCCCTATACTTGTGGGTTATCAAGACCTTTTTCTGGCGCCGTTGCCGGGGAGCATAGCTCTATTCTCTGAGTTACTTGGGATTTATATTTGTTGATCACTATGAGGCCACTAAATGATGATAGAACCAAGATCGTTCCCTCTAGAACGAGGGGAGGTAAGGAACTGCCATCTAGCTCTGCACTTGATTCTCCTTCTGTTTTGAGTAAGCTTGCGACACCTACACCTGCTATTGATTCTGATATGTCACATGTTATTGATGATGCCACTTCTATTATGAATGATGCTTATGATGCTACTGCTACGTTTGATAAAATTGTGCCATTGGGCGAATTACTTGATGAACATCTTGCTAGAGCTAGAACTATTGATTATGCTGAAGATGATTCTATTTCTGAAACTGATGAAATTATTCAAACTAAAGACTTCGAAACTCCTATTAAAACTAGCTCTCCTAGATATGAATTTCATGTTATGCTTGAGGGATATGTTATGGAAGGATAGGTAGCTAGAGACTTTCTTGCTTGTAAGGATAGGAATGATCTTAAGAAATTACTACGCAAGTAGAAAGAAAAATCTTTGAATGCTAGAATGCAATATGATCCTGAATTTGCCACTTCACCTATTCGTGTTACTGATAACGATTATGAATTCTCAATTGAATCTAATCCTTTTCATGGTTATGAATCTAAAACTGTTGTGGCACATCTTACTAAACTGAATGATATAGCCACCCTATTTGCTCTATATTCTTAAGTTGTTTCCTTTTTCATTAAAGGGTGATGCTAAGTTATGGCTTAATTCTCTTGATCCTCGTTGTGTGCGTAGTCCCCAGGATATGATTTACTACTTGTCTGCAAAATATTTTCCACCTCATAAGAAACAAGCTGCCTTACAGGAAATATTTAACTTTGTGCAAATTGAAGAAGAGAGTCTCCCACAAGCTTGGGGAGGCTTCTCCAATTACTTAATGCTTTGCCTAACCATCCTCTCAAGAAAAATGAATACTATAGGATAAATTATACCTGCTTCCAGAAGCTTTAAAATTTCATTTCTTACGACTTCTTTCATTTTGGGATTTAATCATCGTTCATGATCAACAACAGGTTTAGCAACTCGTTCCATATTAATCTTGTGATGCGAGAGAGTGGGACTAATGCCCTTAAGATCATCAAGAGTATATCCAATAGTAGCACGGTGCTTCCTTAGATTTTTAAACAATCTCTTTATTCATGTTCTGTAAGGTTAGCACTGATAATAACATGATATATCTACTTTTCATCAAGATAAGCATATTTCGAAGTGTCAGGCAATTACATTAATTCAAACACAAGATCACCTTTAGCTGGAGGAGGATCTCCTAGAGTTTCAACATGCAAGTTGTGCTTGAGAATAGGTTGTTGTTCAAAGAACATCTTATATATTTCATTTCTTTCACGCATATGCATATCATTTTCACGATCTAGGAAGTATTGTTCTGATGTATCGGTAGGTGGAATGGCAATAGAAGCAATACTAATTATTTCATCTTTGCTAGGCAATTCCTCATTACGAGGTTGCCTATGAAACTTAGAGAAATTAAACTCATGAGACGCATCACCGAAGTTAACACTTGCGGTTTCTTTCTTGCAATCTATTTTAGCATTGATAGTGTTCAAGAAAGGTCTACCAAATATTATGGGACAATAATCATCTTGTAGAGAACCAATAACTAGGAAATCAGTTGGGTATTTTTTACACGAGATCTCAACATCTCTAGCAATCCCAAGTGGTGTGATAGTGTCTCTGTTAGCAAGTTTAGTAGTAACATCAATATCTTGTATTTCAGCGGGTGCAATCTCATGCATAATTTCTTGATATAAGGTAAAAGGGATAGCACTCATGCTAGCACCCATATCACATAAACCATGATAGCAATGATCTCCTATTTTGACTGAGACGACAAGCATGCCAACAACATGTCTATTCTTATCTTTAGTATCGGGTTTGGCAATTCTAGCAGCTTCATCACAGAAGTAAATAACATGCCCATCAATATTATCGACCAAGAGATCTTTAACCATAGCAATACTAGGTTCTACTTTGATTCACTATGAGGGTCTAGGTGCTCTAATATAACTTTTGTTAACCTCGATTGATACTTTAGCATGTTCCTTTATCCTAACAGGGAAAGGTGTTTTTAAATATAAGCAGTAGGCAGAACTGGGTCAACATTTTTTAATGATAGTTCCTCAACTTTTTCTTTAATAGATGGGTGATATTTAAACCACTTCTCCTTGGAGCAAACAACATGAGTAGCAAATGATTCACAAAATGAGGCTACTATCTCAGAGTCAAGTCCATATTTAGTGCTAAAATCATTGAAAGCATCGGTATCCATAAAAGATTTAACACAATCAAACTCAATTTTGATACCTAACTCTTTACCTTCGTCGAGCTCCCAATCTTCAGAGTTGCGTTTAATTCTTTCAAGAAGATCCCACCTGAATTCAATAGTCTTCTTCATAAAGGATCTAGTACAAGAAGTATCGAGCATGGATTGATCATAAAGAGAAAGATGAGCACAAAAATTATGTATACTATTTTTTTCTCGAGAGATCATGATTGGGGCATGAATATAACATTGACTTGAGCCTCCCCACAGCTTGAGTGATACTTTCTCCTTCACGCGGACAAAAAATATAGATATAACTCGGATCACGGTGAACTAGGTGCATAGGATAAAACTTTTGGTGAAATTCCAATTTCAATCGATTCCAGCTCCAAGATCCAATATCATCGCATAGCCTATACCATGTCAATGCTTTTACCCCCAAAGATAAAGGGAAAACCATCTTCTTAATATCATCTCCGGGTAAACCTACAAGCTTAAATAATCCACAAACTTCATCCACATAGATTAAATGCATACCAGGATGTAGTGTTCAATCTCCTGCATAAGGATTAGCTAGCAGATTCTCAGTCATACCCGAAGGAATTTTATAACCAATATTTTTAGTAGGTGCAGTAGGTTGAGGGACTACTCTTTGTGCTTCCAGTCGAGGTGAAGATACCCTGAACAAACCCCTCAAAGGATTGTTTTCCATAGTGACAAGTGACAATAAATTTCATCATGTAACATAAACGTTTCCTTACCAAATCCGCTTACCAAAGGCATTTCACTCCCCGACAACGAGGCTAGAAAAGAGTCTTCATGACCCACAAGTATAGGGGATCATTCGTTTTTCTTTCAATAAGTAAGAGTGCCGAACCCAACGAGGAGCACAAGGAAATGACAAGCGGTTTCCAGGAAGGTAATTTCTGCAAGCACTGAAATTGTGGTAACAAGTTGTTTGATAGAAGGATAATTTTTAACAAGTGACAAGTAGAAATAGTAGCAATAAGTGCAACAAGGTAGCCTAATCCTTTTGTGGCAAAGGACATGCCAGAACGGTTTCTTCTAATATGTTGGGGAACGTAGTATTTCAAAAAAAATCCTACGATCACGCAAGATCTATCTACTAGAAGCATAGCAACGAGAGGGGAGAGTGTGTCTACATACCCTCGTAGACCGAAAGCGGAAGCGTCTAGTGACGTGGTTGATGTAGTCGAACGTCTTCGCGATCAAACCAATCCAAGTACCGAACGTACGGCACCTCCGTGTTCAGCACACGTTCAGCTCGATGACGTCCCACGAGCTCTTGATCCAGTTGAGCGTAACGGCGTGGTGACGGTGATGATGAAGCTACCGGCGCAGGGCTTCGCCTAAGCATTGCAACGATATGATCGAGGTGTGTATCTGTGGAGGGGGGCACCGCACACGGCTAAGACAAATCTTGGAGTGCCTTTGGGGTGCTCCCTGCCCATGTATATAAAGGAGGGAGGAGGAGGAGGCCGGCCGTAGAGGGGGCGTGCCAAGTGTGGGGAGTCCTACTAGGAATCCCAAGTCCTAGTAGGATTCCTCTTTTCCTTTTCGGAGTAGGAGAGAAGAAAGAGGGAAAGAGAGAGGGAGTAGGAAAGGGCAAGGTGGGGTGCCGCCCCCTTTTCCCTAGTCCAATTCGGACCCATGGGGGGGGGGCGCTCGCCTCCTTCCCTTTGGCCTTCCTCCTCTATTCCCGTATGGCCCAATAAGGCCCAAATACTTCTCCCGGCGAATTCCCGTAACTCTCCCGTACTCCGAAAAATACCCGAATCACTCGAAACCTTTCCGATGTTCGAATATAGCCTTCCAATATATCGATCTTTACGTCTCAACCATTTCGAGACTGTTCATCATGTCCATGATCTCATCCGGGACTCCGAACAAATGTCGGTCATCAAATCACATAACTCATAATACAAATCATCATCGAACGTTAAGCGTGCGGACCCTACGGGTTCGAGAACTATGTAGACATGACCGACACACATCTCCGGTCAATAACTGTCGGGGAAACTTTTCACCCACAAACACCTATGGGACCGGAGCCCCTTTTCGGTACGGCAGGGGGCGGAGGATGCACAAAGAGCGGATCGAGGCATGCACATGAGCAGTTTACCCAGGTTCGGGCCGCACAGATGCGTAAAACCCTACTCCTGCTTTGATTTGTATTGTGTTCTTGCTCGGGAGCGAGGAGAGCTACAGTACACTCTAACCGCTAGCAGGACCGAGCGTCGGAATGATCGATGTTTTTCGAACCCCCTTTACGTTGCGCACGGGCCTCCTTTTATAGGTCAAAGGGGTCACCGACAGGTGGCAACACAGATGAGGGTAAAAATGTAAAAAGGGTGGTAGTTGGAACAGTGTTCCATACCTAACCCTGACGGCAGGGGACAAGGGCATTAAATGCCCGTCGCCGTCGCCCAAGCAGTGCAAAAAGTGGCCGTCAGGGGCGCCACCGTCCGCCACGACGGTGGCCTTGTCATTGCTGCTTGCCACCGTGTACCCCAGGCTGCACAGCCTTCCGCCCCGTGCGCCTGGGATGGTCCCAGGGCGACACGTGGGTGGATGCGCTAGAGCGCGGGTACTGAGTGGAGGTTTGCCGCGGCAAGCGCCTTGCCGCGGTTGCTATCTTGTCGCTTCCGGGAGCTTGTCGCTCGCCGGGCCTTGCCGCGACGCGTGGCGTGCCGCGGCAAGTTCCTTGAGATGCCTTTGATTGGCCTTCCCGGCAAGCTCCTCTTGCCAGGGTCTTGTGCCTTGAGTGGTTTTGTGCCTTGAGTGGCCATCCCGGCAAGCTCCTCTTGCCGGGGTCTTGTATTTTTGTCTTGAATACTTTGTTCTTGAATGGCTCCAAGGGAACCACGGAGGATCTTGGCGGTCGCTTGGCGAGCCTTGCTGCGGGACGCTGCAACTGCCCGTGCACAAGTTAGGGATACTAAGGTACCCCTACTTTAGTACACCGACAGGAGCCCCCGGGCCTGGCCCATACACGGTGCCGAGCGCAGTTGGGCCAGGCCCAAAACAGTGCACGGGCACGCGCGGCCTACGGCACGCCGTATCCCACTCCGTATCCACCGCGCCCTCCCTTACCGACACGCGTTTAATGCGGCGTCGTGGGGGAGATCGTGGCCTGTTTCTTTAATTGGAAATGCGGAACGTCCGCCCCCTTCCCCTTATAAGCAGGGGGAACAGGGGCAGTTCGTCCATCTGCCCGTGGCTTCATTAATCCTCAGAAACCTCCGCCGCTCCCCTCCTTCCCGAAGGCCGAAAGAGAGCAGCGCTCCGCGCTCCGCCACCACCCGCACCACCAGCACCGTCGTCTTCCTTCACCGCTTCCGCCATGGCTCCGAAAGGCGAGAAGGGGAAAACTAAGATATCGATCGAGGCGCTGCGGCTTGCGGCGATGCGGAAGAAGAAGGCGGTCTTTCCGCCAAAGCTTGACGCGGAGGAGCTGAGGGATTCCTTCTACCTTTTCTGGTCGAGGGAGACGAAGGCGCATCCGCGCACCAAGGTACTCCCGGCCGTAGCTTGCGAGATGTTCCCGAATGGCTATGCATTCTTCGCCATGTTCTTCTAGTGCGGGCTCTGCCCGCCCTACTCTGAATTCTTCTGTGACATCATGAACACATATGGGTTCCACCTCCTTGACTTCACCCCCAACGCCGTTCTCACCATGGCCGTTTTCGCACATCTGTGCGAAAACTTTGTCGGAGTCTTCCCAAATGTAGCTCTTTTCCGCCATTACTTCATGCCCCGAGTTGAGAGGGGGGAGCCTCTGTCTGGTGGAATCTCTTGGATCTCTAGGACCCACAAGAAGGAAGCATACTTGTCGGGAGAGCTCCGCGGCAAGTGGGACGAGTGGAGAGCCAACTGGTGTTGGATCGTAGAGGATAACCCGCAGCATTTTACCGCCCGGCGCCAAACCCCAGTAGTACGCGGCGACGACTGGAGCGACTTGGCCCCGGAAGATAGTAGACTGAAGATTGCCACTGCCCGGATCCTACTCAGGCACGCCAAGCTGACCGTAGGCGCAGTTGGAGCAGACTTTCTCCGCCGCCGCATCGCCCCCTTGTAGGAGAGGAAGAGGCCCGCCTGGGAGTTCGAGAACGCGGCAGACATCATGAGGCTGCGCCCGGGCCTTAATTATAATTTCACCGTCTTGGAGCTCAACGCAATGCTCCAGGCGTTGTTCAAGTACGACTCCGACCATCCAGTGTGTTTACGTTGCCGCAGGGCGTAGTTCCGTTGTGCAACAGCTCGTCGCTCAGTGCCATCCGTGCAGTGATGCCGTTGTGCGATTCCCACGGGATCGACCCCACTTGGCAAGAGCCTTCCGACGAAGCTGTGTAGGCGTTCTTCGACAACTTGGAAGAAGTGCCAATCAACCCCGACGAGAAGAAAGGCCTTACCCGCGACACCACTGACCAGGAGATGGCATATATTGCCACCAGGCTGGAAGAGGCGGCGGCAGCCGCGGCCGCGGGCGAGTTTGGGTATACAGTGGAGGAGGCGGAGGCAGTGGAGGCGACAAGCCTTGCCGAGCAGGAAGAGTTTCTCAAAGCGGGGAAGCTTGCCGGGAAGGTCGCCGAGACAAGTGAGCCCGCCGAGCAGGGCGTCGAATCGAGTGGGCCTGCCGAGCAGGGCGCCGAGTCGAGCGGGCCCGTTGGAGACACGAGCGGCTCGCTGGAGATCGGCGACTCTTCTTCCTCGTCCTCAGGTAGCTCGCCGCCACCAGCAGAGCCTCCAGCTCCTCGGAGGCGCCTCCGCAAGGCCGGGAACATGACGGAGCGGCAGACGGGCCAACAGCCGCAGCGCCGCGCGGCACGCGCCACTGCGGCAAGCAGGGCTACCACGGGAGCACCTCGTGCTTCCGCGGCGACTGTTGCAGGATCTTCCCGGACTGGCGCCTCTGCTCCCGCCGCCCCTCGCGCTTCGGCGGCAACCGAAGCGGGGTCTTCTCAGACCATCGTCCCTGCTCCCGCCAAGCGGCCAAGGGAGCCCACTCCTCCGCCTCCTCGCGCCGGGACGCGTGAGCCAGATTTTGACTTCTCCGCGCTCAGCTCCGACGAGGAGGAAGAAGAGTAAGTCTTCGCAATTCTTGTATTTCTTCAATTTTCTGTTGTTGTTTCTCGTCTTGTATCTCTTTTGCTTAACTCTGAACCTGTCCTTTTTCAGAACTCTGGCCCAGAGGGCAGCGAAGAGGGCCAAGGTCCCGGTGGTCGTCATCGATGACGAGCCCGCCGCGACAACAGGGGGCGCGCCTGAGATAAGCTTGCCGGACCCGGCAACTGTTCTTCAGGACAGCCCCCAGCGCAGCCCCCAGCGTAAGTGTAGTCCATCTTCTGCTGTTGGGCGCCTGTGGGTGCTCCTTCTTCACTGATATCTTTGTTCGCTGATTTGTGTAGGAGCAGAGCAGCACCAGGGGCGCCAAGAGACCGTCCCCGACGTGCCGCACGCTTCGGCCACACCGCCAAGGGGAAGATCTCCGGCAAGGGAGAGTCCTCCGCCAAGGACGGATTCTCCGCCGAGGGCGATCACTCCGCCAAGGACGGGCTCTCCGGCGAGGGATAGCGCCGGCGGTCCTCCGCCGGCGGGAGTTACGACCACGCCGCCGAGGGGGAGCTCCCCGGCAAGGAATCTTACCGAGGAGCCGGCCCGCGCAGGTAACCCCTTTGCTTCACTCTTCTCTTGGACTTTTCTTCTTTGGATTTTTGCTTGACTGTTTGTCTTTCCTTTTCCTCCGTCAGACCCGTCCGTAGGTGAGCCAATGGAGATGGAGGTCGTTGCTGACGACGCCGCCGTTGCCGAAGAAACGGTCGGCGCAGATGATCCCGCTGGCGTAGAGGCCGCCGAGGCTGCCGCCGCAGCAGATGGCGAAGGGGCTGGTGGTCGTACTGACGGCCCTGGGGCCGCAGGAGCGCCAGGCGCTACACCGGCCACCGAGCCTTCCGCCGCTGCCGCAGCCCCCGGCTCCGACGAGCCCGAGCCAAGCGCCTACATAAAGGCCGGCGACGACGTGTTCATCCAGCTCCCTTGGGCGTCCATGTCCAGGGCGCCAGTCGAGGGAGAGGTCTTCGACGGGGAGGTGCTTGCCTCCGCCGGGCTGAAACTTGTCGACGCGCCAAGCAGTAGCAGCGAGTCCGAGGAGGAGCGGCTGCTGCGCAAGTTGCTATCGCTTTACCGCGCCCGACAAGCCAAGCTGGAGTCCCGAGAGGCTCTGGCCGCCAAGGCGGGAGCTGATATCGAGAAGCGCGCGGAGGAGCTCCGGGCCATCAACCAAGCGGCTCTCCGGTCCTTGGCGGAGGAGCGGGAGCAGCTTGCCGAGGCGCAGCAGGCCTTCATCCTCGAGAAGGCCGAAGTGGAGGAGCAGCAGCGGCTTGCCGCCGAGAAGCTGTCCACGCTGGAGGGCGAGCTGGCGCAGCGGAAGGTCAACCTCGATGGTCACGAGGATGAACTTGCCGCGCGCGAGCAGTCGCTTGGCGGAGCTCTCCAAGAAGCGAAGGATGCGGCCGCGGCCGCTGAGACCGCGAAGAAGGAGTTGGAGACGAGGGTGGCGCAGCTGGAGGCCAACCTCAGAACGAGCGGCGAGGAGGTTGCCGCACTCAAGCTCGAACGAGAGAAGGACGCCAGCAGCCACTCCGAGCTACAGGTCCGCCTCTCCGAGAAGGGCAAGGAGCTCGCCGTCGCCAAGGACTCCATCTCCGACCTCGAGCTGAAGCTGGCCACCCTAACCCAGACGCTGGACGGCGCCAAGGAGCGGGAGGCGACCCTGAAGGAGGAGATCAGGGCCGAGAAGGCGCGGCTGGAGAGCGCCGCTGTTACCCAAAACATCTTCAGGGAAAACGTGGAGCATTGGACAGAAGGTCTTGTCAATGCTGCCGCAGACATCGATAAGGAGTTGGAGCAGCTGGGGGCGGAGTATCTCAGGTACTCCACCGATGAGAGCCTCCACCACAGCGCCAAGCTCACTCTGTTCTTCAGAGGCGTGGAGACAGCCCTCCAGCAACTCCGGGAGAAGATCCCAAGGCAGCTGGCGGACGAGTCGCGCAGGCTCTGCGCGGGGGCCCTGCAGAAGGTGTTGGTGAAGGTGGCCTTCCGCAACCCAGGTCTCAACCTCACCAACGTCCTTAGGAGTTTGCCACCGGACGTCGACCAAGAAGCGCTCAAGGCCCTTGTCGCACCCATTGTGGACAAGGTGGGTGGCATCAAGAGGGTCGAGGGCGACCGCGCGGACTAGTCTTGTTCACTTTCTTCTTTTCCTTGTCGCTGTTAACCATGTTATGAAAACAGTCTATTAGAGTTGCGACAAGTTGCCTTGTAATATAACTTTATTTTGGGTAGTCATTGCAACGTTATTTCCTTTACTTGATTCCCTTTGCTTTGTATGTTTCTACCCTACGCTTTTAGGGAACTTGCCGGCGTAGGCACCCTTGCCGCGAGCGCTGAGTGCGGAACTTCAGCAGCTTGCCGGCGGTGCCGCTACCGACAAGAAACCTTGTCGCAACCAGTTGCAGCACACTTAAGTTGTTGAGTTGGCTCGAAAACAAAGTAAGGGCGCGACACTAGTCGCAACACACTTAAGTTGTTGAGCAAAACTCAAAACAAAGTAAGGGCGCAACTAGCTACGAGTTGGTTCCTCCGCGCACAGGTTTTCCATACAAAGCGCGGCCGTTCAAGGAAGATAACTTAAAAACTTAAAAATTTGATTGCTCAAACTTTGGCAACTTAGCTTTTGTGTTGTCTGCTTCCCGGCAAGGCAAGGCTTTCTTGAATGGCGCTTGGTCCATACCGCTATCTTCCTCCCCCCCGGCAAACTTGTGCGCGAGGGAATCTTCATTTCCTTGAGAGAAGAAGAAAAAGCAAAAAGGGAAAATATAGATATGGAGCCTTGTGGCTCGTTACGGCTTACCGAGGGTAGGTGCTGCACAAAGCTTCAGATAGTACATGCAAGAAAAATAGAAAGCATGAAATGACAAGTTGTGCGAGGCACACAAACTTTACTGATGCACGGGGTCTGCGCCCGGCTTTGTACAAAGGATTACATGCAACAGCGGCAAGACTTGTACAAAAGGTGGTTGCCAGAGCGGATCACGGCAACCGCGCCTTATGGGTAAAACTTGCGAAGATGCTCAATGTTCCAGGAGTTGCTCACCGGAAAGCCATCTTCTGTCTCTAAGCGGACAGCACCGGGCCTAGTGACTCGTTTCACCCGATAAAGGCCTTCCCACTTCGGCATCAACTTGTTGGAATTCTTGGCGGACTGAACGCGCCGAAGAACAGGGTCGCCTTCCTCAAGACTTCTGGCGTTAACTTTGCGGCTATGGTAGTGGCGCAAAGCTTGCTGGTAGCGAGCAGCTCGCACAGTAGCCTGAAGACGGTCCTCCTCAAGGAGCAGCGCGTCGTCTTGTCGCAGCTGCTCTTGCTCGAGCTCATCATAAGCGAGCACTCGAGGGGACCCGTATACGAGTTCCGTGGGGAGAACTGCCTCCGCTCCATAGACTAGAGCGAAGGGTGTCTGTCCAGTTGCTCGATTTGGCGTCGTTCTGATCGACCAAAGAGCCGCCGGCAGCTCCTCGATCCAGTTCTTTCCGCACTTGTGCAGCCTGTCGAAAGTCCTGGTCTTGAGGCCACGCATCACTTCAGCATTTGCCCTCTCCGCTTGACCGTGGCTTCTTGGGTGAGCAACAGAAGCGAAGCAGACCTTGGCGCCAAGATCTTGGACATACTGCATGAAGGTGCGGCTCGTGAATTGCATACCGTTGTCGGTGATGATCCTGTTAGGGATCCCGAAACGGCAAACAATCGACCTGAAGAACTTGACTGCTGACTGTGTGGTGACCTTTCTCACTGGTTCCACTTCTGGCCACTTTGTGAACTTGTCGATTGCAACGTACAAGTACTCAAAGCCCCCGACTGCGCGGGGAAAAGGGCCGAGGATGTCGAGCCCCCAGACCGAAAATGGCCAGGATAAAGGGATCGTCTGGAGAGCTTGAGTTGGCTGGTGTATCTGCTTGGAATGGAACTGGCACGCTTCACACTTGGTTACTTGTGCAGTTGCATCCTGAAGGGCTTCTGGCCAAAAGAAACCTTGCCGGAATGCTTTGCCGACAAGTGCTCTTGCGCCAATGTGGTGACCACATATGCCTCCATGTATTTCTGTCAACAGCTTCTGTCCATCTTCCCGGGGGATACACTTCAATTTCACACCGTTGAGTCTTGTTCTGTACAGTGTGTTGTCGACAAACTTGTACATACTTGACTGCTGGGCTACTCTCTCTGCTTCTTCTCGCTCGTCGGGAAGTTCTCCTGTTTGGAGAAAACGGACGATCTGTTGCGCCCATGCTGGAGCTTGTGGCTCGACAACAAGGACTAAAGGCACATGTGCTGCTGCGGGAACATCCGCTTCTACGGCGAGAACTTGTGTCTCAGCTGGAGCTTGATGTTCCCCGGCAAGCTTGCCGGGGCAAAACTTGTTGGGAGCGTCTGCTTCAACTGTACAAACCCTAGGGCTTGCAGGAGCAGACCGCCCCTCAGCATTTTCGGTGTTGATCTTGGGGACTTTCTTGGCGGCGGCTTCGGGAAGCTCTGCCGGAAAATAGTCACCGGAAACCAACTTCCTCTTCTTGGTCTGTCCAGTTGATGGTGTTACGGATGGCTGAGTCAGCTTGAGCACAAAGATCCCTGGTTCCACAGGCAACTTTAGTGCGGCGCACTTCGATAGGCCGTCGGCGATGTCGTTTTGAGCTATTGGAACATGCTCCATCTGCAGGCCGTCGAAGTGTTCTTCAAGCTTTCTCACTTCGTCAACGTAAGCTTCCATCAACGGGCTCTGATAATTCTTGTTCACTTGGCGGACGACAAGCTGCGAGTCACCCCTGACAACCAGCTTCTTAATCCCAAGGTTTGCCGCGATCCTGAGACCGGCAAGCAAACCTTCATACTCTGCAGTATTGTTTGTCGCTTGCTCCTTGGGAAAGTGCATTTGGACCACGTACTTGAGGTGTTCTCCGGTGGGTGCGACAAGCAGCACACCAGCACCGGCGCCCTGCAGCGAGAAGGCACCATCAAAGTACATTATCCACTCTTTGCTCGCTTCCTTGACGGGGATGCTCGTCTCTGGGATTTCTTCATCTGGTGTTGGCGTCCACTTTGCTATAAACTCTGCGAATGCTCTGCTCTGGATAGTTGAAGTGCTTTCAAACTTGAGGCCAAAGCTTGACAGTTCCAGTGCCCACTCAACAATAATGCCTGTCGCTTCTGGATTCTGCAGTATCCTTTTCAGCGGAAAGTGAGTGACAACTGTGATCTCATGTGCTCGGAAGTAATGGCGCAGCTTTCTCGAGGCCATGAGAAGGCCGAAAAGCAACTTCTGCACACCAGAGTACCTTGATCTAGCCCCCTGGAGAAGAGAGCTAACAAAGTAAACTGGGCGCTGCACCATTTTCTTCCGTACATCCTCTTGTATCTGCGCAGATCCGTCCTTGTCGGGGCCAGAGCTTGTCGGGGAAGCCCCCTGCTTGTCGCTGGATACGCTTGCCGCAGTTGCTGTCTCATCATCTGCCTCCCTTTCTGCTACTAACGCAGCACTAACCACTTGATTGGTTGCCGCTAGGTACAGCAGCAACTTCTCTTGTGGTTTAGGTGCGACAAGTATTGGAGTAGAGGACAGGTACCTCTTCAAGTCTTGTAGCGCAGCCTCCGCTTTCGGAGTCCATTTCATTGGACCTGCCTTTTTCAAAATTTTGAAAAATGGCAGGGCGCGCTCAGCTGACTTAGAAATAAACCTGCTCAGAGCAGCCACACAATCGGCAAGTCTGCTTACATCCTTGACGCGCTTCGGTGCTTCTATCTGCTCAATGGCCTTGATCTTGTCGGGATTGGCTTCAATCCCCCTCTGAGATACAAAGAACCGAGAAGTTTGCCGGAGGGGACTCCAAACACGCACTTCTCAGGGTTGAGCTTGAGCTAGATCTTGCGCAGATTTGCAAAGGTCTCATCTAAATCTTGAACTAGGGTAGCCCTGTCCTTGCTCTTGACCACTATGTCATCCATGTACGCTTCTACATTTCTGTGAATCTGTGGCTCAAAAGCTGTATGGACTACCCTTGCAAACGTTGAACCAGCATTCTTCAAACCAAAAGGCATCCTTATGAAACAGTAAGTGCCACATGGAGTGATGAATGCAGTCTTCTCTTCATCTTCTTCAGCCATGAAGATCTGATGGTATCCTGAGTATGCGTCAAGAAATGAAAGCAAGTCACATCCGGCCGTGGAGTCAACAATCTGGTCAATACGCGGCAAGGGAAATGGATCTTTGGGACAAGCTTTATTCACATCAGTGAAGTCGATACAAAGCCTCCATTTCCCATTTGCCTTACGTACGACTACAAGATTGTCTAGCCACGTCGGATGGAGCACTCCTCTGACAAGGCCTGCTGCTTCCAGTTTCTTGATTTCTTCCGCTATGAACTCTTGGCGCTCCACTGCTTGCTTTCTAACCTTCTGCTTGACGGGCCGCGCGTGAGGACAAGCGGCAAGCTTGTGCTCAATCACTTTCCTGGGAACACCGGGGATGTCAGATGGTCGCCATGGAAACACATCGACGTTCGCCCGCAGGAAAGCAACGAGCGCGCTTTCCTATTTGGGGTCAAGCGTGGCACTGATGGTGAAAGTACCATCGGTGCCGTCCTCCCTGGCGGGCACCTTCTTTGTCTCTGATGGAGCTGCCATCGCCTTCTTATACTTGCCGGTGGAGCTCGATGGTGCGTCCTCGACGGCAGCGCAGCACTCCAAAGAGGTGCGTTTGCCGGAGTGGGCCCCAGAGCTCTTGCCGGACTTTGTCTTGTTCTTCCCCCCGGGAGCTTCAGCGGCAAGTGTCTCGCTATCTGTTGCGGCTGCTGCATCCCGAAATCTTTTCGGCACAGATAAGGGCATCCTTCTTGTCGCCAGGGACAGAGATGACGCTTATCGGGCCTGGCATCTTGAGCATGTTGTAGGCGTAGTGAGAGGCTGCCATGAACTTGGCGAGTGCTGGACGGCCCAGTATCCCATTGTAAGGCAATGGGAAATCGGCAACGTCGAAAGTGATCCTCTCAGTCCTGAAGTTCAGCTCGCCGCCAAATGTTACTGGCAACATGATCTTCCCCTTCGGCTTGCTCCTTCCCGGGTTGATTCCTTGGAAAGTGCCGGTCTCCTCGAGCTCGCTGTCGGGGATCTGGAGTTTCCTGATCACAGTGGAGGAGATCAGGTTCAAGCCGCCCCCTCCGTCAACTAACATCTTCGTGACCTTGAGGTTGCGAATGGTTAGTGAGACCAACATCGACAAACACCCGACCGCAGTTGTGCGATCAGGGTGGTCCTCAATGTCAAAGACGATAGGCGTGCTGGACCATTTCAGAAGTTTGCGCGATTCGACAGGTGGCTCCGCCGCATTAACTTCCCGCACCCACTGCTTGAGTTGGCGATGGGAAGTATGCAGAGAAGCACCACCGTCAACGCACAAATCCTCTGTGGCTTTCTGAAACTCCTGCTCACTAGTTTCTCCGTCATCCATGTCTTCATCTTCGTCGTCGTCTTCATCCTTGTCGCGGCCGCGGGGAGGTCTGTCTCCTTGTCGCTGCTTGGCCTTGCCGCGGCGTCCTCCCCGGCCGTTGAATGGCCGCTTCTTGCCGGACCCCCCATCACCTCCTTGGGCCTTCTCCTTGTCGCGCCGCTCGTACTCAGCTTTCTGCTGCTCGACTCTTTTGCAATCTGGAGATCGTGGCCCTTGGTACGGTGGATCTTGCAATACTGCTTGTCGGTGCCGTCCTGCTTGTTGGCGGCCGCCACAGCCTGGCAGTTGGTGCATGCGGCAATCTCCTTGCTGGAGCTACCAACTTAGGCTTTCTTGGCGCCAGCCTCCTTGCCGGACTGTTCAACGACTAGCACTTCGTTGTTCTTCTTTTTCCGGTTGTTCCGCCGCCGGTTTTTCTTTGCCGGGACAGCATCCTCGCTGTCTGATCCCCCTGCTCCTGTATCCTCTCCGGGGAGTTTCCTCCCTTCTTCAGCGCGTGCACACTTGTCGTCCAGGGCGTACAGCTCGCTGACGTCCCTGATCTTGCACTTCGCCATCTCCTCCCTCATTCTGCGGTTACGCACGTTCTGGTGGAACGCGCTAATAATCGCGGCAGGGTGGACGTCTGGGATGTTGTGTTGCACGCGGCTGAACCTCTGGATGTATTTGCGCAGGGGCTCTCCTTCCTTCTGGGCGAGCAGGTGAAGGTCGCTCTCCTGGCCATGAGGCTTGTGGCCGCCTGTGAAGGCGCCAACAAACTGATGGCACAGGTCAACCCAAGAAGAAATGGAGTTGTCCGGCAAGTGCATGAGCCAAGATCTGACGTTTGGCTTAAGCACCAGCGGGAAGTAATTGGCGAGTATCTTCTCGTCTCGTCCCCCCGCAGCCTGCACCGCGATGGTGTAGATGCCGAGGAACTCCGACGGATGTGTCTTGCCGTCGTATTTCTCCGGTACGTCGGGCTCGAAGTTCTTCATGCTGGGCCACTGGACCTGCCGCAGCTCACGAGTGAATGCAGGGCAGCCTACCGTGTACGGCAAGTCGCCTGGTCCCCCTGGCGCGTGCATGTCAACAGCGGGCCCAGCGCACTGGTCAGATTGACGCCGCGCTTCTCTTCGGCGCTCGATGCGGGTTCGAGCGTCCTCTTGTTGCCGATCGTCAAGAACTTGGCACTGATCGCGGCGAGCTCGCGGATCTGATGACGCAGTGGAGTCGTCGTCGATGTTGATCCGGCGATTCAACGATTTTGGCCTTTGGGGCGGAGAGTGCACGGTGGTTGCACCCCCACCGGTCGTGTCTCCATCGGCCCGCGCCTGGCTAACTTGCCGCGGCCGTGACGCGCTCGGCTGCTGCGGGGTGTCGCCGTTGGCGAATGCGATGAGACTCTGGATGGTGGCCCTCCAGTCGTCGGCCTTGTCTGCCGCTGGAGGGAAGTCGAGGAGCAGTTGAGCTCGTGCTAGAGCTTCTGCTGGAGTGGCGGGTAGCGGTGGCGAGCGGTGCGAGGAGCGGGATATGCTCGGACTCCTAACCGCGTTAGAAGGAGCAGCATCCCGTCCCGGCGACCGCGCCTTGCTCGTGCCAGCATGTTGATGTGCATGCTGGCCTTGAGCGTCCCGAGATCCGCCAGCTTGGCCTTGGCCCAGCAAGCGTATGGTACCTTGAGTACCACGACGCTGCCATTCCCGCGCCTCCTGAGAGGGGCGCGGTGCATGTACGGACGCCGAGGCTTTGGAGTGCGCCCGGTCGTCCGTCTTGTCCTTGGACTTGGCGACGCCGTGAGTTTCCTCGCCGACGTCCGTTCTTCCGCCGGCGTCTACTCCACCAGCCGTTGGCTCCGGCGGTGGTGGGATCGACGTGGACGGACCTGCTGCCTCCGAAGCCTTCTTCTTCGGCGACATGCTGATGGAGTCTATGAAGTTGATGAAGATCTAGCTCGCGTGGACGCCGGATCAGGTTCACGCAACCTCGACGCACCCCTCCCTGGCGCGCAAAAGATGTCGGGGAAACTGATCACCCACGAACACCTATGGGACCGGAGCCCCTTTTCGGTACGGCAGGGGGCGGAGGATGCACAAAGAGCAGATCGAGGCGTGCACACGAGCAGTTTACCCAGGTTCGGGGCGCACGGATGCGTAAAACCCTACTCCTGCTTTGATTTGTATTGTGTTCTTGCTCGGGAGCGAGGAGAGCTACAGTACACTCTAACCGCTAGCAGGACCGAGCGTCGAAATGATCGATGTTTTTCGAACCCCCTTTACGTTGCGCACGGGCCTCCTTTTATAGGTCAAAGGGGTCACCGACAGGTGGCAACACAGATGAGGGTAAAAATGTAAAAAGGGTGGTAGTTGGAACAGTGTTCCATACCTAACCCTGACGGCAGGGGGCAAGGGCATTAAATGCCCGTCGCCGTCGCCCAAACAGTGCAAAAAGTGGCCGTCAGGGGTGCCACCGTCCGCCACGACGGTGGCCTTGTCATTGTTGCTTGCCACCGTGTGCCCCAGGCTGCACAGTCTTCCGCCCCGTGCGCCTGGGATGGTCCTAGGGCGACACGTGGGTGGATGCGGTGGAGCGCGGGTACTGAGTGGAGGTTTGCCGCGGCAAGCGCCTTGCCGCGGTTGCTATCTTGTCGCTTCTGGAGCTTGTCGCTCGCCGGGCCTTGCCGCGACGTGTGGCGTGCCGCGGCAAGCTCCTTGAGATGCCTTTGATTGGCCTTCCCGGCAAGCTCCTCTTGCCAGGGTCTTGTGCCTTGAGTGGCCATCCCGGCAAGCTCCTCTTGCCAGGGTCTTGTCTTTTTGTCTTGAATACTTTGTTCTTGAATGGCTCCAAGGGAACCACGGAGGATCTTGGCGGTTGATACGTCCGAAACGTATCTATAATTTCTGCTTGCTCCATGCCTCTTTTGGGTGATATTGCTATGATATTTATACACTTACACGCACTTTTGATCATATTTGGACTAACCTATTAACTCAGTGCACCCCAGTGCCAGTTTCTGTTTTCTGCTGTTTTTGTATTTCAGTTTTTCCCATTACGAGAACTGCCAGAAAAATCCCGGAAAAATTATATAAAAAATCAGCGTTCCAGAAGGTTCCCGGTAGCCAAAGTACAGCCGGGGGGGCCACCAGGGCTCCACGCGCCCTGGTGGCGCGCCCCCCCTGGGCCGCGCCGGGGGGCGCCTGGGCCCCCCGAGCCTCGTCTGGTGCCCCCCTTTGGCATATATTTAGACCGTATCCCAAAACCCTTGGGACGGAAACCCTTTTTCGCGATCTCATCTCTGTTCCGCCGCCGCCGCCGCTTCCAAGATCGGGAGCACCAGGAGAACCCTTCCCGGCACCCTGCCGGAGGGGAGGATCACCACCGGGAGCTTCTCCACCACCATGGACGCCTCCCGGATGAGTTGTGAGTAGTCTCCCTTGGACCATGGGTCCATGACCAGTAGATATGTGATGTTCTCCTCCCGTTCTTGTGCTTCACTAATTAGTCCTCGTGAGCTGCCCTACATGATCGAGGCACATATGTAATCCTTATGTTGTTGCTATGGTGAGTTTGCTGGGATCCAATGGATTATGAGATTATGTTCAGATTGTGTTTGAGTAATATATTTGATTCACCTCTTTTATATTTATGTTCGTAAGTAATTCTTGCATGTTCCCCGTTGTTATTTATTGCTTTGGCCAAGTAGTAGGTAGTGACTCCAAGAGGGAACGTTATGCTTGATTGTGGGTTCATGCCCCTCGATGACAAGCTTGAGTGACAGAAACATGAGTCTAGGGGATGTGATGTTGCCACAAGGGGGAAAACAACGGTGCTTGTGCCCGCGGGTGCAAGGATTGTTTACTTTCCGTAAAGTTCTTTTAATGCAGTTGTCTGTTGCTTTGAGTTTACACTATGGGTGGGACTCGCAACTTAATACCAGCGAGATGTTCTGGATAGATATCTCAAGGTGGATGATTAGTAGTAGATGCAGATGGATTTCGGTCTACTTACCTCGGCGTACCGCCCATGCTTTGAACCTCTACCTTTCTTGCAACTTAGTCAGCATTGGTTTGCGCACATGGTCCTGTCAATTGCCCAGCTGTAATTCGTTTACCTCACATAGCTGTTTTATCGTCTTTTGGGAGAGAGACATCACTAGTGAACATCATGAGACTCCGGTCCATATTACCATCATTGATCACATCCGCTATTTACTTTTCCGCTTTTTACTTACTATTGCAATTATACCTATCACTATTATCACTTGCGTTTGATCCTTTGTAAAGGCCGGAGGGATTGACAACCTCTCTGTACTCGTTGGGAGCAAAGTTATTTGTATCTGTGTGCAGTTCCACGTTGATTACTAATATCTGGCGCCGTTAGCAGTTGACACCTTCTTGTTGAAACTGGGAGTCTCAGGGAAATCGATCCTTGGTATTGCCAAGGGAAAACTTCCGCTACACTTCATCTCAAACCTTCCACTTGGGGTAACCAACGAGGGGCGAGAAGCTATCAAGCAAAGTTTTCTGGCGCCGTTGCCGGGGACTCCACTCTTCAGGATAGGGGAGTTGCACGCTATCTTTTACCTTTGCTTTTTAGTCTTGTTAGTTTACCTTTCAGTTTTGCTTTAGTATCTTTTATCGAAAATCACAAAAATAGTTATCTTGCTTGCTTGCTACTATGGGTTCCACCGAGAACACCAAGTTGTGTGACTTCACTAGTCACAACAACGATGACTTTATCTGCACACCTATCACTACACCTGCCACTTCAGCACCTTCGTATGAAATTAAACCCGCTTTACTGAACTTAGTCATGAAAGATCAATTCTCCGGTGCTGGAGATGCTGCTGCTTTACACTTGAACAACTTTGTTGAACTTTGTGACATGCAAAAGTACCAAGAAATAGATGGTAATATTGTTAAGCTTAAGCTTTTTCCTTTCTCTTTGAGAGGAGGAGCTAAAATTTGGTTTCAGTCTTTGCCTAGAAACATCATAGATTCATGGGACAAGTGCAAAGATGCTTTTATTGGAAAATACTATCCACCGGCTAAAATTATCCAACTAAGAAGTAACATAATGAATTTTAAACAATTGGATAATGAACACGTTGCCCAAGCTTGGGAACGTATGAAATCTCTTATCAAGAACTGCCCTACTCATGGTTTGACTACTTGGATGGTTATCCAAACTTTTTATGTAGGCTTGAACTTTACCTCGCGGAACTTGTTAGATTCGGCCGCGGGAGGAACCTTTATGTCAACTACACTTGGTGCTGCCACAAAGCTTCTCGATGAGATGATGACCAACTATTCCCAATGCCACACCGAACGCGCTCCAACAGGTAGGAAGGTAAACTCTGTCGAGGAGATTTCCTCCCTAAATGAAAAAGTTGACTTGATCATGTCTCTACTTTCGTAGCAATCTTCTACTGATCCTAGTTATGATCCTTTAGATTCTGTGATTGCTCATGCTTATAGGAGTAACTTTGGTAGCAATCCTAGACCGTTCCCCTTTAATTCCTTTGGGAACAACAATGCTTATCCTATCACCAAGAACTCCACCCAAAAAGATAGAGACTTGCCTGGCTATGAGAAACTTCTAGAAATAGAGAAGGCCACTAAGAATTACATGCACACCCAATATGAACAAAACAAAACCTTCTCGAGGCAATTAAATGAGCATACTGATATCTTGCAAAACATTAGTAGACAATTAGAGAGCATAAATATTGAGATTTCTAACCTCCAGACTAGGCTCACTATCACTGACACCCAAGTTTCCAACATGTCCCACACACAAGCCACTTTGATAAACCAAATGGCAGCTAAACCCGAAGTGGTTGCACCCCTAAGGGAGGAAGAAGATAGAATTAAGAGCCTTCCTACCCACCACACTGTTGCTACTATCCAAGTTGTTGAGGATATCCAAACTCTTAGCACCCAATGCACTCCTGGTCCCGATGGACCTATTAATGGTGATGCTATGACTATATAAACTACCAAAAAGTGAACCTAAAGGACACCACTACCACCTTACTTGATAGTAGTGACCTTGATTTTGACAATTGCACTCTTACCGAAGTTATTGATTTCCTTCACAAGATGTCTAGAGATCCCCGCACTAGCACGATTAACCTTGCCTTTACAAAGCATATCACTAATGCTCTTATCAAAGCTAGGGAGGAGAAACTTAGAGTAGAAGCCTCCATACCTAGAAAGCTAGAAGATGGTTGGGATCCTATGATAAAAATTAAGTTGAATAACTTCTCTTGCTATGCTTTATGTGATATTGTAGCTAGTACCTCCATTATGCCCAAAAGACTATATGATATGCTTAAACTGAAACCTTTTGATTCTTGTTCTTTTGGTGTTCGTCTCATTGATTCTTCCATAAAGAAACCTTTGGGGAGCATCGACGATGTTCTTATCATTGTCAATGACAACTATGTTCCCGTTGATTTTACTAATATGGATATTGAATGTGAACCTTCTTGTCCAATTATTTTGGGACGTCCTTTTCTACGCACCGTTGGTGCTATTATTGACATGAAAGAGGGGAATATAAAATTTCAGTTTCCTCTCAAGAAAGGGATGGAACACTTCCCTCGAAAGAAGATTAAGTTACCTTTTGAGTCCGTCATACGGGCTAGCTATTCTTTTACTCTTGATAAAACTTGATCTCTATGCATTATGCCTAGCTTAAAGGCATAAAAGAAAGCGCTTTTGGGAGGCAACCCAATGAATAAATTTTATTTTGTTTTTGTTGAGTCTTGATGTTGTTAACTACTGTAGCATCATCATCGTATCTTTGCTTTTCAATTTTGTGCCAAGTATAGCCTCTGATTGCAAGAAAGTTCAAAAGTTGTGACGTGCTGTCCAGGAAACAGATTCTGTCCTTGGATAGAAAAATTCTTATAAAATCACCAGATCATCTTCTTGGTCTGAATTTTTTCGGCAGCGTGCTCTATATAATTGTCTTTCGTGCGCCTGTTTTGAGTTTTTTTATTAGAGTTGCAGAAGTGCCCCGGAAAAATCATTTACTACCTGCTGTTCTATTTTTCACAGATTCTGTCCTGTTTTGCCTTTCCTTCATTTTGCAAACCTAGAGCTTGCTTTTTCTTTGCAAAAACCTTTTGGCAATCTTGAGAAACAGTAGAACTTCAAGAATATCTTTATTTCCAGCAAGGAAAAATTATTTTATTATGGGTACTAACCTCGCTAATCAGATTATGATGAGTTATGTATGAAGGGAGTTTTCAAGTGTGCGAGGGAAGATGATAAAAAGATTCAGGAGCGTCAAACGCTCAAGCTTGGGCATGCCCCCGTGCACCCCCAAGAAATATTCAAGGAGACTCAAGCGTCTAACTTGGAGATGCCCCCGTGCATCCCCTTCTCCATCAACATTATCAGTTCGTCTTTCGTTCCACTATATTTTAATCACTTCATGTGTTATGTGCTATGCTTGGAGCGTCTTGTTTTAGTTTTCCTTTTAGTTTTCTTTAGCTTTTCATAACGAGTCGGAACTCAGCTTTCTTTATGTGGGAGAGAAACACGCTCCACTTCTACCTAGAACATAACATAGAATTTTCATGTCTATCCTTGCTGTGTGTGTTCTTTGTCTTTTAATAGCTACTATCATGCTTATCTCTTAGTATTCATGCTTATCTTTTTAAAGAGCTTTCGTTTAGTTGGTTGCTTGAACTCTCTTTAGTTATCATGCATATCTTATTAAGAGAGTTTGCTTCCGTTGCATTGGTTGATATGTCTATGATAAAGATGCTACGTGCATAATGGCGCTTAGTAGTTCATGCTTTCTTATGGTTAGTCTCAAATAGCTGGGGGGTTCCCGATGTGTTATTGGAGTACCAACATGATTTGTTTGCCTATGATGTGGTATGGTTTAGTAATATCTTCCTTTGAGAATTTATTTTGATTGACTTGGCGTATGCTCACGCATATTTAAGACTGTAAAGAAAGTCTGTCAAGCCTTGATGATCTTTTGTTTCTGAGTAGCGATATAACTTCCATGCCTGATTCAATGTTGCTTTGTCGCTCTGCATGATTATGACCGTCATTGCTCTCTTAGTTGGTCGCTCCCAGTCTTTTGCTAACCTCCACCTATACTAAGCGGACTGACTGCTTGTGCATCCACATTCTTTTATACCAGTTATGCCATATGAGTCCACCATACCTTCCTACATGGTATTTACCTGCCATTCCTAACGGAGACTTGCATGTACCATCTCGAAATTATTCAAAGAAAAATGCATTCCTATTTTGTGCCTCTGTTGTAAGTCCATGAGGAAGTAGTAGTTAATTCATAATCTTTTTAAGTTGGACAAGCTTCACCCCGCGATTGCATGTATAATGTGCAAACCCATAATACGAGAAGGAACTGGCATTGAGTGCGCCCGGCTCAAAATTAATATAACAAACAAACCCTCCTTCACGCTTTGTTCATGAGAAATCAGAAAACTTTGGCAGTGATAAACAAAGGAGATTAAGAGGATGTGATCGTCATCATTCGGGAGCCGTTCCTCGAAACTTGTCCATCTCAAGAAGTGATTGAGTTGTCTGCTAGCATCCGTTGACGAAACATGCATGATCTAAAAAAAATTATTATTACCTCTGTTTTAAAACCAAGAGCTCTGGTACATGTTTTGTCTTTGTTTCCAACTACGGGTTTTCAACCTTGCCAACAAAAGCCACGGTTCGAGAGTCTCCACCTTCTTTTAAAGCACCAACTACTGAGAGCAGGATTGTCATTCTGAGTGTAATGTGCATTGTCCCAAAGTAGCATTGTCTTTTGCATGATTGTGATATCGTTTATTCTGAAATCATTGTATCTAGTCATCACCTAAACCTTGGAGGTGCCCCTACATTTATGTTTTGCTTCACTAAAGGGGGCAACCGAGATATCACTTTATCATATTTGCACACCATGTTCATTACAAATCTATTTGATGTTTCAGTATCATATTGTAAAACTTTCAGTTCTTTGTGACTTTCTCATGAGGCAACTTAATTACTATAGATTCATTGTCTCAGTAAGCTTTTGTCATATGACTATGAAAATGTCCTATATGGTTAATAGCATGTCACCACAGAAATTATTCTTGTTATCATTTACCAACTCGAGGACGAGCAGGAATTAAGCTTGGGGATGTTGATACGTCCAAAACGTATCTATAATTTCTACTTGCTCCATGCCTCATTTGGGTGATATTGCTATGATATTTATACACTTCCATACACTTTTGATCATATTTGGACTAACCTATTAACTCAGTGCACCCCAGTGCCAGTTTCTGTTTTCTGCTGTTTTTGTATTTCAGTTTTTCCCATTACGAGAACTGCCAGAAAAATCCCGGAAAAATTATATAAAAAATCAGCGTTCCAGAAGGTTCCCGGTAGCCAAAGTACAGCCGGGGGGGGGGGGGGGGGG
>LR738713.1:822043226-822143327 GCA_902687465.1 Secale cereale | reverse complement strand
GGGGGGGGGGCACCAGGGCTCCAGGCGCCCTGGTGGCGTGCCCCCCCTGGGCCGCGCCGGGGGGCGCCTGGGCCACCCGAGCCTCGTCTGGTGCCCCCCTTTGGCATATATTTAGACCGTCTCCCAAAACCCTCGGGACGGAAACCCTTTTTCGCGATCTCATCTCTGTTCCGCCGCCGCCGCAGCCGCTTCCAAGATCGGGAGCACCAGGAGAACCCTTCCCGGCACCCTGCCGGAGGGGAGAATCACCACCGGGAGCTTCTCCACCACCATGGATGCCTCCCGGATGAGTTGTGAGTAGTCTCCCTTGGACCATGGGTCCATGACCAGTAGCTATGTGATGTTCTCCTCCCATTCTTGTGCTTCACTAATTAGTCCTCGTGAGCTGCCCTACATGATCGAGGCACATATGTAATCCTTATGTTGTTGCTATGATGAGTTTGCTGGGATCCGATGGATTATGAGATTATGTTCACATTGTGTTTGAGTAATATATTTGATTCACCTCTTTTATATTTATGTTTGTAAGTAATTCTTGCATGTTCTCCAATGTTATTTATTGCTTTGGCCAAGTAGTAGGTAGTGACTCCAAGAGGGAACGTTATGCTTGATTGTGGGTTCATGCCCCTCGATGACTAGCTTGAGTGACAGAAACATGAGTCTAGGGGATGTGATGTTGCCACAAGGGGGAAAACAACGGTGCTTGTGCCCGCGGGTGCAAGGTTTGTTTACTTTACGCAAAGTTCTTTTAATGCAGTTGTCTGTTGCTTTGAGTTTACACTATGGGTGGGACTCGCAACTTAATACCAGCGAGATGTTCTGGATAGATATCTCAAGGTGGATGATTAGTAGTAGATGCAGATGGATTTCGGTCTACTTACCTCGGCGTACAGCCCATGCTTTGAACCTCTACCTTTCTTGCAACTTAGTCAGCATTGGTTTGCGCACATGGTCCTGTCAATTGCCCAGCTGTAATTCGTTTACCTCACATAGCTGTTTTATCGTCTTTTGGGAGAGAGACATCACTAATGAACATCATGAGACTCCGGTCCATATTACCATCATTGATCACATCCGCTATTTACTTTTCCGTTTTTTACTTACTATTGCAATTATACCTATCACTATTATCACTTGCGTTTGATCCTTTGTAAACTACAAGGCCGGAGGGATTGACAACCTCTCTGTACTCGTTGGGAGCAAAGTTATTTGTATCTGTGTGCAGGTCCACGTTGATTGCTAATATCTGGCGCCGTTAGCAGTTGACACCTTCTTGTTGAAACTGGGAGTCTCAGGGAAATTGATCCTTGGTATTGCCAAGGGAAAACTTCCGCTACACTGCATCTCAAACCTTCCACTTGGGGTAACCAACGAGGGGCGAGAAGCCATCAGCGGTCGCTTGGCGAGCCTTGCCGCGGGACGCTGCAACTGCCAGTGCACAAGTTAGGGATACTAAGGTACCCCTACTTTAGTACACCGACAATAACCAATAGCGGAACCTGGATGCTCATATTGGCTCGTACATATCTACGAAGATCCTTATCGGTCAAACCGCATAACAACATACGTTGTTCCCTTTGTCATCGGTATGTTACTTGCCCGAGATTCGATCGTCGATATCATCATACCTAGTTCAATCTCGTCACCGGCAAGTCTCTTTACTCTTTCCGTAATACATCATCTCATGACTAACTCATTAGTCATTTGCTTGCAAGGCTTATTACGATGTGTATTACCGAGAGGGCCCAGAGATACCTCTCCGACACTCGGAGTGACAAATCCTATTCTCGATCTATGCCAACACCACAAACACCTTCGGAGACACCTGTAGAGCATCTTTATAATCACCCAGTTATGTTTTGACGTTTGATAGCACACAAGGTGTTCCTCCGGTATTTGGGAGTTGCATAATCTCATAGTCATAGGAACATGTATAAGTCATGAAGAAAGCAATAGCAGTAAAACTAAACGATCATAATGCTAAGCTAACGGATGGGTCTTGTCCATCACATCATTCTTCTAATGATGTGATCCCGTTGATCAAATGAAAACTCATGTCTATGGTTAGGGAACATAACCATCCTTGATTAACGAGCTAGTCTAGTAGAGGCATACTAGGGACTCTCTTTTTTGTCTATGTATTCACACATGTACTAAGTTTACGGTTAATACAATTCTAGCATGAATAATAAATATTTATCATGATATAATGAAATATAAATAACAACTTTATTATTGCCTCTAGGGCATATTTCCTTCAGTCTCCCACTTGCACTAGAGTCAATAATCTAGTTCACATCACCATGTGATTTAATACCGATAGTTCACATCGTTATGTGAATAACACCCATAGTTCACATTGCCATGTGACTAACACTCAAAAGGTTTACTAGAGTCAACAATATAGTTCACATCGCCCTGTGATTAACACCCAAAAGAGTACTAAGGTGTGATCATGTTTTGCTTCGTGAGAGAAGTTTAGTCAGCGGGTCTGTTACATTCAGATCCGTATGTAGTTCGCAAATTTCTATATCTACAATGCTCTGCATGGAGCTACTCTACCTAATTGCTCTGACTATCTATACGCATCCAGATTGATACTTAGAGTCATCTGGATTAATGTCAAAACTTGCATCGGTGTAACTCTTTACGACGGACTCTTTATTCACCTCCATAATCGAGAAACATTTCCTTAGTCATCCAGTAACTAAGGATAATTTTGACCGCTGTCCAGTGATCTACTCCTGGATCACTATTGTACCTTGATACGTCTCCAACGTATCTATAATTGTTGATTGTTCCATGCTATTATTTATGATGTTTTGGATGTTTAATGGGCTTTGTTATACACTTTTATAGTATTTTTAGGACTAACCTATTAACCCAAAGGTCCAGTCCAGATTGTTGTTTTTTTTGCCTATTTCAGGGTTTTACAGAAAAGGAATATCAAACGGAGTCCAAAGGGAATGAAACTTCGGGAGATATATTTTTGGAGCAAAATACGCACGGGAGACTTGAGAACCACGGAGTAGGGCTTACGTGGCGTCCACGAGGGTGGGGGCGCCTGTGACGCCCGAAGACCGACGTCCCAGAAGATTCCAGGTGTTCCGGGTTCACTTGTGTGTTTCTTTTGTGCATGTGTTATTTATTTTGCTTTGCATCATGTCATCATGCCATCATGTGTTTAATCTTTGCATCTCACCTAAATAAATTGTGTGGACCTTCGGTCCATTTAAATCGAGGCAAGAGTGACCTCTCTTTATAACATATCCTCCTAATATTTATGGAGCTATTATAAAATATTCCAATTGTTTGGAATTAACCGCAACACACTTGCATATTTTCCCCATGCCTTTTCTTTCTCTTTTCTTGCCTCTCCTATTTTTCGTGGACCGTGGACATTTTTGCGAGTCCAGGAAAAATAACCTCTTGCCCAAACTCTATTGCTAACCCCCTCTTTCTTTTCCTTTATTTTGTCTCTATTTTTTTTTTCTTCTTCTTTTCTCTCTTTTATTAGGAGAGGATCCAGTCCATCAGGTTCTTTTGGCCCAACCATGCTCCAGGACCATGCCCCTCCTAACCCTAGCCCGATCTCCCACTCGTCCATCTCCCTCCCAGCGCCGCAGCCTCGTTCACAGCGCTCGATCCCGACCCCATCTCTCTCCCTCGCAGCCCCAACTTCCTCTCCCTCGGCTGTGTGCCATCACGCCCTCCCCATCGACCTTCAGCACCGCTTGGTGGCTTCTTCCTTCGGTCGCCTCTTCCTTCCGTGCGCCTGCTTGGTGGCTTCTCGCCCCTCGTTGGTTACCCCAAGTGGAAGGTTTGAGATGCAGTGTAGCAGAAGTTTTCCCTTGGCAATGCCAAGGATCGATTTCCCTGAGACTCCCAGTTTCAACAAGAAGGTGTCAACTGCTAACGGCGCCAAATATTAGCAATCAACGTGGCCCTGTACACAGATACAAATAACTTTGCTCCCAACGAGTACAAAGAGGTTGTCAATCCCTCCGGCCTTGTAGTTTACAAAGGATCAAACGCAAGTGATAATAGTGATAGGTATAATAGCAATAGTAAGTAAAAAGCGGAAAGTAAATAGTGGATGTGATCAATGATGGTAATATGGACCGGAGTCTCATGATGTTCACTAGTGATGTCTCTCTCCCAAAAGACGATAAAATTGCTATGTGAGGTAAACGAATTACAACTGGGCAATTAATAGGACCATGTGCGCAAACCAATGCTGACTAAGTTGCAAGAAAGGTAGAGGTTCAAAGCATGGGCGATACGCCGAGGTAAGTAGACCGAAATCCATCTGCATCTACTACTAATCATCCACCTTGAGATATCTATCCAGAACATCTCGCTGGTATTAAGTTGCGAGTCCCACCCATAGTGTAAACTCAAAGCAACAGACAACTGCATTAAAGAACTTTGCGTAAATTAAACAATCCTTGCACCCGCGGGCACAAGCACCGTTGTTTTCCCCCTTGTGGCAACAGCACATCCCCTAGACTCATGTTTCTGTCACTCAAACTAGTCATCGAGGGGCATGAACCCACAATCAAGCATAACGTTCCCTCTTGGAGTCACTACCTACTACTTGGCCAAAGCAATAAATAACAACGGAGAACATGCAAGAATTACTTACGAACATAAATATAAAAGAGGTGAATCAAATATATTACTCAAACACAATCTGAACATAATCTCATAATCCATCGGATCCCAGCAAACTCATCATAGCAACAGCATAAGGATTACATATGTGCCTCGATCATGTAGGGCAGCTCACGAGGACTAATTAGTGAAGCACAAGAACGGGAGGAGAACATCACATAGCTACTGGTCATGGACCCATGGTCCAAGGGAGACTACTCACAACTCATCCGGGAGGTGTCCATGGTGGTGGAGAAGCTCCCGGTGGTGATCCTCCCCTCCGGCAGGGTGCCGGGAAGAGTTCTCCTGGTGCTCCCGATCTTGGAAGCGGCGGCGGCGGTGGAACAGAGATGAGATCGCGAAAAAGAGTTCCCGTCTCGAGGGTTTCGGGATATGCTTTAAATATATGCCAAAGGGGGCATCAGACGAGGCTCGGGGGGCCCAGGCCCCCCCCCCCGGGCGCGGCCCAGGGGGGGCGTGCCACCAGGGCGCCTGGTGGCCCCCCTCCGGCTGTGCTTCGGGTGCCTGGTAGCTTCTGGAACGCTGATTTTTTATATATTTTTTCTGGATTTTTTCCGGCAGTTCTCGTAATGTGAAAACCTGAAATACAAAAACAGCCCAAAACAGAAACTGGCACTGGGGTGCACTGAGTTAATAGGTTAGTCCAAATATGATCAAAAGTGTATGGAAGTGTATAAATAACATAGCAATATCACCCAAAAGAGGCATGGAGCAAGCAGAAATTATAGATACGTTTTGGACGTATCAACATCCCCAAGCTTAATTCCTGCTCGTCCTCGAGTAGGTAAATGATAACAAGAATAATTTCTGTGGTGACATGCTATTAACCATATAAGACTTTTTCATAGTCGTATGACAAAAGCTTACTGAGACAATGAATCTATAGTAATTAAGTTGCCTCATGAGAAAATCACAAAGAACTGAAAGTTTTACAATATGATACTGAAACATCAAATAGATTTGTAATGAACATGGTGTGCAAATATGATAAAGTGATATCTCGCTTGCCCCCTTTAGTGAAGCAAAACATAAATGCAGGGGCACCTCCAAGGTTTAAGTGATGACTAGATACAATGATTTCAGAATAAACGATATCACAATCATGCAAAAGACTATGCTACTTTGGGACAATGCACATTACACTCAGAATGACAATCATGCTCTCAGTAGTTGGTGCTTTAAAAGAAGGTGGAGACTCTCGAACCGTGGCTTTTGTTGGCAAGGTTGAAAACCCGTAGTCGGAAACAAAGACAAAACATGTACCAGAGCTCTTGGTTTTAAAAACAGAGGTAACAATTATTTTTTTGATCATGCATGTTTCGTCAACGAATGCTAGCAGACAACTCAATCACTTCTTGATATGGACAAGTTTCGAGGAATGGCTCCCGAATAAGGACGATCACATCCTCTTAATCTCCTTAGTTTATCACTGCCAAAGTTATCTAGATTTCTCATGAACAAAGCGTGAAGGAGGGTTTGTTTGTTATATTAATTTTGAGCCGGGCGCACTCAATGCCAGTTCCTTCTCGTATTATGGGTCTGCACATTATACATGCAATCCCGGGGTGAAGCTTGTCCAACTTAAAAAGATCGTGAATTAACTACTACTTCCTCATGAACTTACAACAGAGGCACAAAATAGGAATGCTTTTTTCTTTGAATAATTTCGAGATGGTACATGCAAGTCTCCATTAGGAATGGCAGGTAAATACCATGTAGGAAGGTATGGTGGACTCATATGGCATAACTGGTTTAAAAGGATGTGGATGCACAAGCAGTCAGTCCGCTTAGTACAGGTGGAGGTTAGCAAAAGACTGGGAGCGACCAACTAAGAGAGCAATGACGGTCATAATCATGCAGAGCGACAAAGCAACATTGAATCAGGCATGGAAGTTATATTGCTACTCAGAAACAAAAGATCATCAAGGCTTGACAGACTTTCTTTACAGTCTTAAATATGCGTGAGCATACACCAAGTCAATCAAAATAAATTCTTTGAAGGAAGATATTACTAAACCATACCACATCATAGGCAAACAAATCATGTTGGTACTCCAATAACACATTGGGAACCCCCCAGCTATTTGAGACTAACCATAAGAAAACCTGAACTACTAAGCGCCATTATGCACGTAGCATCTTTATCATAGACATATCAACCAATGCAACGGAAGCAAACTCTCTTAATAAGATAAACATGATGACTAAAGAGAGTTCAAGCAACCAACTAAACGAAAGCTCTTTAAAAAGATAAGCATGAAAACTAAGAGCTAAGCCTGATAGTAGCTATTAAAAGACAAAGAACACACACAACAAGGATAGACATGAAAATTCTATGTTATGTTCTAGGTAGAAGTGGAGCGTGTTTCTCTCCCACATAAAGAAAGCTGAGTTCCGACTCGTTATGAAAATCTAAAGAAAATGAAAAGGGAAAACTAAAAGCAAGACGCTCCAAGCATAGCACATAACACATGAAGTGATTAAAATATAGTGGAACGAAAGACGAACTGATAGTGTTGATGGAGAAGGGGATGCACGGGAGCATCCCCAAGCTTAGACGCTTGAGTCTCCTTGAATATTTCTTGGGGGTGCACGGGGGCATCCCCAAGCTTGAGCGTTTGACACTCCTGAATCTTTTTATCATCTTCCCTCGCACACTTGAAAACTCCCTTCATACATAACTCATCATAATCTGATTAGCGAGGTTAGTACCCATAATAAAATAATTGTTCCTTGCTGGAAATAAAGATATTCTTGAAGTTCTACTATTTCTCAAGATTGCCAAAAGGTCAAAGAAAAAGCAAGCTCTAGGTTTGCAAAATGAAGGAAAGGCAAAACAGGACAGAATCTGTGAAAAACAGAACAGCATGTAGTAAATGATTTTTCCGGGGCACTTCTGCAACTCTAATCAAAAAACTCAAAACAGACGCACGAAAGACAATTATAGAGAGCACGCTGTCGAAAAAATTCAGACCAAAAAGATGATCTGGTGATTTTATAAGAATTTTTCTATCCAAGGACAGAATCTGTTTCCTGGACAGCACGTCACAACTTTTGAACTTTCTTGCAATCAGAGGCTATACTTGGCACAAAATTGAAAAGCAAAGATACAATGATGATGCTACAGTAGTAACAACATCAAGAAACAACAAAAACAAAATAAATTTATTCATTGGGCTGCCTCACAAAAGCGCTTTCTTTTATGCCTTTAAGCTAGGCATAATGCATAGAGATCAAGTCTTATCAAGAGTAAAAGAATAGCTAGCCCGTATAACGGACTCAAAAGGTAACTTAATCTTCTTTCGAGGGAAGTGTTACATCCCTTTCTTGAGAGGAAACTAGAATTTTATATTACCCTCTTTCATGTCAATGATAGCACCAACGGTGCGTAGAGAAGGACGTCCCAAAATAATTGGACAAGAAGGTTCACATTCAATATCCATAATAGTAAAATCAACGGGAACATAGTTATCATTGACAATGATAAGAACATCGTCGATCCTCCCCAAAGGTTTCTTTATGGAAGAGTCAACGAGACGAACACCAAAAGAACAAGAATCAAAAGGTTTCAATTTAAGCATATCATATATTCTTTTGGGCATAACAGAGGTACTAGCACCAACATCACATAAAGCATAGCAAGAGAAATTATTCAACTTAATTTTTATCATATGATCCCAACCATCTTCTAGCTTTCTAGGTATGGAGGCTTCAACTCTAAGTTTCTCCTCCCTAGCTTTGATAAGAGCATTAGTGATATGCTCTGTAAAGGCAAGGTTAATCGTGCTAGTGCGGGGATCTCTAGACATCCTGTGAAGGAAATTAATAACTTTGGTAAGAGTGCAATTGTCAAAATCAAGGTCATTACTATCAAGTAAGGTGGTAGTGGTGTCCTTTAGGTTCACTTGTTTGGTAGTTTCTATAGTCATAGCATCACCATTAATAGGTCCATCGGGACCAGGAGTGCATTGGGTGCTAAGAGTTTGGATATCCTCAACAACTTGGATATTAGCAACAGTGTGGTGGGTAGGAAGGCTCTTAATTCTATCTTCTTCCTCCCTTAGGGGTGCAACCACTTCGGGTTTATCTGCCATTTGGTTTATCAAAGTGGCTTGTGTGTGGGACATGTTGGAAACTTGGGTCTCAGTGATAGTGAGCCTAGTCTGGAGGTTAGAAATCTCAATATTTATGCTCTCTAATTGTCTACTAATGTTTTGCAAGATAGCAGTATGCTCATTTAATTGCCTCGAGAAGGTTTTGTTTTGTTCATATTGGGTGTGCATGTAATTCTTAGTGGCCTTCTCTATTTCTAGAAGTTTCTCATAGCCAGGCAAGTCTCTATCTTTTTGGGTGGAGTTCTTGGTGATAGGATAAGCATTCTTGTTCCCAAAGGAATTAGAGGGGAACGGTCTAGGATTGCTACCAAAATTACTCCTATAAGCATTGTTATTAAAATTGTTTCTAGAGATAAAGTTCACATCTACTTGTTCTTGAGCAATCAAAGAATTTAAAGGAACATCACGAGGATCAACAAAAGATTGCTTCGAAAGTAGAGACATGATCAAGTCGACTTTTTCAATTAGGGAGGAAATCTCCTCGACAGAGTTTACCTTCCTACCTGTTGGAGCGCGTTCGGTGTGCCATTGGGAATAGTTGGTCATCATCTCATCGAGAAGCTTTGTGGAAGCACCAAGTGTAGTTGACATAAAAGTTCCTCCCGCGGCCGAATCTAACAAGTTCCGCGAGGTAAAGTTCAAGCCTGCATAAAAAGTTTGGATAACCATCCAAGTAGTCAAACCATGAGTAGGGCAGTTCTTGATAAGAGATTTCATACGTTCGCAAGCTTGGGCAACGTGTTCATTATCCAATTGTTTAAAATTCATTATGTTACTTCTTAGTTGGATAATTTTAGCAGGTGGATAGTATTTTCCAATAAAAGCATCTTTGCACTTGTCCCATGAATCTATGCTTTTTCTAGGCAAAGACTGAAACCAAATTTTAGCTCCTCCTCTCAAGGAGAAAGGAAAAAGCTTAAGCTTAACAATATCACCGTCTACTTCTCGGTACTTTTGCATATCACAAAGTTCAACAAAGTTGTTTAAATGTAAAGCAGCATCATCTCCAGCACCGAAGAATTGATCTTTCATGACTAAGTTCAGTAAAGCAGGTTTAATTTCATACGAAGGTGCTGAACTGGCAGGTGTAGTGATAGGTGTGCAGATAAAGTCATCGTTGTTGTGACTAGTGAAGTCACACAACTTGGTGTTCTCGGCGGAACCCATAGCAGCAAGCAAGCAAGATAACTATTTTTGTGATTTTCGATAAAAGATACTAAAGCAAAAACTGAAGGGTAAACTAACAAGACTAAAAGCAAAGGTAAAAGATAGCGTGCAACTCCCCTATCCTGAAGAGTGGAGTCCCCGGCAACGGCGCCAGAAATTGCTTTGCTTGGTGGCTTCTCGCCCCTCGTTGGTTACCCCAAGTGGAAGGTTTGAGATGCAGTGTAGCAGAAGTTTTCCCTTGGCAATACCAAGGATCGATTTCCCTGAGACTCCCAGTTTCAACAAGAAGGTGTCAACTGCTAACGGCGCCAAATATTAGCAATCAACGTGGCCCTGCACACAGATACAAATAACTTTGCTCCCAACGAGTACAGAGAGGTTGTCAATCCCTCCGGCCTTGTTGTTTACAAAGGATCAAACGCAAGTGATAATAGTGATAGGTATAATTGCAATAGTAAGTAAAAAGCGAAAAGTAAATAGCGGATGTGTTCAATGATGGTAATATGGACCGGAGTCTCATGATGTTCACTAGTGATGTCTCTCTCCCAAAAGACGATAAAACTGCTATGTGAGGTAAACGAATTACAGCTGGGCAATTGACAGGACCATGTGCACAAACCAATGATGACTAAGTTGCAAGAAAGGTAGAGGTTCAAAGCATGGGCGGTACGCCGAGGTAAGTAGACCGAAATCCATCTGCATCTACTACTAATCATCCACCTTGAGATATCTATCCAGAACATCTCGCTGGTATTAAGTTGCGAGTCCCACCCATAGTGTAAACTCAAAGCAACAGACAACTGCATTAAAAGAACTTTGCGTAAATTAAACAATCCTTGCACCCGCGGGCACAAGCACCGTTGTTTTCCCCCTTGTGGCAACAGCACATCCCCTAGACTCATGTTTCTATCACTCAAACTAGTCATCGAGGGGCATGAACCCACAATCAAGCATAACGTTCCCTCTTGGAGTCACTACCTACTACTTGGCCAAAGCAATAAATAACAACGGAGAACATGCAAGAATTACTTACGAACATAAATATAAAAGAGGTGAATCAAATATATTACTCAAACACAATCTGAACATAATCTCATAATCCATCGGATCCCAGCAAACTCATCATAGCAACAGCATAAGGATTACATATGTGCCTCGATCATGTAGGGCAGCTCACGAGGACTAATTAGTGAAGCACAAGAACGGGAGGAGAACATCACATAGCTACTGGTCATGGACCCATGGTCCAAGGGAGACTACTCACAACTCATCCGGGAGGCGTCCATGGTGGTGGAGAAGCTCCCGGTGGTGATCCTCCCCTTCGGCAGGGTGCCGGGAAGAGTTCTCCTGGTGCTCCCGATCTTGGAAGCGGCGGCGGCGGCGGAACAGAGATGAGATCGTGAAAAAGAGTTCCCGTCTCGAGGGTTTCGGGAGACGCTTTAAATACATGCCAAAGGGGGGCATCAGACGAGGCTCGGGGGGCCTAGGCGCCCCCCCGGCGCGGCCCAGGGGGGGCGCGCCACCAGGGCGCCTGGGGCCCTGGTGGCCCCCCTCCGGCTGTGCTTCGGGTGCCTGGTAGCTTCTGGAACGCTGATTTTTTATATAATTTTTCTGGATTTTTTCTGGCAGTTCTCGTAATGTGAAAACCTGAAATACAAAAACAGCCGAAAACAGAAACTGGCACTGGGGTGCACTGAGTTAATAGGTTAGTCCAAATATGATCAAAAGTGTATGCAAGTGTATAAATAACATAGCAATATCACCCAAAAGAGGCATGGAGCAAGCAGAAATTATAGATACGTTTTGGACGTATCAGCGCCATCCCCTGCCTCGCCCCGTGCCTCTCTTCCTCGCTCCAGGGAGAGGAGCTCCCTCGTCCAGCACCCCTGCCTCCTCTCCTCTTCGCCGCCTGGAGCCCCTTCGCGGTCGCCGCGCGCCCGGGACCGACCGTAGGTCAACCCGTCGCCGCCAAGTTCAGCTGCTGCGGCTGCTCGCCTCTTCTGCTTCCTCTTCACGAGCAGGAGCTCGCTCGTCCCCCACCGACCAACCCTGCTTGATTCGGGTATGTGATGCACGCGTTGTTGTTTGCTGCGTGCCGAGATTGCAGCTCCAAGAACCCTTCTCGACGAGATCTCGGCGAGGCTCGGATGTCAACCAAGTCCAACTACATGACCGCAAGACGCCAAGTACCACTACCGTCGACCTCGAAGACCCTCGACGTCAAGTTCATCTTCGAAACGAGTACCACGACGACCGTTGTTCGCCAAGTACCCCTACGGCAAGTACCACGACTACCGGATGTGCCAAGTACCACGACACGTTGAACACGAACATCTACGGATACCCGAACGCCTACGAACCGTGAACACTACCGTCTTTGAGGACCTGTGTAGTGCAAGCGTCAAGTTCGACTACCGTCGCCGTGTACCGACTCGCGATAACGTCTACTTCCACTACTTCCACTACGTCCCTCGACGACCTCGAACCGCCCCGAAATGAATGTTTCGAAGGTATAACCCCGAGACAATGACCGTGGAATGCTCGTGTTGTATGAGATGTTTCCCTTGTGTGCATCGTGCCCGTTTAGTCTTTTGTCATGCTCCTCGGTTGCCTCGTCGCCGACTCGTGGGAACCCGGTGACGGGATCACCCCACCTTTTCATCTTGTTCGACTTGCTCAGGCCACCTTTCTTTTGCACCGGTCTCTCAACGAGTTACCGGAACCGAGATGTTGTCGTTGCATCATTCTCGGATCGTTGCCGTGGCACCCTTTCCTTCCACCACGGTGACTTATACTCCTTATCATCTCCTTATCTCTTCATGTTCACTTTTAATAGAAATTGCATAAACTTGATCATGACATCCGCATCATCATAACAACTTTAGTATGTTTAAAATGTTGTTTGCTTTAAAATTGCTAAACATGCATATGGGGTTTTCCGGAATTGTTGTTTGTCATTCCGGCCTCATTTAAAAATGTCTAAATAGGTAGTTTGTTTTTGCTTCACCTCTTGCCTTGTTAAAAACATTTAACCGTGTCTTGTAAATAAACGAGAGTCAATTAAATAATTAAAATGTGGTGTTTCGTCAATATGCAACTCGTTGCATATTGAGCTCCACTTAACTTGTAGTACTTGTTTGTGCACTCTGCATTGCCATGCATATTTAAAACATGACATGCATCATGCTTGCTTGTGCATCATGACATGTTTATGCTTGTGTGTTTACCGTGTTGTTTGCTTCTTTCCGGTTGCTTCTCTTGTTAGCTTCGGTTTCGTTCCGGAGTTGTGAGGATTTGCTCGGCTATGTTTCTCCGTCTACTTCATGGACCCGTTCTTCTCCCTTGCGGAATTCCAGGCAAGATGATCATACCCTTGGATACCTTTACTACCATTGCCATGCTTAGTTGTCTCGATGCTATCGTTACATGTCGCGCTACCCATCTTTTATGTCAGCCTCTCCTTGTTGCCATGAAACCTCTAACCTTTGACACCTTCCTAGCAAAACCATTGTTTGGGTATGTTACCCGCTTGCTCAGCCCCTCTTATAGCGTTGATAGTTGCAGGTGAAGATGAAGATCGTTCCAGGTGGGAACTTGTTGTTGGAATATCACAATATCTATTATTGTTAATAACACACCTATATACTAGGCATGGGTGGAAGGCTTGGCCTTTTGCTCGGTGTTTTGTTCCACTCATGCCACCTTACGCGCCGATAAACCGGCATTATGTTCCTTGATTTTGCGTTCCTTACACGATGGGTGGATGGGGACCCCTTGACAGTTCGACTTTGAATAAAACTCCTCCAGCAAGGCCCAACATTGGTTTTAATTTGCTCATAATAACAACTTAATTAATTAATTAAATTTGCATAGGGAGTTAGCGCTACCCGAGGATTCTTTCTACATAGCAGGGGGGCCAGTGCTGATGGTGTTGGTCCCAAACGGGGAGCCTGCGGGGCCACCACGGCGAAACTCGAGGTTTGGTTTTACTCGTAGCTTCACCCATCCGGTCGTGGCCTGAGACGAGATACGCGCGGCTACTATCAGGGTGTCGGCACGCCGGGAGGTCTTGCTGGACTTGTTTTACCATTGTCGAAATGTCTTGTGCACCGGGATGCCGAGCCTGATCGGATTTCCCTAAGATAAGGGGTGATGATATTGTAGTTATCACTTCAGCTAATCGTGAGAGCTTGTGATGGGCTAAGTTGGGACACCCCTGCAGGGTTATGATCTTTTGAAAGCCGTGCCCGCGGTTATGTGGCAGATTGGAATTTGTTAATGTCCGGTTGTAGAAAACTTGACAGAGGATCCGAAGTAAAACACACAACTATGTGAGTAACCGTGACTGTCTCTTTTCACTTTGAGAAGAGAACACGGTGGGTTTATGTTTGACTCATAAGTAGTTCAGGATCTTTAGCGATCACTACTAGTTGCGACCGTTTGCGTAGATGCTCATCTTATTCTTGTACTCGTAAGTTAGCCACCATATTTTGCTTAGCCGCTGCTGCAACCTCACCACTTTACCTCTTCCTACCCATAAAGCTTTGCTAGTCTTCATACCCATGGTTATGGGATTGCTGAGTCTTCGTGGCTCACATATACTACAACACCAGATGCAGATTCAGCCGAGAATGATGCAGGAGCTGGTTCAAGTACTTCCAGGAGTTCCATGAAGAGAGTGGCTGTATGCTTGTGACGTTTTTCGACGATCGGTAGTGGTTTCTACTAGGGGCGATTCGGACCTGTGGCTTTATGTTTTTGGTATCTTTCTTTTGGATCTTTGCCCGTAGTCGGGTTGTGATGTTTTGAATGATGTTTTGCTTATGTGATTTATTGTGTGAAGTGGCGAGTGTAAGCCAACTATCTCCTTTTGCAATTTCATCCCTATTTTTACATGAGTCGTGCAAAGATACCATCTTGTTTATCATTCCGGTGAAATAAGTTTTTTCGTCTCCGTGTTGATCTCAATCCAATTATATGTTCTCGTAAGTGGCTGGTTGTCACATCATAATTTTGAGATGAATTCCATAAGCCCACAACAAGCTTATTCTTTTGTTGTTGATTATTTTTCAACAACTCCGTTCAGCCCTTCTTTGTAAGGAGGATTTCCTAATTCATTTGTGGGAGAAGTTGTCATTTTTCTTCTCCATTCATTTCTTTCGTTGATTTATATGCTATACTTTCGTTCCGGAGGCTTTGTGATATTGCTCTCTTTGACCATCATCTCGTTTTTATCAAAATCATATTCTCCCTTGCTTGTCTATTTAACCGGAGTGTTGTATTCTCCATTCAAGATCCCTCATCTTATGAAGTTTTTCCTCTCTTTTCAACCAGAGTGCTATCTGAAATCTTTCTTACCCCTTGTGCCATTCTTTTAATTGTTTCGGAGGCAATATGTTGTAAATTTCAGCTAGTTTCATCTCAACTTGGCAAGTTCTGGTTAATTCCTTCCATTTTCAGACGGAGTGCTGTCCAAATTATTCCGTTCTTATTCCTTCTCTATCTTGTTTTAACCGGAGTGGTTTTGGAATTTTGTTCGTCATCCTTGAGCTCTTGTTTCATGTCTTTTAACCTACAAGGTTCTCATAATGCCCCTTGTTCCTCTTTTCCAACAGAGTGTTTCATCTTCGTTCATCTCCGTTGTATTCTTCTTTCAATTTGGTCAACCTCTCAGGTTCGTGGTTTCACTCGTTTGTCGAAGAAGCAACCTTGTTTTACCTCTTCTTTTTCGTTTTTATCCGGTGCCATCTCCAGGATCTCGGGTCGAGATCCTCTGTTAGTGTGGGAGATTTGTGACGCCCGAAGACCGACGTCCCAGAAGATTCCAGGTGTTCCGGGTTCTCCCGTGTGTTTATTTTGTGCTTGTGTTATTTATTTTGCTTTGCATCATGTCATCATGCCATCATGTCTTTAATCTTTGCATCTCACCTAAATAAATTGTGTGGATCTTCGGTCCATTTAAATCGAGGGAAGAGTGACTTCTCTTTATAACATATCCTCCTAATATTCATGGAGCTATTATAAAATATTCCAATTGCTTGGAATTAACCGCAACACACTTGCATATTTTCCCCATGCCTTCTCTTTCTCTTTTCTTGCCTCTCCTATTTTTCGTGGACCGTGGACATTTTTGCGAGTCCAGGAAAAATAACCTCTTGCCCAAACTCTACTCCTAACCCCTTCTTTCTTTTCCTTTATTTTGTCTCTGTTTTCTTTTTCTTCTTCCTTTCTCTCTTTTATTAGGAGAGGACCCAGTCCATCAGGTCCTTTTGGCCCAACCAGCCTCCAGGCTCATGCCCCTCCTAACCCTAGCCCGATCTCCCACTCGTCCTTCTCCCTCCCAGCGCCGCAGCCTCATTCCCAGCGCTCGATCCTGACCCCATCTCTCTCCCTCGCAGCCCCGACTTCCTCTCCCTCGGCTGCGTGCCATCGCGCCCTCCCCATCGACCTTCAGCACCGCAGCTCTCCGCGCAGGCCTCCCGATCCGCCAGTCTCCAGCGCCGCACCCCTCCTCTCTAGTTAGCCGCGCAGGCCATGCTCCTTGTCGCGCGAGCCCGGGCCCAAGGCGCCCCTCCGGTCGCCTCTTCCTTCCGTGCGCCATCCCCTGCCTCGCCCAGTGCCTCTCTTCCTCGCTCCAGGGAGAGGAGCTCCCTCGTCCAACACCCCTGCCTCGTCTCCTCTTCGCCGCCTAGAGCCCCTTCGCGGTCGCCGCGCGCCCAGGACCGACCGTAGGTCAACCCCTCGCCGCCAAGTTCAGCTGTTGCCGCTGCTCGCCACTTCTGCTTCCTCCACACAAGCAGGAGCTCGCTCGTCCCCCACCGACCAACCCTGCTTGATTCGGGTTTGTGATGCACGCGTTGTTGTTTGCTGCGTGCCGAGATCGCAGCTCCAAGAACCCTTCTCGACGAGATCTCGGTGAGGCTCGGATGTCAACCAAGTCCAACTACACGACCGCAAGACGCCAAGTACTACTACCGTCGACCTCGAAGACCCTCGACGTCAAGTTCATCTTCGAAACGAGTACCGCGACGACCGTTGTTCGCCAAGTACCCCTACGGCAAGTACGACGACTACCGGATGTGCCAAGTACCACGACACGTTGAACATGAACATCTACGGATACCCGAACGCCTACGAACCGTGAACATTACCGTCGCCGAGGACCTGTGTAGTGCAAGCGTGAAGTTCGACTACCGTCGCCGTGTACCGACTCACGAGAACGTCTACTTCCACTACTTCCACTACGTCCCTCGATGACCTCGAACCGCCCCGAAACGAATGTTTCGAAGGTATAACCCCGAAACGATGACCGTGGAATGCTCGTGTTGTATGAGATGTTTCCCTTGTGTGCATCGTGCCCGTTTAGTCTTTTGTCATGCTCCTCGGTTGCCTCGTCGCCGACTCGTGGGAACCCGGTGACGGGATCACCCCACCTTTTCATCTTGTTCGACTTGCTCACGCCACCTTTCTTTTGCATCGGTCTCTCAACGAGTTACCGGAACCGAGATGTTGCCGTTGCATCATTCTCGGATCATTGCCGTGGCACCCTTTCCTTCCACCACGGTGACTTATACTCCTTATCATCTCCTTATCTCTTCATGTTCACTTTTAATAGAAATTGCATAAACTTGATCATGACATCCGCATCATCATAACAACTTTAGTATGTTTAAAATGTTGTTTGCTTTAAAATTGCTAAACATGCATATGGGGTTTTCCGGAATTGTTGTTTGTCATTCCGGCCTCATTTAAAAATGTCTAAATAGGTAGTTTGTTTTTGCTTCACCTCTTGCCTTGTTAAAAACATTTAACCTTGTCTTGTAAATAAACGAGAGTCAATTAAATAAGTAAAATGTGGTGTTTCGTCAATATGCAACTCGTTGCATATTGAGCTCCACTTAACTTGTAGTACTTGTTTGTGCACTCTGCATTGCCATGCATATTTAAAACATGACATGCATCATGCTTGCTTGTGCATCATGACATGTTTATGCTTGTGTGTTTACCGTGTTGTTTGCTTCTTTCCGGTTGCTTCTCTTGTTAGCTTCGGTTTCGTTCCGGAGTTGTGAGGATTCGCTCGACTATGTTGCTCCGTCTACTTCATGGACCCGTTCTTCTCCCTTGCGGAATCTCAGGCAAGATGATCATACCCTTGGATACCTTTACTACCATTGCCATGCTTAGTTGTCTCGATGCTATCGTTACATGTCGCGCTACCCATCTTTTATGTCAGCCTCTCCTTGTTGCCATGAAACCTCTAACCTTTGACACCTTCCTAGCAAAACCATTGTTTGGCTATGTTACCCGCTTGCTCAGCCCCTCTTATAGCGTTGCTAGTTGCAGGTGAAGATGAAGATCGTTCCAGGTGGGAACTTTTTGTTGGAATATCACAATATCTATTATTATTAATAACACGCCTATATACTAGGCATGGGTGGAAGGCTTTGTTGGGGAACGTTGCATGGGAAACAAAAAATTTCCTACCGTTCACCAAGATCAATCTAGTAGAAGCAACTACGAGAGGGGAGTGTGATCTACGTACCCTTGTAGATCGCTAAGCGGAAGCGTTATGAACGCGGATGATGGAGTCGTACTCGTCGCGATTCAGATCGCCGAAGACCTAGCACCGAAGCAACGGTGCCTCCGCGTTCTTCACACGTACGGCTCGGGGACGTCTCCTCCTTCTTGATCCAGCAAGGGGTGGAGGAGAGGTTGATGGAGAACCGGCAGCACGACGGCGTGGTGGTGATGGTGGAGAAGAACTCCAGCAGGGCTTCGCCTAAGCACTGCGGGAGGAGAAGATATGACGGGAGAGGGAGGGCAGCACCGAGGCACAAACTGTGTTGGCTGCCCTCCCTTTGCCCCACTATATATAGGGGGGGTGGAGAGGTGAGGGCGCCCTAGGGTTTCCCCTTAGGGGCCGGCGGCCAGGGCAAGGGGAGGGGGCGGCGGCCAGGGCAGGGGGAGGCGCCCAGGCCCTAGGGTTTCCCCCCTAGGTGCCTTGCCCCCCAAGCCCAAGGGGTGCGGCCAGCCCTAGGGGGTCCCACCCCCTTAGCCGCATGGGGAGAGGGCCCAGGGGGGCGCACAGCCCCCTGAGGGCTGTGGTGTCCCCCTTTGTGGCCCAATAGGCCCAGAACAACTTCCGGACCCCCCGAAAACCCTTCCGGTATTCCGCCGATTTCCCGATGCTCCCCGGAACACTTCCGGTACTCCGAAACCTTTCATCCTATATATCAATCTTCGTCTCCGGACCATTCCGGAGACCCTCGTCATGTCCGGGATCTCATCCGGGACTCCGAACAACCTTCGGTAACCATGCACTCTTCTCACTAACAACCCTAGCGTCACCGAACGTTAAGTGTGTAGACCCTGCGGGTTCGGAAACCATGTAGACATGACCGAGACACTCTCAGGTCAATAACCAATAGCGGGATCTGGATACCCATATTGGTTCCTACATGTTTCTCGATGATCTCATCGGATGAACCACGATGTCAAGGATTCAGGCAATCCCGTATACAGTTCCCTTTGTCTCGTCCGTATGTTACTTGCCCGAGATTCGATCGTCGGTATCTCTATACCTAGTTCAATCTCGTTATCGGCAAGTCTCTTTACTCGTTACCGTAATACATAATCCCGTGACCAACTACTTAGTCACTTTGAGCTCATTGAGATGACGTATTACCGAGTGGGCCCGGAGATACCTCTCCGTCATACGGAGTGACAAATCCCAGTCTCGATCCATGTCAACTCAACAGACACCCTCGGAGATACCTGTAGAGTACCTTTATAGTCACCCAGTTACGTTGCGACGTTTGGCACACACAAAGCACTCCTACGGTGTCAGTGAGTTACATGATCTCATGGTCATAGGAACTTATACTTGACATGCAGAAAACTATAGCGATAACTGACACGATCAAAAGCTATGTTAACGTTTGGGTCTCGTCCATCACATCATTCTCCTAATGATGTGATCCCGTTATCAAATAACAACTCATGTCTATGACCTGGAAACTGCGGTCATCTTTGATCAACGAGCTAGTCCTGTAGAGGCTCACTAGGGACACAAAGTCTGTCTATTCATCCACACGTGTATATGAGTTTCCAATCAATACAGTTATAGCATGGATAATAAACGATTATCATGAACAAGGAAATATAATAATAACTCTTTTATTATTGCCTCTAGGGCATATTTCCAACAGTCTCCCACTTGCACTAGAGTCAATAATCTAGTATTACAAGGTAATGAATCTAACACCCATAGAGTCTTGGTGTTGATCGTGCTTAGCCCGTGGAAGAGGCTTAGTCAACGGATCTGCAACATTCAAATCCGTGTGTACTTTGCAAATGTTTATGTCCTCCTCCTTGACTGAATCGCGGATGGAATTGAAGCGTCGCTTTATGTGTCTGGTCCTCTTGTGAAACCTTGGTTCCTTGGCTAGAGCAATGGCACCAGTGTTGTCACAGAACAGAGTCATTGGGTTCAGTGCACTAGGCACAACTCCAAGATCTGTCATGAACTCCTTCATCCAGACACCTTCCTTAGCCGCCTCCGAGGCAGCTATATACTCCGCTTCACATGTAGAATCAGCTACCACGCTCTGCTTGGAACTGCACCAGCTTACTGCTCCCCCGTTGAGAATATATACGTATCCGGTTTGAGACTTAGAGTCATCCGGATCAGTGTCAAAGCTTGCATCGACGTAACCCTTTACGACGAGCTCTTGATCACCTCCATAAACGAGAAACATATCCTTAGTCCTTTTCAGGTACTTCAGGATGTTCTTGACCGCTGTCCAGTGATCCATACCAGGATTACTTTGAAACCTTCCGGCCATACTTATGGCAAGGCTGACATCTGGTCTTGTGCACAGCATTGCATACATGATAGAGCCTATGGCTGAAGCATAGGGGACGACACTCATCTTTTCTCTATCTTCCGCAGTCACTGGGCATTGAGTCTTACTCAACTTTGTACCTTGCAATACCGGCAAGAACCCCTTCTTGGATTGATCCATTTTGAACTTCTTCAAAACTTTATCAAGGTACGTGCTTTGTGAAAGTCCTATCAAGCGTCTTGATCTATCTCTATAGATCTTGATGCCCAATATGAAAGCAGCTTCACCGAGATCTTTCATCGAAAAACTCTTGTTCAAATACCCCTTCACGCTATCCAAAAATTCTATATTGTTTCCAATCAGCAATATGTCATCCACATATAATATTAGAAACGCTATAGAGCTCCCACTCACTTTCTTGTAAATACAAGCTTCATTGTAAACTTGTATAAACCCAAATGCTTTGATCACCTCATCAAAGCGAAGATTCCAACTCCGAGATGCTTGCACCAGCCCATAAATGGAACGCTGGAGCTTGCATACTTTGTCAGCATTCTCTGGATCGACAAAACCTTCTGGTTGCATCATATACAACTCTTCCTTAAGAAAACCGTTAAGGAACGCTGTTTTGACATCCATCTGCCAAATTTCATAATCGAAAAACGCAGCTATTGCTAACATGATTCGGACGGATTTAAGCATCGCTACGGGTGAGAAAGTCTCATCGTAGTCAATCCCTTGAACTTGTGAAAAACCCTTTGCCACAAGTCGAGCTTTATACACGGTGACATTACCGTCAGCGTCCGTCTTCCTCTTAAAAATCCATTTATTCTGAATGGCCTTCCGCCCTTCAGGCAATACTTCCAAAGTCCATACTTTGTTTTCATACATGGATCCCATCTCGGATTTCATGGCCTCTAACCATTTGTCGGAATCTGGGCCCACCATCGCTTCTCCATAGCTCGTAGGTTCACCGTTGTCTAACAACATGACCTCCAAGACAGGGTTACCATACCACTCAGGTGCAGTGCGTATCCTTGTCGACCTACGAGGTTCGGTAGTAACTTGATCGGAAGCTTCTTGATCATCATCATTGGCTTCCTCTTCAACCTCTGCAGGCTCCACAAAAACATCTTTCTGTGCTGCGCTACTTTCTGGTTGAAGCAGAGGTTCAATAACCTCATCAAGTTCTACCTTCCTCCCACTCAATTCTTTCGAGAGAAACTCTTTCTCGAGAAAGGACCCGTTCTTAGCGACAAACACTTTGCCCTCGGATCTGAGATAGAAGGTGTACCCAACTGTTTCTTTTGGGTATCCTATGAAGACACATTTGTCCGCTTTGGGTTCGAGCTTTTCTGGCTGAAGCCTTTTGACATAAGCATCGCAACCCCAAACTTTGAGAAAAGACAACTTCGGTTTCTTACCAAACCACAGTTCATACGGTGTTGTCTCAACGGACTTAGATGGAGCCCTATTTAAAGTGAATGCAGCTGTTTCTAACGCATATCCCCAAAACGATAGTGGAAAATCGGCAAGAGACATCATAGAACGTACCATATCTAATAGGGTTCGATTACGACGTTCGGACACACCATTACGCTGTGGTGTTCCAGGTGGTGTCAACTGTGAAACAATTCCACATTTTCTTAAGTGATCACCAAACTCATAACTCAGATATTCTCCCCCTCGATCAGATCGTAGGAACTTGATCTTCTTGTTACGATGATTTTCAACTTCACTCTGAAATTGCTTGAACTTTTCAAAAGTTTCAGACTTATGCTTCATCAAGTAAATATACCCATATCTACTTAAGTCGTCAGTGAAGGTGAGAAAATAACGATATCCACCATGCGCCGTTACACTCATCGGACCGCACACATCAGTATGTATGATTTCCAATAAGTCACTTGCCCGTTCCATTGTCCCTGAAAACGGGGTCCTTGTCATCTTGCCCATGAGGCACGGCTCGCACGTGTCAAGTGATTCAAAATCAAGAGACTCGAAAAGCCCATCAGCATGGAGCTTCCTCATGCGTTTTACGCCGATATGACCTAGACGGCAGTGCCACAAGAAAGTGGTATTATCATTATCTACTCTACATCTTTTGGCATCAATGTTATGAACATGTGTATCATCACTATCGAGATTCAATAAGAATAAACCCCTAACTTCGGGTGCATGACCATAAAAGATATTACTCATATAAATAGAACAACCATTATTCTCTGACTTAAATGAGTAACCGTCTCGCAATAAACAAGATCCAGATATAATGTTCATGCTTAACGCAGGCACTAAATAACAATTATTCAGGTTCATAACTAATCCCGATGGTAATCGAAGAGCGAGCGTGCCGACGGCGATCACATCAACCTTGGAACCATTTCCCACGCGCATCGTCACTTCGTCCTTCGCCAGCCTCCGTTTATTCCGCAGTTCCTGTTTAGAGTTGCAAATGTGAGCAACCGAACCGGTATCAAATACCCAGGCACTACGACGAGAGTTGGTAAGGTACACATCAATAACATGTATATCATATATACCTTTGTTGTTGTTGGCCCCCTTCTTGTCCGCCAGATACTTGGGGCAGTTCCGCTTCCAGTGGCCATTCCCCTTGCAATAGAAACACTCAGTCTCTGGCTTGGGCCCAGCCTTGGGTTTCTTCACTGGATTAGCAACTGCTTTGCCACCCTTCTTAGAGTTACCCTTCTTGCCCTTGCCATTCTTCTTGAAACTGGTGGTCTTATTGACCATCAACACTTGATACTCCTTCTGGATGTCTGCCTCAGCGACTTTCAGCATCGAAAACAGCTCGGCGATGGTTTTATTCATCCCTTGCATGTTGTACTGCTGGACGAAGCTCTTGTAGCTTGGAGGGAGTGACTGGAGAATTCTGTCAATGATAGCCTCATCCGGGAACACAAGTCCCAGATCAGCTATGCGGGTATAGTACCCAGACATCTTCAGTAAGTGCTCACTGACAGACGAATTCTCCTCCATCTTGCAAGCGAAGAATTTATCAGTGGTCTCATACCTCTCGATCTTAGCATTCTTCTCAAAGATGAATTTCAACTCCGTGTACATCTCATATGCACCATGACGTTCAAAACGCCTTTGGAGTCCTCCTTCCAAGCCGTACAACATGGCACATTGTACTATCGAATAGTCATCCGAACGCGTCTGCCAGACGTTCATATCGTCTGCAGAGGCTCCAGGAGCGGGGGGTTGACCTAGCGGTGCATTTAGGACATAAACCTTTTGGGCAGCTGTGAGGATGATCCTCAGATTGCGGAGCCAGTCCACAAAGTTGCTCCCATCATCTTTCAGTTTAGCTTTCTCTAGGAACGCATTAAAATTCAGGGGAACTCCTGCGCGAGCCATCTACAACATAAATTTGCAAAGACATTTTTAGACTATTGTTCATGATAAGTGAGTTATTACCTAATCAAATTAATTATAACTCCCACTCAAATTGACATCCCTCCGGTCATTCGAGCGTGACATGATCCAAATTCACCAACCCAAGTCCGATCATCACGTGAGATGAGGTGGTGTCAATGGTGAACATCAACATGTTGATCATATCTACTATATGACTCATGCTCGACCTTTCGGTCCTCCGTGTTCCGAGGCCATGTCTGTACATGCTAGGCTCGTCAAGTCTAACCCGAGTGTTCTGCACATGCAAAACTGGCTTGCACCCGTTGTATGCGAACGTAGAGTCTATCACACCCGATCATCACGTGGTGCTTCGAAACGACGAACCTTCGCAACGGCGCACACTCGGGGGGAACACAATTTTATCTTGAAATTTTAGTGAAGGATCACCTTATAATGCTACCGTCGTCCTAAGCAAAATAAGATGCATAAAAGGATTAACATCACATGCAAATCATAAGTGACATGATATGGCCATCAACTCGTGCTTTTGATCTCCATCTCCAAAGCACCGGCATGATCTCCATCGTCACCGGCGCCACACCATGATCTCCATCATCATGATCTCCATCATCGTGTTGCCATCGGGGTTGTCGGCGCCCCACCATGCTCTTACTACTATTGCTACCGTTTAGCGATAAAGTAAAGCATTACAAAGCGCTTAATGATTCACACGTAGGTCATACAAAAAATAAAGACAACCCTATGGCTCCTGCCGGTTGCCGTATGCATCGACATGCAAGTCGATGTTAACTATTACAACATGATCATCTCATACATCAAAATATATTTCATCATGTCATTGGCCATATCATATCACATACATACCCTGCAAAAACAAGTTAGACGTCCTCTAATTTGTTGTTGCATGTTTTACGTGGCTGCTATGGGTATCTAGCAAGAACGCTTCTTACCTACGCAAAACCACAACGGTGATATTCAAGTTGCTATTTAACCTTCTACAAGGACCGCCTTGTTCTATTCCGATTCAACTAAGATAGGAGAGACAGACACCCGCCAGCCATCTTATGCAACAAAAGTCACATGTCTGTCGATGGAACCGGTCTCATGTACGTGGACATGTAAAGTTGGTCCGGGCCGCTTCATCCTATAATACCGCTAAATCAAGAAAGACTAAGGAGGGCAGCAATTTAAACATCAACGCCACAAACTTCTTTGTGTTCTACTCGAGAAAGCATCTACGCAAGATCCTAGCTCATGATGCCACTGTTGGGGAACGTTGCATGGGAAACAAAAATTTTCCTACCGTTCACCAAGATCAATCTAGTAGAAGCAACTACGAGAGGGGAGTGTGATCTACGTACCCTTGTAGATCGCTAAGCGGAAGCGTTATGAACGCGGATGATGGAGTCGTACTCGTCGCGATTCAGATCGCCGAAGACCTAGCACCGAAGCAACGGTGCCTCCGCGTTCTTCACACGTACGGCTCGGGGACGTCTCCTCCTTCTTGATCCAGCAAGGGGTAGAGGAGAGGTTGATGGAGAACCGGCAGCACGACGGCGTGGTGGTGATGGTGGAGAAGAACTCCAGCAGGGCTTCGCCTAAGCACTGCGGGAGGAGAAGATATGACGGGAGAGGGAGGGCAGCACCGAGGCACAAACTGTGTTGGCTGCCCTCCCTTTGCCCCACTATATATAGGGGGGGTGGAGAGGTGAGGGCGCCCTAGGGTTTCCCCTTAGGGGCCGGCGGCCAGGGCAAGGGGAGGGGGCGGCGGCCAGGGCAGGGGGAGGCGCCCAGGCCCTAGGGTTTCCCCCCTAGGTGCCTTGCCCCCCAAGCCCAAGGGGTGCGGCCAGCCCTAGGGGGTCCCACCCCCTTAGCCGCATGGGGAGAGGGCCCAGGGGGGGCGCACAGCCCCCTGAGGGCTGTGGTGTCCCCCTTTGTGGCCCAATAGGCCCAGAACAACTTCCGGACCCCCCGAAAACCCTTCCGGTATTCCGCCGATTTCCCGATGCTCCCCGGAACACTTCCGGTACTCCGAAACCTTTCATCCTATATATCAATCTTCGTCTCCGGACCATTCCGGAGACTCTCGTCATGTCCGGGATCTCATCCGGGACTCCGAACAACCTTCGGTAACCATGCACTCTTCTCACTAACAACCCTAGCGTCACCGAACGTTAAGTGTGTAGACCCTGCGGGTTCGGAAACCATGTAGACATGACCGAGACACTCTCAGGTCAATAACCAATAGCGGGATCTGGATACCCATATTGGTTCCTACATGTTTCTCGATGATCTCATCGGATGAACCACGATGTCAAGGATTCAGGCAATCCCGTATACAGTTCCCTTTGTCTCGTCGGTATGTTACTTGCCCGAGATTCGATCGTCAGTATCTCTATACCTAGTTCAATCTCGTTATCGGCAAGTCTCTTTACTCGTTACCGTAATACATAATCCCGTGACCAACTACTTAGTCACTTTGAGCTCATTGAGATGACGTATTACCGAGTGGGCCCGGAGATACCTCTCCGTCATACGGAGTGACAAATCCCAGTCTCGATCCATGTCAACTCAACAGACACCCTCGGAGATACCTGTAGAGTACCTTTATAGTCACCCAGTTACGTTGCGACGTTTGGCACACACAAAGCACTCCTACGGTGTCAGTGAGTTACATGATCTCATGGTCATAGGAACTTATACTTGACATGCAGAAAACTATAGCGATAACTGACACGATCAAAAGCTATGTTAACGTTTGGGTCTCGTCCATCACATCATTCTCCTAATGATGTGATCCCGTTATCAAATGACAACTCATGTCTATGACCTGGAAACCGCGGTCATCTTTGATCAACGAGCTAGTCCTGTAGAGGCTCACTAGGGACACAAAGTCTGTCTATTCATCCACACGTGTATTTGAGTTTCCAATCAATACAGTTATAGCATGGATAATAAACGATTATCATGAACAAGGAAATATAATAATAACTCTTTTATTATTGCCTCTAGGGCATATTTCCAACAGGCTTGGCCTTTTTCATGGTGTTTTGTTCCACTCATGCCACCTTAGGCGCCGATAAACCGGCATTATGTTCCTTGATTTTGCGTTCCTTACACGATGGGTGGATGGGGACCCCTTGACAGTTCGACTTTGAATAAAACTCCTCCAGGAAGGCCCAACATTGGCTTTAATTTGCTCATAATAACAACTTAATTAATTAATTAAATTTTCATAGGGAGTTAGCGCTACCCGAGGATTCTTTCTACATAGCAGGGGGGGCCAGTGCTGATGGTGTTGGTCCCAAACTGGGAGCCTGCGGGGCCACCACGGGGAAACTCGAGGTTTGGTTTTACTCGTAGCTTCACTCATCCGGTCGTGGCCTGAGACGAGATACGCGCGTCTACTATCAGGGTGTCGGCACGCCGGGAGGTCTTGCTGGACTTGTTTTACCATTGTCAAAATATCTTGTGCATCGGGATGCCGAGCCTGATCGGGTTTTCCTAAGATAAGGGGTGATGATATTATATTTATCACTTCAGCTAATCGTGAGAGCTTGTGATGGGCTAAGTTGGGACACCCCTGCAGGGTTATGATCTTTCGAAAGTCGTGCCCACGGTTATGTGGCAGATTGGAATTTGTTAATGTCCGGTTGTAGAAAACTTGACAGAGGATCCGAAGTAAAACACACAACTGTGTGAGTAACAGTGACTGTCTCTTTTCACTTTGAGAAGAGAACACGGTGGGGTTATGTTTGACTCGTAAGTAGTTCAGGATCTTTAGCGATCACTACTAGTTGCGACCGTTTGCGTAGATGCTCATCTTATTCTTGTACTCGTAAGTTAGCCACCATATTTTGCTTAGCCGCTGCTGCAACCTCACCACTTTACCTCTTCCTACCCATAAAGCTTTGCTAGTCTTGATACCCATGGTTATGGGATTGCTGAGTCCTCGTGGCTCACAGATACTACAACACCAGATGCAGGTTCAGCCGAGAATGATGCAGGAGCTGGTTCAAGTACTTCCGGGAGTTCCATGAAGAGAGTGGCCGTATGCTTGTGACGTTTTTCGATGATCAGTAGTGGTTTCAACTAGGGGCGATTCAGACCTATGGCTTTATGTTTTGGTATCTTTCTTTTGGATCTTTGCCCGTAGTCGGGTTGTGATGTTTTGAATGATGTTTTGCTTATGTGATTTATTGTGTGAAGTGGCGAGTGTAAGCTAACTATCTCCTTTTGCAATTTCATCCCTATTTTTACATGAGTCGTGCAAAGATACCAAACTTGAGATCATTCCAGAATGGGCTTATACCTTTAAGTCGTGCCTCGACACGTAGGAGGTATAGTCCCATCCTGGGCATTACAGCCCCCCCCCTACAGGTCACGCCCCCTGCCTCATCGGCCCCACGTCTCGCCCCCGGTGCCCTCCTTCCTCCTATGTATACCTACGTACCCCGAAACCATCAGACGAACAGAGAAAACCCTAGTTCCACCGCCGCAACCTTCTGTTCCCATGAGATCCCATCTTGGGGCCTGTTCCGGAGCTCCGCCGGAGGGGGGATCTACCACGAAGTGCTTCCACATCATCATCATCGCCTCACCATGAGTTGTGAGTAGTTTACCACACACCTCCGGGTCCATAGTTAGTATCGAGATGGCTTCTTCTCTCTCTTTGGATCTCGATACCAAGTTCTCCTCGGTCTTCGAGGAGATCTATTCGATGTAATCTCTTTTTGTGGTGTGTTCGTCGAGATCCGATGAATTGTGGGTTTATGATCAAGATTATCTATGAGAAATATATGGTTCTTTTCTGAACTCTTTTATGTATGATTATAATATCCTTGCAAGTCTCTCCAAATTATTGGTTTGGTTTGGCCTACTAGATCTATAGTTCTTGCAATGGGAGAAGTGCTTGGCTTTGGGTTCAATCTTGCGGTGTCCTTTCCCAGTGACAGTAGGGGCAGCAAGGTACATATTGTATTGTTGCCATCGAGGAGAAAAAGATGGGGTTTATATCATATTGCTTGAGTTTATCCCTCTACATCATTTCATCTTGCTTAAGGCGCTACTCTGTTCTTATGAACTTAATACTCTAGATGCATGCTGGAGAGCGGTCGATGTGTGGAGTAATAGTAGTAGATGCGGAATCATTTTGGTCTACTTGTTTCGGACGTGATGCCTATATATAATGATCATGCCTAGATATTCTCATAATGATTCGCTTTTCTATCAATTGCTCGACAGTAATTTATTTACCCACCGTAGAATTCTGCTATCATGAGAGAAGCCACTAGAGAAACATATGCCCCCGGGTCTATTCTCAACATATCAATCTACAATCTACTTTACTTTTCCGCTTTTACTTTCTGTTCTTATATCCAAAAGTATCAAACTATCAGATCTATCAGATCTCACTTCCGTAAGTGACCGTAAAGGGATTGACAACCCCTTATTGCGTTGGCTGCGAAGTTCTTATTTGTTTGTGCATGTGCGAGGGACTCGCGCGTGGTCTCCTACTGGATTGATACCTTGGTTCTCCAAAACTGAGGGAAATACTTACGCTACTGTGCTGCATCACCCATTCCTCTTCGAGGGAATACAACGCAATCTCGAGAAGAAGCAAGAAGAATTTATGGCGCCGTTAACGGGGAGGCTTACGCAAAAGTCATATACCAAGTGCCTATCACATACCCTTATCCTTCGCATTACATTTATTTGCCTCTCGTTTTCCGCTCCCCCACTTCACCCTTGCCGTTTTATTTGCCCTTGTTTTTGCCGTGTGTTTACCGTTCGCTTTTCCTTGCCATCATGGCTAGTCCCTTATCCGCTCCTTTGTCTCCCGAGTTTGAAGTTTTTCACTTGAAGCAAAAGCAAGAAGAAACATAAAAGATGCTTGGTTTAGGATGATGGAATCTTATCGTAAGTGCACCTTAGAGGTGAATTTTAGAATCTTGCTTCGCAATTTTTATGTGGGATTAAATATGTCCCATAGACAACTCTTGGATTGCGTTACCAAAGGGAATTTTATCGAAGTTGATCCTAGTATTGCGCATGAAATTATAGAGGGAAGAGTGGGAACACTACCTCCACAAAAAGGGTCACATCCGGCCCAGGAAGGGACACAAGTTTTTGAGAAAATTTGCGAGGTAACAAAAATATTATAAAAGTCTCTTGAACCTCCTAAGAGTGTTAGTGGGAATCTCCACCACATGAATATGTTGATTACCCTTTGTAATAAGCGGTTGGATTCTTTAGATCTAAAGATTTCCGAATATGAAGGTAAACGTAAAGAACCTCCCGGATTTGAGCTTGACACCATTAAAAGGGTGAAAACCAAAGATCGCAATACCTAGATCTATCCATGTATCGTGCCTAGCTAGGGGCGTAAAACGATAGCGCTTGTTGGGAGGCAACCCAATTTTTTGTTTTTTGTTTTTGCTTCTGTTTAGGAATAAATATTGCATCTAGCTTCTGTTTAGATGTGGTTTTGTGTTTTAATTACTATTTGTGCCAAGTAGAACCTTTGGGAAGACTTGTGTGAAGTTTATATGATCTTGCTGTAAAAAAGCAGAATCGTTAGCGCTGACTAGAATGGTCACCAGATTTTGCTGGAGTGTGCTATTTAGTTGATTCTTTTTGCAGATGATTAATAGACAAATTCCTCACGTTTACCAATTTATTTCAATATTTTGGAGTTACAGAAGTATGCGAAAGTTACAGATTACTACGGACTGTTCTGTTGTTGACAGATTCTGTTTTTCATGTGTTGTTTGCTTATTTTGATGAATCTATGAGCAGTATTGGGGAGTATGAATCATAGAGAATTTGGAATACAGTAGGTTTAACACCAATATAAACAAAGAATGAGTTCATTACAGTACCTTTGAGTAGTGTTTTGTTTTTTTATACTAACGGAGCTCACAAGATTTTTGTCTAAGTTTTGTGTTGTGAAGTTTTCAAGTTTTGAGTATTGCTTTGATGGACTATAGAACAAAGAGTGGCAAGAGCCTAAGCTTGGGGATGCCCAAGGCACCCCAAGGTAAAATTCAAGGACAACCAAAAGCCTAAGCTTGTGGATGCCCCGGGAAGGCATCTAGAGCATCTTCTACACCTTCAGTTTTTGTATTGGAAGAAGAAATGCACTGTTCGTTCCATCAAAGTGGGTGAGGAGAACACTAAATTTTTTCATGCTCTGGCAACTGAGAGATTCAGGCATAAATCTATAGCTTCTCTGCGCTTGGATGATGGCTCCATTATTTCTGATCATGATGAAATGGCTTCTGTTATCTGGCAAACTTTTAAATGCAGAATGGGAACTAGTCAAGGTATTCAAATGTCTTTTGATCTCTCTTCTATTTTGAGCAAGGTGGAGGGTCTTGGCTCCCAGACAAAAATGTTCACCAAGGAGGAGATGGGTAACACTGTCAAGAGCATGCCTATTGACAAGTCCCCTGGGCCAGATGGATTTAATGGTCTCTTTTTCAAGAAGTGTTGGCCCATTATCAGTCAAGATTTCTATGATTTAGCTTCTACTTTTCATGAGGGGACAGCTAACTTGGAGAACATCAACTATTCATATATCACCCTGGTCCCTAAGAAAAGATCTCCTGAAACTGTTAATGATTATAGGCCTATATCTCTCACTGGTATGGGGGTGAAATTTCTCTCAAAGATGGCTGCCAATAGATTACAGTTGGATATTATGAGGTGTCTGCATAAAAACCAATATGGGTTCATTAAATCCAGGAATATTCAGGACTGTGTTGCTTGGACTTTGGAGTACCTACATCAGTGCCATCAGTCTAAAAGGCCTATTATCATTCTTAAGATGGATTTTGAGAAGACTTTTGATTCAATTGAGCATGAGGCTATTTTTCAAATTTTGAGGCACAAAGGATTTAATGAGAAATGGATTTCCTGGGTTAAGCAATTTCTGGCATCTGGAACATCTTCTGTCCTCCTAAATGGGGTTCCAGGAAAGCAGTTTAGATGTAAGAAGGGGGCTAGGCAGGGTGACCCTCTTTCACCTCTCCTTTTTGCCATTGCTGCAGACCTACTTCTGTCAGTTGTCAATGATATGCTTCATAAAGGTCTTCTTGAGCTCCCTATTCCCTGCCATGATAGGGATTATCCAATCATTCAGTATGCTGATGACACCCTTATTATTTTGCCTGCTGAAGAATCACAATTGATGTCCTTAAAGAAAATGTTGATTCTATTTTCAAACTCCACTAGGTTGCATGTCAACTATCATAAGTCATCCATGCTGCCTATTAATGTGGGCCCAGTGGAGGATGCTAGGCTGGGCTCAGTCTTTGGTAGTGTGGTGGGCACACTTCCTTTTACCTATCTTAGGCTACCTGTGGGCATTACTAAACCTAAGATCATGGACTTAATGCCTCTGGTTGACATCATGGAGAGGAAACTTTCTGTCAGCTCCTCTTTTCTTGCTCATGGAGGAAGACTGCAGTATCTTCTCTCTGCACTCTCTTCTGTGCCAATCTTCTTCTTGTGTAGTCTGGACCTACCATCTGGTATTCTCAAGCAATTGGAGCAGATTCAAAGGCAATGTCTCTGGAGGAAGTATGGGCAAGATTCTGGTTAGTCCCTGGCTGCTTGGGGATTGGTCTGCAGACCAAAGAATAAAGGGGGACTGGGTATTTTAAATCTGAAGCTGCAGAATGAAGCCCTGCTTCTCAAACATGTCAGAAAATTCTACAATAAGGTTGATGTGCCTTGGGTCCACCTGATTTGGAACACTTACTACCATGGTAGAGTTCCTCATGCTACATTTATTTGTGGCTCTTTCTGGTGGAGAGATTTATGTAAGTTAATGGATAAATTCAGAATGGTCAGTGCTGTGCAGGTTAATAAGGGGGACACAGTTTTATTTTGGTCTAATGCTTGGCCCTTGGGGGGCTCCTCTACCCCTCTTAAGCAGAGGTTTGTAAGGTTATTCTCTTTTGCCATGGATCCTGCCATCTCTGCTACTGAGATCTTTGAGATGACTGAGCTCTCCTCTCTCTTTCTTTTACCACTCTCTGAGAGAGCTTATGGTGAGCTTCTGTCTCTGCAAAACCTCCTTTAGCACTCCAAGCAAAACTCTCAGCTCAATTATATTTGGGTATGGAAGGAAGATGGCAAGGGCTACACTGCTAAGAAATACTACTCCTTCTTGCACAAGCATATTGTTGTCAACCCAATTTTATCATGGGTTTGGGCTAGTTGCTGCACTATGAGAATCAAGTTCTTTGCTTGGATGTTGATCATGGATAGGCTGAACACTCAGGATATGCTTGCGAGACGACATTGGAATGTATCTGATTCAAACATCTATGTTCTCTGTCCAACATGCACTAAAGAGACCAGAGACCACCTCTTCTTTTATTGTAATTTCAGTTGCAGGGTGTGGAATTATCTTCAAATTAATTGGATGGCTGGAGATGACATGATTGCCACTGCATACCAAACCAGAAGAGATTTTGGCAAGCCTTTCTTCTCAGAAGTGGTCTTCATGGCATGCTTGAACATTTGGAATATCAGGAATGATAAAGTCTTTAGAAATATTTCTCCTTCTTTTCGTAGGTGGCGAGCTAATTTTATTTTGGACATTTCCCTTTTGTCTCATAGAATTAAGCCTAAGTTCAAAGAGGACCTGCTTAAATGGATTTCCTTTTTGCCTCCTTGAGGTTAGTTAGCTTGTCTCCTTTTTATTTTTTATTTTTCTTTGGATCTCTTTGACCTTGTACATTTTGTAAATCTGTACAGTTCTTGGTTGGAATAAAATTGATGTGGGGCCCTAGCCCTACAGTTTCAGGTCAAAAAACTATACTCGGTGCTATATTTTTATTCACCACTTGATATGTGTTTTACTTGGAGTGTCATGTATAATTTGAGAGTTTACTTGTTAGTTTGCCACAATTATCCTTGCTGGACACCTTTTAGAGAGAGATAAATATGGCCTAGGAATTGTTAGAACACTCTATGTGCTTCAGTTATATCTTTTGAGCTGAATAGTTTGCTCTAGTGCTTCACTTATATCTTTTAGAGCACGGTGATAATTTTATTTGGTAGAAATTGTCGATCTCTCATGCTTCACTTATATCCTTTTGAGAGTCTATTAAAACAGCATGGTAATGTGCATTGGCTATAAAACTAGCCTTTCACATGATAGGCATCCAAGATCAATGTAGTAAAAAACGTTCATACTAAGTGGATTGAATATGATGAGAAGTTCAATGCTTGATAATTGTTTTGAGATATGAGGATAGTGATATTAGAGTCATGCTAGTGGAGTTGTTATGAAATTGAGAAATACTTGTGTTAAAGTTAGTGATTCCCGTAGCATGCACGTATGGTGAACCGCTATGTGACGAAGTTAGAGCATGAGGTATTTGTAGAGTGTCATCCTTTATGTGGAGGTCGGGGGCGTGCGATGGTTAACTCCTACCAACCTCCCCCCTAGGAGCATGCGTTGATTGCTTTGTTTTGATGACTCGTAAATTTTTGCAATAAGTATATGAGTTCTTATGACTAATGTTGAGTCCATGGATTATACGCACTCTCACCCTTCCACCATTGCTAGCCTCTCTAGTACCGCGCAACTTTTGCCAGTACCATACACCCACTATATACCTTCCTCAAAACAGCCACCATATATCTTCCTCAAAACAGCCACCATACCTACCTATCATGGCATTTCCATAGCCACTCCGAGATATATTGCCATGCAACTTTCCACCGTTCCGTTCATATGACACGCTTCATATTGTCATATTGCCATGCATGATCATGTAGTTGACATCGTGTTTGTGGCAAAGCCACCCTGCATAATTGTCGGGGCCGGATTTCGGGAACACAATATTCCAGAAATTAACCCCTAGTGTCATCACCAGCCCAGGATTGCTGTTACTGGTGGACACATCCTTGTTACAGGTTACCAAGCATTTACAAGAATTTTATACAAGACCATAACGGTCTACTGATATAACAATGACTCCGGTGGTGGATGAAGAAATTGGCTTGTGGATCTCCAACATCGATGGGGCTCCATTCCAACAGGAACAGCTGACCCGGATAATTCCTATCCTGCGTGGCTGCACTCCTAGGCTTCGCACGGACGTCACTGTGGTATTCCTTGAAGAACTCCTAACCTGGCCAAGTAAATAGCCAGGGACAAGCCTGTGAGTACGTTTGAATGTACTCGCAAACATCATGGACGCAAGATATAACAAATGCAGCAAATCAATAATAAGGTCATGGTGAATTAAACTATATGCACATGCTCATGATACTTATATTAAATGCATGCTGACAGGAATTAAAACATGGCATGATGAAAAATAATTATTACAGAAAAATAAATATTAGCACCAATAAAATCTAACAGAAATGCCGATCGGGTGTCAAGTGACACCACGGTCGGTCTTGAAAAGAAATGCCAGACGGGTGTCTAAAAGAGAAATCGGACGATACCATCCGAGAACTCAGGCGACGCCACGAAAGGACTTGAAAAGAAATGCCAATCGGGTGTCCACAAGAGTAGTGGCGTGATAAACCGCCTGACACTCGAGGGACGCCACAGAAAGGACTTGGAAATAAAGGCGAGTGTCCGGGGTAGTCTAGCCAGCCCCTGAGACATTCTGGAAAATAAAAATAAGAGCAGAGGTTAGTTCACAAATATAATCATATCATCAAATATACTAATGATAACACCAGTAGCAAAGATAATTATCCTGCAAAATAACCATGCTCGACTCTTAAATATTTCCTCCGGAGACCGACAACAAGACCGACACTTGATCAACCCAGACTGTAATCCTTAACCGCGGACACGGCTATTCGAATAGGTTTCTAAACTCTGCAGAGGGTGTACTCTTTACCCGCAAGTATAGGATTTCTTTAATCAGTATCGGGACACTGACTAATTCCCATTACGGTCTTTGGGTTGAAAACACACCTAACCAGCACACACCAGCTTAACTTTTCCGCTGCCAGGAGTCACCCAAAACAACAGTTAAGTAAAACTCTAAGTGGGAAGGCTACAACCTCCAATAGCATGGGATCACTATTCAAACGCGCGGATTACAAGGGTACATTCCCTCTCGGCTACAACCGGAAACACCCATGCCCCCGGACCATGTGGCATGCCTACCGGATGCACCCGGTATCTTCCACCATGGCCTCTCTGTACGGTGTGTGCACGGAAAGGGGTTGACAACTTACTAAACCATACCCTACCCGTGGTAGAGACAAGTGGCAGCACGATTCAAGTATGGGGTTACTGGAACAAGACTCGATCTACGGTCGACTCAGGAGGCTAATGTTTCTTGCAGGGTTAGCACAACAAAACTTATTCCCTCAACAGTTTCACCAGGACAGGGCTACAACCCTTGCCTGCTTCCACATATATCTCATGACACCACCGTGTCAAAAATGGCCCGTGCCCACCAGCACGTCCAAAACAGGAGCACACTCCTGGATTTTCATAATTTATGCATGTTGCAAATTTGAAGGGGATGCATGCAGGAGAAAGTATAATTATGACCATGCATGCATGCAATATTTCTATCCAAATGCCAAGTCTATTAAAAGTAACAAAACATGCCCTAAATATTCTAGCATGCAAACATTTATCATATCAAGTGTTCAAAATGCTTGCCTTAGATATGAAAAGGTGCTGGTTACTTGCAAGGAAACATCTCCCCTTCATTTCCTATTTTCAAAAAAAAAAATATCTAAATTTCCACACAATTCAAAAACAGCATAAAAAAAGTATTTCAAAAGTTTTTTTTTGAAATAAATACTAAAATAAACCAGAGGATATTTAAGGACTAACAGAGAAAGAATTAATTCATTTAGAGTTCATATGAATTAGTTATGGATTTACTAAGATGGAAAACATGATTAAAAGCAATATTTAAATCCATTAAACAGAAACTAAGCATAGTAAAATGTTCACTTAATTTAAATAAACAGAGCATGATTTTAGAAGTCTACAGAAATTGGAATAACTGGATTTGGATTTGAAATGTGCTCTGAGGAATTATTTGAAAACTGCTGGAAAAGATAAAGGAGATGGACAGAATTGCGCCCTGAGCGCTGTTTAGCTCCACGGCACCACTGGGCCGAGCCCGGTCATCTGGCTGCGGGAAGGAGGCGATGACGACGATGGCGTATTCCACGGAATACGCCTCCTTCGCGCGGAAACGGCTCCAAGTGGAAACCGCCTCCACTTACACAGCGGGGGCCCGCGGCTTGTGCCGCTGACGAGCGGGTCCCACCTGTCGGGTTTAAGCAGTGTCGTCGTCTCTCTCCCGCGACAGAGCGGGGCGCCGTTCCGGCGAACTTTGCCGGCGAACGGCGGGGTCCCTCGGAGAGATGGGACCACCGTCGTGCTCAGTAGGTCGTAGCGGTCCCGTGGGTACCCTCCTTGGTCGCCGGAGTAGGCGAGGTCGCCGACGGCGAGCACACCCGAAGAGCTCCGGCGGAGACGAGTTGGGCGTTTCGCCCATGGGCTATCTCCGGTGGAATGGAAAGGTGGAACGGGTTCGTGGATGCTCCGGGAGGCCGTTGGTGTAGATAGTAGGGGGGGGAGGCACTGGAGAGGTGGGTAGCCTCGAGGGGAGGGCGGTGGCAGAGGCGGCCGGAGTCGAGGGAGATGGCTCCTCCGGTCGTCTTTCTTGCTCGGGGAGGCTCGGGATGGTTTGCTGGAGGAGGGGAGAGGTGGAGATGAGGTGCCGGGGTGTTCGAGGTGGCTTAAATAAGCGGGGCGACGCGGTTCGGCGGGTTCCAGAGAACGGACGCGGCGGCGACGTGCATTCATGGAAAACGCGGACGGTGGCGAGTAGGCGTGGCCGGCGCGGTTAGGTGAGGGCGGGGCCCCTGCGAGTTAGATGCGGGGTTGTGCTGGCGGCCTCGGAGCGGAGCCAGGTGCCCCGAGTGGCGCCGTCCACGGCATGCAGCGACGGCGGCCTTTTAAGGCGGCGGGTGAGGCCGGTGAGGCTGGTGGCGAGGTGGCGGGGTTCTGTGGGGACGGCGGCTGTCCGCATTAATGCCAGGGGGGGCCGGTGGACTCAGGAGAAGCCGCGTGTCTCGGAGGTGGCGTGGCGGAGAAGGTTTTTGTCGGGCGGCGAGGAACGGTGGTGGTGGACGGTGGAAGGTGGCGCTAGGGGACGGGGAAGAGTGTCGGCGAGGTTCGGGTGGTCGAGCTGATCCGGTGGGAGGATCAGGATGAACGAGGGAGGCAGCAGCAGCACGACAGCAGCTCGATGCCGGCGGCTGCAAAAAGTGTGCTCTGGACGCGCTCTGGACACGCACACCACGTGTTCGAAGTAATGCCAGCGTGGGCTACAGTGGTCTAAACGAGGTGATCTTTGGCATGGTGGTGACTAGTAAGTTGACAAGGATGTTGGACACGTTGGTTGAGTCAGATGACTAAGTGCCCAATGCAAGTTTAGAGGGGCAAGACTCCTGCCATGCACACAGTGTGCTTGATGAAATGCTAGGGCTATTTAGAATATTCCTATGAAAGTGGTATTTGGCAGATTGGTGTCTCATTAGGTGTGAGAGATGATAGTGAAGTTGGTTTGGAAAAAGGAGATACTTTCTAGTGCAAGTTGTGGAGGATTTCAGTTCTGGACAGAAATTTGGGGACTATATTTGGTGCAATAAAAAGAGGAATTTGGATCTGATCTTCTGGAGTTAAGGGTTTGGTAGGAGGAACTAGAAGATTGCAAAGGCTCAGAATTTTTGGAGCAAGGAATAATAGGGTTGTAGTAGAAACCTAGAAGATGGACAGAAATGAAAAAGAGGGTGTTTCACTCAAAATTTGCAAAACACCAAGTTGGGTTTTTGTACCAATGTGACATATAGGCATCACATGACCTCCCAGAAATATGGTGGAATTATTGGAGAATTATTTAAAATAGAAGAAGTGCAACAGAAGCATTTAAAACACTGCAAAAGCTATTAAAAGAAAATTCTAAGGCAGAATTTTATTATGAAAATAATTTCTAATGTTATCAAACAAATAAAGGAAGGACCCAAGATACAACCAGAGCCCACAAAATAATTCCAAAAAGATTTATTATAAGAAGAGAAGATTTTCTAAGTCAGGAATAGAAAAGGCTCTGAAAATTATAAAAGGGCCTATTGTAATTTAAAAAATATTTATTTCTGGCCAAATTTTATTTACTGAAAAAGTGGTTAAAATTTTGGGGTGTGACAATAATTTTTCATATATGTCACTCTTGATTCATTGCACATCCTAGTACACCGTCGGAGGCATTCATATAGAGTCATACTTTGTTCTAGTATCGAGTTGTAAATCAATATAAGTGTGATGATCATCATTATTAGAGCATTGTTCCATGTGAGGAAAGGCCAAACAAAGAAAATGCCCCTCCAAAAAAAGGAAAAGAAAAAGGGACAATTTCTACTATCTTTTTCCACACTTGTGCTTCAAAGTAGCACCATGTTCTTCATGATAGAGAGTCTCATGTTTAGTCACTTTTCATATATTAGTGGGAATTTTCATTATAGAACTTGGCTTGTATATTCCAACGATGGGCTTCCTCAAATGCCCTAGGTCTTCATGAGCAAGCAAGTTGGATGCACACCCACTTAGTCTCTTTTGTTGAGCTTTCATACATTTATAGCTCTAGTGCATCCGTTGCATGGCAATCCCTACTCACTCACATTGATATCTATTGATGGGCATCTCCATAGCCCGTTGATACGCCTAGTCGATGTGAGACTATCTCCCTCCTTTTTGTCTTCTCCACAACCATCACTCTATTCCACATAGTGCTATATCCATGGCTCACGCCCATGTATTGCGTGAAAGTTGAAAGGTTTGAAAGAATAGAGTATGAAAACAAGTGCTTGGCTGAAACCGGGGTTGTGCATGATATGAATATTTTGTGTGATGAAGAGGGAGCATAGCCATACTATATGATTTTGTAGGGATAACTTTCTTTAGCCATAGTATTTTGAGAAGACATGATTGCTTTGTTAGTATGCTTGAAGTATTATTATTTCTTATGTCAATATAAACTTTTGTCTTGAATCTTTCAGATCTAAACATTCATGCCACAATTAAGAGAATTACATTGAAAATTATGTTGGTTAGCATTCCACATCAAAAATTCTTTTTTATCATTTACCTACTCGAGGACGAGCAGGAATTGAGCTTGGGGCTGCTTGATACGTCTCCAACGTATCTTTAATTTTTTATTGTTCCATGCTATTATTTATGATGTTTCGGATGTTCAATGGGGATTGTTATACACTTTTAAATTATTTTTGGGACTAACCTATTAACACAAAGGCCCAGTCCAGATTGCTGTTTTTTTGCCTATTTTAGGGTTTTACAGAAAAGGAATATCAAACGGAGTCCAAACGGAATGAAACTACGGTAGAGATATTTTTGGAGCAAAATACGCACGGGAGACTTGTGAACCACGGAGTAGGGCTTACGTGGCGTCCACGAGGGTGGGGGTGCCCCCCTACAGGGCGTGCCCCCTGCCTCGTGGGCCCCACGTCTGGCCCCCGGTGCCCTCCTTCCTCCTATATATACCTACGTACCCCGAAACCATCAGACGAACAAAGAAAACCCTAGTTCCACCGTCACAACCTTTTGTTCCCATGAGATCCCATCTTGGGGCCTCTTCCGGAGCTCCGCCAGAGGGGGAATCTACCACGGAGTGCTTCTACATCATCATCATCGCCTCACCATGAGTTGTGAGTAGTTTACCACAGACCTTCGGGTCCATAGTTAGTATCTAGATAGCTTCTTCTCTCTCTTTGGATCTCAATACCAAGTTCTCCTCGGTCTTCGAGGAAATCTATTCAATGTAATCTCTTTTTGCGGTGTGTTTGTCGAGATTCGATGAATTGTGGGTTTATGATCAAGATTATCTATGAGAAATATTTGGTTCTTTTCTGAACTCTTTTATGTATGATTATAATATCCTTGCAAGTCTCTTCAAATTATTGGTTTGGTTTGGCCTACTATATCTATAGTTCTTGCAATGGGAGAAGTGCTTGGCTTTGGGTTCAATCTTGCGGTGTCCTTTCCTAGTGACAGTAGGGACAGCAAGGCACGTATTGTATTGTTTCCATTGAAGATAAAAAGATGGGGTTTATATCATATTGCATGAGTTTATCCCTCTACATCATGTCATCTTGCTTAAGGCGTTACTCTGTTCTTATGAACTTAATACTCTAGATGCATGTTGGATAGCGTTCGATGTGTGGAGCAATAGTAGTAGATGCAGAATCGTTTCGGTCTACTTGTTTCGGACATGATGCCTATATATAATGATCATGCCTAGATATTCTCATAATTATTCGCTTTTCTATCAATTGCTCGACAGTAATTTGTTTACTCGCTGTAGAATTCTGCTATCGTGAGAGAAGCCACTAGAGAAACCTATGGCCCCCGGGTCTATTCTCAACATATCAATCTACAATCTACTTTACTTTTCCGCTTTTACTTTCTGTTCTGATATGCAAAAATACCAAAAATATCAAACGATCATATCTATCAGATCTCACATTCGTAAGTGACTGTAAAGGGATTGACAACCCCTTATCGCGTTGGCTGCGAAGCTCTTATTTGTTTGTGCAGGTGTGAGGGACTCGCGCGTGGTCTCCTACTAGATTGATACCTTGGTTCTCAAAAACTGAGGGAAATACTTACGCTATTGTGCTGCATCACCCTTTCCTCTTTGAGGGAATACAACGCAAGCTCGAGATGTAGCATACCTCCTTGCCAAACTCATGGCAAGGTACACAACAGGTTTGGTACACATCATGGTATACTTGATAAAACCTATGGCTGATGCATAGGGAATGACTTTCATTCTTTCTCTATCTTCTGCCATGGTCGGGTTTTGAGTCTTAATCAACTTCATACCTTATAACTCAGGCAAGAACTGCTTCTCTGACTGATCCATTTTGACATATTTCAAAATCTTTATCAAGGTATGTACTAATTGGAAATCTGATCAAGCGTCATGATCTATCTCTATAGATCTAGGTGCATAATATGTAAGCAGCTTCACCGAGGTCTTTTATTGAAAAACTCGTTTTAAACAATCCATTATGTTTCCCAGAAAATTCCGCATCATTTCCGATCAACAATATGTCATTCACATATACTTATCAAAAATGTTGTAGTGCTCCCACTCACTTTCTTGTAAATATAGGCTTCACCGTAAGTCTGTATAAATCCATATGCTTTGATCACCTTATCAAAGCATATATTTCAACTCCGAGATGCTTGCACCAGTCCATACATGTATCGCTGGAGCTTGCACACTTTGTTAGCACCTTTAGGATTGACAAAACCTTCTGATTGCATCATATATACAACTCTTCATTAATAAATCTATTAAGGAATACAATTTTGTTATCCATTTGCCAGATTTCATAAAATGCAGCAATTGCTAACATGATTCGGACAGACTTAAGCATCGCTACGAGTGAGAAAGTCTCATCGTAGTCAACTTCTTGGACTTGTCGAAAACCTTTCGCAACAAGTCAAGCTTTGTAGACAGTAACACTACCATCAGCGTCCGTCTTCCTCCTGAAAATCCATTTATTCTCAATGGCTTGCCGATCATCGGACAAGTCAACCAAAGTCCACACTTTGTTCTCATACATGGATCCTATCTGAGATTTCATGGCTTCAAGCCATTTTGCGGAATCTGGGCTCATCATCGCTTCCTCATAGTTCGTAGATTCATCATGGTTTAGTAACATGACTTCCAGAACCGGGTTACCGTACCATTCTGGCGCGGAACGCACTCTGGTTGACCTACGAGGTTCAGTAGTAACTTGATATGAAGTTTCATGATCATCATCATTAGCTTCCTCACTGATTGGTGTAGGAATCACTGGAACTGGTTTCTGTGATGTACTACTTTCCAATTCGGGAGAAGGTACAATTACCTCATCAAGTTCCACTTTCCTCCCACTCACTTCTTTCGAGAGAAACTCGTTCTCTCGAAAGGATCCATTCTTAGCAACGAATATCTTGCCTTCGGCTCTGTGATAGAAGGTGTACCCAACAGTTTCCTTTGGGTATCCTATAAAGACACATTTCTCCGACTTGGGTTCGATCTTATCAGGTTGAAGCTTTTTCACATAAGCATCGCAGCCCCAAACTTTAAGAAACGACAACTTTGGTTTCTTGCCAAACCACAGTTCATAAAGCATCGTCTCAACGGATTTAGATGGTGCCCTATTTAATGTGAATGCAATTGTCTCTAATGCATAACCCCAAAACGATAGTGGTAAATCGGTAAGAGACATCATAGATCGCACCATATCTAATTAAGTACGGTTACGACGTTCAGACACACCATTACGCTGTGGTGTTCGAGGTGGCGTGAGTTGTGAAACCTTTCCACATTGTTTCAAATGAAGACCAAACTCATAACTCAAATATCCGCCTCCGCGATCAGATCGTAGAAACTTTATTTCCTTGTTACGATGATTCTCTACTTCACTCTGGAATTCTTTGAACTTTTCAAATGTTTCAGACTTGTGCTTCATCAAGTAGATATACCCATATCTGCTCGAATCATCAGTGAAGGCGAGAAAACAATGATACCCGCCGCGAGCATCAACACTCCTTGGTCTGCATACATCAGTATGTACTATTTCCAATAAGTCACTTGCTCTCTCCATTGTTCCGGAGAACGGAGTTTTAGTCATCTTGCCCATGAGGCATGGTTCGCAAGCATCAAATTATTCATAATCAAGTGATTCCAAAAGTTCATCAGTATGGAGTTTCTTCATGCGCTTTACACCAATATAACCTAAACGGCAGTGCCACAAGTATGTTGCACTATCATTATTAACTCTGCATTTTTTGGCTTCAATATTATGAATATGTGTATTTACTACGATCGAGATTCAATAAACCATTCACCTTGGATGTATGACCATACAAGGTTTTATTCATGTAAACAGAATAACAATTATTCTCACACTTAAATGAATAACCGTATTGCAATAAACATGATCCAATCTTGTTCATGCTCAACGCAAACACCAAATCACATTCATTTTGATTTAACACTAATCCCGAAAGTATAGGGAGTGTGCGATGATGATCATGTCAATATTGGAACTACTTCCAATGCACATCGTCACCTCACCCTCAACTAGTCTTTGTTTATTCTGTAACTCCTGTTTCAAGTTACTAATCTTAGCAACCGAACAAGTATCAAATACCCAGGGGCTACTATGAACACTAGCGAGGTACACCATATCAATAACATGTATATCAAATATACCTTTGTTCACTTTGCCATCCTTCTTATCCGCCAAATATTCGGGGAACTTCCGCTTACAGTGACCATTTTCTTTGCAGTTAGAAGCACTCAGTTTCCGGCTTTGGGCTTCTTCACGGGAGTGACAACTTGCTTGCCATTCTTCTTGAAGTTCCCTTTCTTCCCCTTGCCCTTTTCTTGAAACTAGTGGTCTTGTTAACCATCAACAATTGAGGCTCTTTCTTGATTTCTAACTTCGTTGTTTTCAGCATCACTAAGAGCTCAGGAATCATTTTCGTCATCCCTTGCATATTATAGTTCATCACAAAGTTCTAGTAACTTGGTGATAGTGACTAGAGAACTCTGTCAATCACTCTCTTATCTGGAAGATTAACTCCCACTTGATTCAAGTGATTGTAGTACTCAGACATTCTGAGCACATGCTCATTGGTTGAGCTATTCTCCTCCATCTTGTAGGCAAAGTACTGTCAGAGGTCTCATACCTCTCGACACGGGCATGAGTATGAAATACTAATTTCAACTCTTGGAACATCTTATATGCTCCGTGGTGTTCAAAACATTTTTGAAGTCCCGGTTATAAGCCGTAAAGCATGGGGCACTATACTATTAAGTAGACATCATTTTGAGCTTTGCCAAACGTTCATAACGTTTGCATCTGCTCCTGCAATAGATCTGTCACCTAGCGGTGTATCAAGGTGCAGCAATGACGATAATCCTCAGATCACGGAACAAGTCCGCATCATTGCTACTATCATCTTTCAACTTAGTTTTCTCTAGGAACATATCAAAAAACATAGGGGAGCTATAACACGAGCTATTGATCTACAACATAATTTGCAAATACTATCAGGATTAAGTTCATGATAAATTAAAGTTCAATTAATCATATTACTTAAGAACTCCCATTTAGATAGACATCCCTCTAGTCATCTAAATGATCCAAATCAACTAAACCATGTCCGATCATCACATGAGATGGAGTAGTTTTCAATGGTCAACATCTTATGTTGATCATATCTACTATAAGATTCACGCTCGACCTTTCGGTCTCCAGTGTTCCGAGGCCATGTATGTACATGCTAGGCTCGTCAAGCTTAACCCGAGTATTCTGCGTGTGCAAAACTGTCTTACACCCGTTGTATTTGAACGTAGAGCTTACCACACCCGATCATCATGTGGTGTCTCGACATGACGAACTTTCTCAACAGTGCATACTCAGGGAGAACACTTGTACCTTGAAATTTTGTAAGGGATCATCTTATAATGCTACCGCCGTACTAAGCAAAATAAGAAGCATAATAAGATAAACATCACATGCAATCAAAATATGTGACATGATATGGCCATCATCATCTTGTGCTTTTGATCTCCATCTCCAAAGCATCGTCATGATCTTCATCGTCACCGGCTAGACACCATGATCTTCATTGTAGCGTCATGGTCGTCTCGCCAACTATTGCTACTACTACTATCGCTAACTCATAGTGATAAAGTAAAGCAAATACATGGCCTTCGCAATTCATACAATAAAGAGACAACCATAAGGCTCCTGCCGGTTGCCGATAACTTTACAAAACATGGTCATCTCATACCATAACATATAACTCATCATGTCTTGACCATATCACATCACAACATGCCCTGCAAAAAACAAGTTAGATGTCCTCTACTTTGTTGTTGCAAGTTTTACGTGGCTGCTACGGGCTCAGCAAGAACCGTTCTTACCTACACATACAAAAACCACAATGATTTTTCATCAAGTATGTGTTGTTTTAACCTTCACAAGGACCGGGCGTAGCCACACTTGATTCAACTAAAGTTGGAGAAACTGACACCCGCCAGCCACCTGTGTGCGAAGCACGTCGGTAGAACCAGTCTCGCGTAAGCGTACGCGTAATGTCGGTCCGGGCCACTTCATCTCACAATACCGCCGAATCAAAGTATGACATGCTAGTAAGCAGTATGACTATTATCGCCCACAACTCATTGTGTTCTACTCGTGCATATCATCTACGCATAGACCTGGCTCTGATACCACTGTTGGGGAACGTAGTATTTCAAAAAAAATCCTACGATCACGCAGGATCTATCTACTAGAAGCATAGCAACGAGAGGGGAGAGTGTGTCTACGTACCCTCGTAGACCGAAAGCGGAAGCGTCTAGTGACGCAGTTGATGTAGTCGAACGTCATCGCGATCCAACCGATCCAAGTACCAAACGTACGACACCTCCGTGTTCAGCACACGTTCACCTGATGACGTCCCACGAGCTCTTGAACCAGTTGAGCGTCACGGGGGAGTTTCGTCAGCACGACGGCGTGGTGACGGCCATGATGAAGCTACCGGCGCAGGGCTTCGACTAAGCACTGCAACAATATGACCTAGGTGTGTATCTGTGGAGGGGGGCACCACACACGGCTAAGACAAATCTTGGAGTGCCTTTGGGGTGCTCCCTAGCCATGTATATAAAGGAGGGAGGAGGAGGAGGCCGGCCCTAGAGGGGGCGCGCCAAGTGTGGGGAGTCCTACTAGGACTCCCAAGTCCTAGTAGGATTCCTATTTTCCTTTCCGGAGTAGGAGAGAAGAAAGAGGGAAAGAGAGAGGGAGTAGGAAAGGGCAAGGTGGGGCGCCTGAAGGAAATATGCCCTAGAGGCAATAATAAAGTTATTATTTATTTCCTTATATCGTGATAAATGTTTATTATTCATGCTAGAATTGTATTAACCGGAAACTTAGTACATGTGTGAATACATAGACAAAACAGAGTGTCCCTCGTATGCCTCTACTAGACTAGCTCATTAATCAAAGATGGTTATGTTTCCTAGCCATAGACATGAGTTGTCATTTGATCAATGGGATCACATCATTAGGAGAATGATGTGATGGACAAGACCCATCCGTTAGCTTAGCACTATGATCGTTTAGTTTTACTGCTATTGCTTTCTTCATGACTTATACATGTTCCTATGACTATGAGATTATGCAACTCCCGAATACCGGAGTAACACCTTATGTGCTATCAAACGTCACAATGTAACTGGGTGATTATAAAGATGCTCTACAGGTGTCTCCGAAGGTATTCGTGGTGTTGGCATAGATCAAGAATAGGATTTGTCACTCCGTGTGTCGGAGAGGTATCTCGGGGCCCTCTCGGTAAAACACATCATAATAAGCCTTGCAAGCAAATGACTAATCAGTTAGTCACGAGATGATGTATTACGAAACGAGTAAAGAGACTTGCCGGTAATGAGATTAAACTAGGTATTGAGATACCGACGATCGAATCTCAGGCAAGTAACATACCGATGACAAAGGGAACAACGTATGTTGTTATGCGGTTTGACCGATAAAGATCTTCGTAGAATATGTAGGAGCCAATATGAGCATCCAGGTTACGCTATTGGTTATTGACCGGAGATGAATCTCGGTCATGTCTACATAGTTCTCGAACCCGTAGGGTCCGCACGCTTAACGTTCGGTGACGATCGGTACTATGAGTTTATGTGTTTTGATGTACTGAAGGTAGTTTGGAGTCCCGGATGAGATCGGGGACATGACGAGGAGTCTCAAAATGGTCGAAACATAAAGATCGATATATTTGACAACTACATTCGGACATCAGAAAAGTTCCGAGTGATTCGGGTATTTTTCGGAGTACCGGAGAGTTACGGGAATTCGCTCGGGAGTATATGGGCCTTATTAGGATTTAGGGGAAAGAGAGAGGGGAGGTTGCGCGCCCCCCCAAGGCTTAGTCTGAATTGGACTAGGAGGAGGGCCGGCGCCCCCTCCTTCCTTCTCTTCTCTTTTCCCTTTCCTTCTCTCCTACTCCTACTACTTGGAAGGGCTCCTAGTTCAACTAGGAAAGGGGAAATCCTACTCCCAGTGGGAGTAGGACTCCCCTAGGGCGCGCCATAGAGAGGGCCGACCCTCCTCCTCCTCCACTCCTTTATATACGGGGGTGGGGGCACCCCATGGACACACAAGTTGACATTGTTTTTAGCCGTGTGCGGTGCCCCCTCCACCATAATCCACCTCGGTCATATCGTAGAGGTGCTTAGGCGAAGCCCTGCGTCGGTAGCATCATCATCACCGTCATTATGCCGTCGTGCTGACGGAACTCTCCCTCGAAGCTCTACTGGATCATGAGTTCGTGGAACGTCACCGAGCTGGACGTGTGCAGATTGTGGAGGTGTCGTACGTTCGGTACTAGGATCGGTCGATCGTGAAGACGTACGACTACATCAACCGCGTTGTCGTAACGCTTCCGCTTTCGGTCTACGAGGGTACGTGGACAACACTCTCCCCTCTCGTTGCTATGAATCACCATGATCTTGCGTGTGCGTAGGAAATTTTTGAAATTACTACGTTCCCCAACAGTGGCATCATGAGCCAGGTTTATGTGTAGATGTTATATGCACGAGTAGAACACAAGTGAGTTGTGGACGATACTAGTCATACTGCTTACCAGCATGTCATACTTTGATTCAACGGTATAGTTAGATGAAGCGGCCCAGACCGACATTACGCATACGCTTACGCGAGACTGGTTCTACCGACATGCTTCGCACACAGGTGGCTGGCGGGTGTCAGTTTCTCCAACTTTAGTTGAATCAAGTGTGGCTACGCCCGGTCCTTGTGAAGGTTAAAACAACACATACTTGACAAAATATCGTTGTGGTTTTGATGCGTAGGTAAGAACGATTCTTGCTAAGCCCGTAGCAGCCACATAAAAACTTGTAACAATAAAGTAGAGGACGTCTAACTTGTTTTTGCAGGGCATGTTGTGATGTGATATGGTCAAGACATGATGAGTTATACGTTATTGTATGAGATGATCATGTTTTGTAAAGTTATCGGCAACTGGCAGGAGCCATATGGTTGTCGCTTTATTGTATGAAATACAATCGCCATGTAATTGCTTTACTTTATCACTAAGCGGTAGCGATAGTCGTAGAAGCAATAGTTGGCGAGACGACAACAATGCAATGATGGAGTCAAAGTGTCGCGCTGGTGACGATTGTGATCATGACGATGCTTTGGAGATGGAGATCAAAAGCACAAGATGATGATGGCCATATCATGTCACATATTTTGATTGCATGTGATGTTCATCTTATTTTGCTTAGTACGACGGTAGCATTATAAGATGATCCCTTACTAAATTTCAAGGTATAAGTGTTCTCCCTGAGTATGCACCATTGCGAAAGTTCGTCGTGCCGAGACACCACGTGATGATTGGGTGTGATAAGCTCTACGTTCACATACAACGGGTGCAAGCCAGTATTGCACATGCAGAATACTCGGGTTAAACTTGGCGAGCCTAGAATATGCAGATATGGCCTCGGAACACTGGAGACCGAAAGGTCGAGCGTGAAGCATATAGTAGATATGATCAACATAAGATGTTCAACATTGAAAACTACTCCATCTCACGTGATAATCGGACATGGTTTAGTTGATGTGGATCACGTGATCATTTAGATGACTTGAGGGATGTCTTGCTAAGTGGGAGTTCTTTAGTAATATGATTAATTGAACTTTAATTTATCATGAACTTAGTCCTGATAGTATTTGCAAATTATGTTGTAGATCAATAGCTCACGTTATAGCTCCCCTATGTTTTGATATGTTCCTAGAGAAAAACTAAGTTGAAAGATGTTAGTAGCAATGATGCGGACTAGGTCCGTGATATGAGGATTATACTCATTGTTGCACAGAAGTAATATGTCCTTGATGCACCGCTAGGTGACAGATCTATTGCAGGAGCAGATGCAAATGTTATGAACGTTTGGTAAAGCTCAAATATGATGTCTACTTAATAGTTTAGTGCACCATGCTTTACGGCTTAGATCCGGGACTTCAAAAAAGTTTTGTATGCCACGGAGCATATAAGATGTTCCAAGAGTTGAAATTAGTATTTCATACTCATGCCCGCGTCGAGAGGTATGAGACCTCCGACAGTACTTTGCCTACAAGATGGAGGAGAATAGCTCAACTAGTGAGCATGTGCTCAGATTGTCTGGGTACTACAATTGCTTGAATCAAGTGGGAGTTCATCTTCCGGATAAGATAGTAATTGACAAAGTTCTCTAGACACTATCACCAAGTTAGTAGAACTTCGTGATGAACTATAATATGCAAGGGATGACGAAAGTTATTCCCCAGCTCTTCGCGATGCTGAAATCGGCGAAGGTAGAAATCAAGAAAGAGCATCAAATGTTGATGGTTAACAAGACCACTTGTTTCAAGAAAAGGGCAAAGGGATAGAAGGGGAACTTCAAGAAGAATGACAAGCAAGTTTTCACTCCCGTGAAGAAACCCAAAGCTAAACTCAAGCCTGAAACTAATGACCCGTTTGGTTCAGGACAGGTAATGTATTCACTCATGTAATGAGGATGCACCGCATCTGCAGGGGGTTTCGGCAATGACGTGCTTTGTTTGGTTCGGCACAGGATTAGCGGAGACAGTATTGGAAACAGAATGGAAAAGAAAGAACTTGCGTTGTTATCCCAAACCGGAGCGAATGGCCGGTTTCGGTTGAGTGAATCGTCGTATCACAATACAGGGGAGAGGAAACCAGCCCAGCCCAAAACAAACGCATGTAACTGTTTCGTGAGCCATTGTAATCGTAAAACGATACATTACGACGAACCAAACGCATTGTAAGTTCTTCTACTGCAAAGGAAATGGTCACTGGAAGTGGAACTGCCCTAGATACTTGGCGGATAAGAAGGATGGCAAAGTGAACAAAGGTATATTTGATATACAGATTATTGATGTGTACTTTACTAGTGTTCATAGCAACCCATGGGATTTGATACCGGTTCAGTTGATAAAATTAGTAACTCGAAACAAGAGTTGCAGAATGAACAGAGACTAGTCAAAGGTGAAGTGATGATGTGTGTTGGAAGTGGTTCCAAGATCAATATGATCATCATCGCACACTCCTTATACTTTCAGGATTAGTGTAGATCCTAAATAAATGTTATTTGGCATTTGCGTTGAACATGAATATGATTTGATCATGTTTGTTGCAATACGGTTATTCATTTAAAGTCATAGAATAATTGTTATTATGTTTACATGAATAAAACCCTCAATGGTCATACACCCAATGAAAATAGTTTGTTGGATCTCGATCGTAGCAATACACATATTCATAATATTGAAGCCAAAAGATGCAAAGTTGATAATGATAGTGCAACTTATTTGTAGCACTGTCGTTTTGGTCATATTGGTGTAAAGCGCATGAAGGAACTCCATAATGATGGACTTTTGGAATCACTTTATTATGAATCACTTGGTGCTTGCGAACCGTGCATCATGGGTAAGATGACTAAAACTCCGTTCTCCGGAACAATGGAGCGAGCAATTGGTTTGCTGGAAATCATACATACTGATGTATGTGGACCAATGAGTGTTAAGGCTTGCGGCGGGTATCGTTATTTTCTGACCTTCACTGATGATTTGACCAGATATGGGTATATCTTCTTGATGAAACACAAGTCTGAAACATTTGAAAAGTTCAAATAATTTTCAGAATGAAGTAGAGAATCATCGTAACAAGAAAATAAAGTTTCTACGGTCTGATCGTGGAGGCGAATATTTGGGTTACGAGTTTGGTCTTCATTTAAAACAATGTGGAATATTTCACAACTCACGCCACCCGGAACACCACAGCGTAATGGTGTGTCCGAACGTCATAACCGTACTTTATTAGATATGGTGCGATCTATGATGTCTCTTACTGATTTACCACTATCGTTTTGGGGTTCTGTATTAGAGACAGCTGCATTCACGTTAAATAGGACACCATCTAAATCCGTTGAGACGACGCCTTATGAACTGTGGTTTGGCAAGAAACCAAAGTTGTCGTTTCTTAAAGTTTGGGGCTGCGATAGTTATGTGAAAAAGCTTCAACTTGATAAGCTCGAACCCAAGTCGGAGAAATGTGTCTTCATAGGATACCCAGAGGAGACTGTTGGGTACACCTTCTATCACAGATCCGAAGGCAAGATATTCGTTGCTAAGAATGGATCCTTTCTAGAGAAGGAGTTTCTCTCGAAAGAAGTGAGTAGGAGGAAAGTGGAACTTGATGAGGTAATTGTACCTTCTCCCGAATTGGATAGTAGTACATCACAGAAACAAGTTCTAGTGATTCCTACACCAATCAGCGAGGAAGCAAATGATGATGAGCATGAAACTTCAGATCAAGTTACTACTGAACCTTGTAGGCCAACCAGAGTGCGTTTCACGCCAGAGTGGTACGGTAACCCGGATCTGGAAGTCATGTTACTAGACCATGATGAACCTACAAACTATGATGAAGCGATGACGAGCCCAGATTCCGCAAAATGGCTTGAGGCCATGAAATCTGAGATGGGATCCATGTATGAGAACAAAGTGTGAACTTTGGTTGACTTGCCCGATGATCGGCAAGCCATTGAAAATAAATGGATCTTTAAGAGGAACTGACGCCGATGGTAATGTTACTGTCTACAAAGCTCGACTTGTTGCAAAAGGTTTTCGACAAGTTCAAAGTGTTGACTACGATGAGATTTTCTCACTCGTAGCAATGCTTAAGTCTGTCCAAATCATGTTAGCAATTGCCACATTTTATGAAATCTGGCAAATGGATAACAAAAGTGCGTTCTTTAATGGATTTATTAAAGAAGAGTTGTCTATGATGCAACCAGAAGGTTTTGTCAATCCTAAAGGTGCTAACAAAATATGCAAGCTCCAGCGATCCATCTATGGACTGGTGCAAGCATCTCGGAGTTGGAATATGCACTTTGATAAGTTGATCAAAGCATATAGTTTTATACAGACTTCCGGTGAAGCCTGTATTTGCAAGAAAGTGAGTGGGTGCACTACAACCTTTCTGATAAGTATACGTGAATGACATATTGTCGATCATAAATGATATAGAATTTTCTGGAAAGCGTAAAGGAATGTCTGAAACGAGTTATTTCAAAGAAAGACCTCAGTGAAGCTACTTATATATTAGGCATCAAGATCTATAGAGATAGGTCAAGATGCTTAATTGGACTTTCACAAAGCTCATACATTGATAAAGTTTTGAAGAAGTTCAAAATGGATCAGTCAAAAGAAAGAGTTCTTGCATGTGTTGCAAGGTGTGAAGTTGAGTAAGACTCAAAAGCCCGACCACAGCAAAAGATAGAGAGAGAATGAAAGTCATTCCCTATGTCTCAGCCATAGGTTCTATAAAGTATGCCATGCTGTATACCAGACTAATTGTATGCCCTGCCCTGAGTTTGACAAGGGAGTACAATTTTGATCTAGGAGTAGATCACTGGACAATAGTCAAAATTATCCATAGAGGACTATGGAAATATTTCTCGGTTATGGAGATGATAAAGAGTTCGTCGTAAATAGTTACGTCGATGCAAGCTTTGACACCGATCAGGACGACTCTGAGTCTCGATCTGGATACATATTGAAAGTGGGAGCATTTAGCTAGAGTAGCTCCGTGCAGAGCATTGTAGACATAGATATTTGCAAAATACATATGGATCTGAAATGTGGCAGAGCCATTGACTAAACCTCTCTCACAAGCAAAACATGATCACACCTTAGTACTCTTTGGGTGTCAATCACATAGCGATGTGAACTAGATTATTGACTCAAGTAAAACCTTTTGGGTATTGGTCACATGGGGATGTGAATAATAAAGTGTTAAATCACATGATGATGTGAACTATTGGTGTTATATCACATGGTAATATGGACTAGATTATTAACTCTAGTGTAAGTGGAAGACTGAAGGAAATATGCCATAGAGGCAATAATAAAGCTATTATTTATTTCCTTATATCATGATAAATGTTATTATTCATGCTAGAATTGTATTAACCGGAAACTTAGTACATGTGTGAATACATAGACAAAATAGAGTGTCCCTAGTATGCCTCTACTAGACTAGCTCATTGATCAAAGATGGTTATGTTTCCTAGCCATAGACATGAGTTGTTATTTGATCAACGGGATCACATGATTAGGAGAATGATGTGATGGACAAGACCCATCTGTTAGCTTAGCACTATGATCATTTAGTTTTACTGCTATTGCTTTCTTCATGCCTTATACATGTTCCTATGACTATGAGATTATGCAACTCCCGAATACCGGAGGAACACCTTGTGTGCTATCAAACGTCACAACGTAACTGGGTGATTATAAAGATGCTCTACAGGTGTCTCCGAAGGTATTCGTGGTGTTGGTATAGATCAAGAATAAGATTTGTCACTCCGAGTGTCGGAGAGGTATCTCTGGGCCCTCTCGGTAATACACATCATAATAAGCCTTGCAAGCAAAGGACTAATGAGTTAGTCACGAGATGATGTATTACGAAACGAGTAAAGAGACTTGCCGGTAACGAGATTAAACTAGGTATTGAGATACCGATGATCGAATCTCGGGCAAGTAACATACCGATGACAAAGGGAACAACGTACGTTGTTATGCGGTTTGACCGATAAAGATCTTCATAGAATATGTAGGAGTCAATATGAGCATCCAGGTTCCGCTATTGGTTATTGACCGAAGATGAGTCACGGTCATGTCTACATAGTTCTCGAACCCGTAGGGTCCGCACGCTTAACGTTTGGTGACGATCGGTATTATGAGTTTATGTGTTTTGATGTACCGAAGGTAGTTCGGAGTCCCGGATGAGATCGGGGACATGACAAGGAGTCTCGAAATGTTCGAGACGTAAAGATCGATATATTGGACGACTATATTCGGACATCAGAAAGTTTCTGAGTGATTCGGGTATTTTTCTGAGTACCGGAGAGTTACGGGAATTCACCGGGGAGTATATGGGCCTTATTGGGCTTTAAGGGAAAGAGAGAGGGGAGGCTGCGCGCCCCCCAAGGCTTAGTCCGAATTGGACTAGGGAGAGGGGTGGCGCCCCCTCCTTCCTTCTCTTCTCTTTTCCATTTCCTTCTCTCCTACTCGTACTACTTGGAAGGGCTCCTAGTTCAACTAGGAAAGGGGGGATCCTACTCCCGGTGGGAGTAGGACTCCCCTAGGGCGCGTGATACGTCTCCAACGTATCTATAATTTTGGATTGTTCCATGCTATTATTTATGAAGTCTTGGATGTTTAATGGGCTTTATCATTCACTTTTATATCATTTTTGGGACTAACCTACTAACCCAAAGGCCCAGTCCATATTGTTATTTTTTGCCTATTCAGGGTTTTGCAGAAAAGGAATATCAAACGGAGTCCAAACGGAATGAAACCTTCGTGAGAGATATTTTTGGAGGAAATCACGCTCGGGAACCTTCGGGACCAAGTCAGGGGACGAAGGGCCAGCCCTCGAGAGTGGGGGGCGCCCCCCCCCCTTCCCAGGGCGCGCCCCCCTGCCTCGAGGCTGGCCCACACGGCCCCCGATTCCCTCCTTCTTCCTATATATACCTACGTACCCCAGAAACTCCATATGTAGAGAGAAAACCCTAATTCCACCGCCGTAGCTTCTGTTCCCGTGGAGATACCATCTTGGAGCCTTTTCCGGGAGGGGGATCCATCACGGAGGCCTTCATCATCGTCATCACCGCCCTCACCATGAGTTGTGAGTAGTTTACCACAGACCTTCGGGTCCATAGCTAGTATCTAGATGGCTTCTTCTCTCTCTCTGGATCTCAATACAAAGTTCACCTCGATCTTCGAGGAGATCTATTCGATGTAATCTCTTTTTGCGGTGTGTTTGTCGAGATCCGATGAATTGTGAGTTTATGATCAAGGTTATCTATGAAAGATATTTGGTTCTTCTCTGAACTTTTTATGTGTGCTCATAATATCCTTGCAAGTCTCTTCGAATTATTGGTTTGGTTTGGCCTACTAGATCTATAGTTCTTGCAATGGGAGAAGTGCTTGGCTTTGGGTTCAATCTTGCGGTGTCCTTTCCCGGTGACAGTAGGGGCAGCAATGCACGTATTGTATTGTTGCCATCGAGGATAAAAAGATGGGGTTTTCATCATATTGCTTGAGCTTATCCCTCTGCATCATGTCATCTTGCTTAAGGCGTTACTATGTTCGTATGAACTCAATACACTAGATGCATGCTGGATAGCGGTCGATGTGTGGAGTAATAGTAGTAGATGCAGAATCGTTTCGGTCTACTTGTCTCGGACGTGATGCCTATATACAATGATCTTGCCTGGATAGTCTCATAATTATTCGCTTTTCTATCAATTGCTCGACAGTAATTTGTTTACCCACCGTAGAATACCGCTATCATGAGAGAAGCCACTAGAGAAAACAATGGCCCCCGGGTCTATTCTCAACATATCAATCTACATCTACTTTAATTTTCTTGCTTTTATTGCTGTTTTATTATACCAAAAATAGCAAAAATATAATTATCATCTCTATCAGATCTCACTCTCGTAAGTGACCGTAAAGGGATTGACAACCCCTTATCGCGTTGGCTGCAAAGTTCTTATTTGTTTGTGCAGGTGCGAGGGACTCGCGCATGGTCTCCTACTGGATTGATACCTTGGTTCTCAAAAACAGAGGGACATACTTACGCTACTGTGTTGCATCTCCCTTTCCTCTTCAAGGGAATACAACGCAAGCTCAAGAGGTAGCAGCGCGCCATAGAGAAGGCCGTCCCTCCTCCTCCTCCACTCCTTTATATACGGGGGTGGGGGGCACCCCATGGACACACAAGTTGACATTGTTCTTAGCCGTGTGCGGTGCCCCCCTCCACCATAATCCATCTCGGTCATATCGTAGTGGTGCTGAGGTGAAGCCCTGCATCGGTAGCATCATCATCACCGTCATTATGTCGTCGTGCTGACGGAACTCTCCCTCGAAGCTCTGCTGGATCATGAGTTCGTGGGACGTCACCGAGCTGAACGTGTGCAGATTGCGGCGGTGCCGTACGTTCGGTACTAGGATCGGTCGATCGTGAAGACGTACGACTACATCAACCGCGTTGTCATAACGCTTCCGCTTTCGGTCTATGAGGGTACGTGGACGACACTCTCCCCTCTTGTTGATATGCATCACCATGATCTTGCGTGTGCGTAGGAATTTTTTGAAATTACTACATTCCCCAACAGCGCCGCCCCCTTTTCCCTAGTCCAATTCGGACCCATGGGGGGGCGTGCGCCTTCTTCCTTTTGGCCCTCCTCCTCTATTCCCGTATGGCCCAATAAGGCCCAAATACTTCTCCCGGTGAATTCCCGTAACTCTCCGGTACTCCGAAAAATACCCGAATCACTTGGAACCTTTCCGATGTCCGAATATAGCCTTCCAATATATCGATCTTTATGTCTCGACCATTTCAAGATTGTTCGTCATGTCCCTGATCTCATCTGGGACTCTGAAAAAACGTCGGTCATCAAATCACATAACTCATAATACAAATCGTCATCGAACGTTAAGCGTGCGAACCCTACAGGTTCGAGAACTATGTAGACATGACGGAGACACATCTCCGGTTAATAACCAATAGCGGAACCTGGATGCTCATATTGGCTCCTACATATTCTACGAAGATCTTTATCGGTCAAACCGCATAACAACATACGTTGTTCCCTTTGTCATCGGTATGTTACTTGCCCGAGATTCGATCGTCGGTATCATCAGACCTAGTTCAATCTCGTCACTGGCAAGTCTCTTTACTCGTTCCGTAATACATCATCTCATTACTACTCCCTCCGTCCGGGTTTATTGGGCCCTTAAGCCACCAAAGGTTGTACCAATTTTTTAGGCCCCCTTTATTAATTACGCATCATTTATTCCCTTGAGTTTGCATCACCCGATGGAAGGCAGTGCATGGTCCTCATTGATTGGACATGCATGCACGCTGCATCCATGCGGTAGCCACTGCATGCGCTGGATTAGTTAATATGGACAATTAATAGAGCGATTACAGAGGCAATTTAGGAGATTTATTGCTCTTTCTTGCTCTTTGTGCTTTGGCTCTTGGGCCCAATAAACCCAAACGGAGGGAGTAACTCACTAGTCGTTTGCTTGCAAGGCTTATTACAATGTGTATTACCGAGAGGGCCCAGAGATACCTCTCCGACACTCGGAGTGACAAATCCTATTCTCGATCTATGCCAACACCACAAACACCTTCGGAGACACATGTAGAGCATCTTTATAATCACCCAGTTACGTTCTGACGTTTGATAGAACACAAGGTGTTCCTCCGGTATTCGGGAAGTGCATAATCTCATAGTCATATGAACATGTATAAGTCGTGAAGAAAGCAATAACAGTAAAACTAAACGATCATAATGCTAAGCTAACGGATGGGTCTTTACCATCATATCATTCTTCTAATGATGTGATCCCGTTGATCAAATGACAACTCATGTCTATGGTTAGGAAACATAACCATCCTTCATTAACAAGCTAGTCTAGTAGAGGCATACTAGGGACTCTCTTTTTTTGTCTATGTATTCACACATGTACTAAGTTTCCAATTAATACAATTCTAACATGAATAATAAATATTTATCATGATATAAGGAAATATAAATAACAACTTTATTATTGCCTCTAGGGCATATTTCCTTCATAATAGGCAAAGCGTTCTTGAGGAGACATGGAAATTTCATCTAATCAATTTCATCATGTTGGTTTGGTTCGCGTTCGCTACTTTGATAATTTGATATGTGGGTGGACCGGTGCTTGGGTGCCGTTCTAACTTAAACAAGATTCTCACTTATGATTACCCCCCTTCGCAAGCATCCGCAACTACGAAAGAAGAATTAAGATAATATCTAACCATATCATTAAGTATATGGATCCAAATCAGCCCCTTACGGAATAGCGCATAAACTAGGGTTTAAGCTTCTGTCACTCTCGCAACCCATCATCTAGTAACTACTCACAATGCATTCCCTTACGACCAAGGATGGTGAAGTGTCATGTAGTTAACGTTTACACGACACACCACTAAGGGAATCACAACATACATATCATCAAAATATTGAACGAATATCAAATTCACATGATTAATTATGACAAGACTTCTTCCATGTCCTCAAGAACAAAAGTAACTACTCACAAAGCATATGCATGTTCAAGATCAGAGGGGTATTAAATAGTATAATGGATATGAACATATTATCTTCCACCAAATAAACCAACTAGCATCAACTACAAGATGTAATGAACACTAGCTACTAGCAACCCACAGGTACCAATCTGAGGTTTCGATACAGAGATTGAATACAAGAGATGAACTAGGGTTTGATATGAGATGGTGCTGGCGAAGATGTTGATGGAGATTGATCCTTTCACGATGAGAGGGTTGTTGGTGATGACGATGGCTACGATTTCCCCCTCCCGAAGGGAATTATCCCCGGCGGAATCGCTCCGCTGGAGAGCAAAAGTTCTCCTGCCCAAGTTCCTCCTCGAGACGGCGGCGCTCCATCCTGAAAGTCATCTCCTTTTTTTCTAGGGAAAATGTGATTATATACCAGAAGTTGGTCGTGGAAGTGGGCTTGGACACCCACTACCCACCAGGGTGTTGGAAATATGCCCTAGAGGCAATAATAAAAGAGTTATTATTATATTTCCTTGTTCATGATAATCGTTTATTATCCATGCTATAATTGTATTGATTGGAAACTCATATACATGTGTGGATGAATAGACAAACTTTGTGTCCCTAGTAAGCCTCTACAGGACTAGCTCGTTGATCAAAGATGACCGCGGTTTCCAGGTCATAGACATGAGTTGTCATTTGATAACGGGATCACATCATTAGGAGAATGATGTGATGGACGAGACCCAAACGTTAAACATAGCTTTTGATCGTATCAGTTATCGCTATAGTTTTCTGCATGTCAAGTATAAGTTTCTATGACCATGAGATCATGTAACTCACTGACACCGTAGGAGTGCTTTGTGTGTGCCAAACGTCGCAACGTAACTGGGTGACTATAAAGGTACTCTACAGGTATCTCCGAAGGTGTCTGTTGAGTTGACATGGATCGAGACTGGGATTTGTCACTCCGTGTGACGGAGAGGTATCTCCGGGCCCACTCGGTAATACATCATCACAATGAGCTCAAAGTGATTAAGTAGTTAGTCACGGGATTATGTATTACAGTAACGAGTAAAGAGACTTGCTGGTAACGAGATTGAACTAGGTATAGAGATACCGACGATCGAATCTCGGGCAAGTAACATACTGACGAGACAAAGGGAACTGTATACGGGATTGCTTGAATCCTTGACATCGTGGTTCATCCGATGAGATCATCGAGAAACGTGTGGGAACCAATATGGGTATCCAGATCCCGCTATTGGTTATTGACCTGGGAGTGTCTCGGTCATGTCCACATGGTTTCCGAGCCCGCAAGGTCTACACACTTAAGGTTCGGTTACGCTAGGGTTGTTAGTGAGAACAGTGCATGGTTACCGAAGGTTGTTCGGAGTCCCGGATGAGATCCCGGACGTGACGAGGGTCTCCGGAATGGTCCGGAGACGAAGATTGATATATAGGATGAAAGGTTTCGGAGTCCGGAAGTGTTCCGGGGAGTATCAGGAAATCGGCGGATGACCGAAAGGGGTTTCGGGGGTCCCGGAAAGGAGTTTCGGGCCTAGTGGGCCACAAAGGGGGACACAACAGCCCTCATAGGGCTGTGCGCCCCCCCTGGGCCCTCTCCTAGTGCGCATGGGGGCTGGCCCCTCCTAGGGCTGCCGCACCCCCTGGCTTGGGGGGCAAGGCACCTAGGGGGGAAACCCTAGGGCCTGGCGCAGCCCTTGGCCGCCGCCCCCCCTCTGCCCTGGCCGCCGGCCCCCCTAGGGGAAACCCTAGGGCGCCCCCCTCCCCTCTATTCCCCCTATATATAGAGAGGTAGAGGGAGGGCAGCCAACACACGTTTGTGCCTCGGTGCTGCCCTCCCTCTCCTATAACATCTTCGTCTTCCCGCGGTGCTTGGCGAAGCCCTGCTGGAATCCTCCACCACCATCACCACCACGCCGTCGTGCTGCCGGTCTCTCCATCAACCTCTCCTCCACCCCTTGCTGGATCAAGAAGGAGGAGACGTCCCCGAGTCGTACGTGTGAAGAACGCGGAGGCACCGTTGCTTCGGTGCTAGGATCTTCGGCGATCTGAATCGCGACGAGTACGACTCCATCAACCGCGTTCTTGAACGCTTCCGCTTAGCGATCTACAAGGGTATGTGGATCCAACTCTCCCCTCGTAGTTGCATCTCCTAGACTGATCTTGGTGAACGTAGAGAAAATTTTTGTTTCCCATGCAACGTTCCCCAACAGTGGTATCAGAGCTAGGATCTTGCGTAGATGCTTTCACGAGTAGAACACAAAAGGGTTTGTGGACGTTGATGTTTAGATTGCTTCCCTCCTTAGTCTTTCTTGATTCAGCGGTATTATGGGATGAAGCGGCCCGGACCAACTTTACATGTCCACGTACATGAGACCGGTTCCATCGACAGACATGTGACTTTTGTTGCATAAGATGGCTGGCGGGTGTCTGTCTCTCCTATTTTAGTTGAATCGGAACAGAACAAGGCGGTCCTTGTAGAAGGTTAAATAGCAACTTAAATATCACCGTTGTGGCTTTGCGTAGGTAAGAAGCGTTCTTGCTAGATACCCATAGCAGCCACGTAAAACATGCAACAACAAATTAGAGGACGTCTAACTTGTTTTTGCAGGGTATGTATGTGATATGATATGGCCAATGACATGATGAGATATATTTGATGTATGAGATGATCATGTTGTAATAGTTAATATCGACTTGCATGTCGATGCATACGGCAACCGGCAGGAGCCATAGGGTTGTCTTTAATTTTTGTATGACCTGCGTGTCAATCATTAAGCGCTTTGTAATGCTTTACTTTATCGCTAAACGGTAGCAATAGTAGTAAGAGCATGGTGGGCGCGCGACAACCCCGATGGCGACACGATGATGGAGATCATGATGATGGAGATCATGGTGTGGCGCCGGTGACGATGGAGATCATGCCAGTGCTTTGGAGATGGAGATCAAAAGCACGAGTTGATGGCCATATCATGTCACTTATGATTTGCATGTGATGTTAATCCTTTTATGCATCTTATTTTGCTTAGGACGACGGTAGCATTATAAGATGATCCCTCACTAAAATTTCAAGATAAAATTGTGTTCCCCCCGAGTGTGCGCCGTTGCGAAGGTTCGTCGTTTCGAAGCACCACGTGATGATCGGGTGTGATAGACTCTACGTTCGCATACAACGGGTGCAAGCCAGTTTTGCACATGCAGAACACTCGGGTTAGACTTGACGAGCCTAGCATGTACAGACATGGCCTCGGAACACGGAAGACCGAAAGGTCGAGCATGAGTCATATAGTAGATATGATCAACATGAAGATGTTCACCATTAACACCACCTCATCTCACGTGATGATCGGACTTGGGTTGGTGGATTTGGATCATGTCACGCTCAGATGACCAGAGGGATGTCAATTTGAGTGGGAGTTATAAGTAATTGTTGGAAATATGCCCTAGAGGCAATAATAAAAGAGTTATTATTATATTTCCTTGTTCATGATAATCGTTTATTATCCATGCTATAATTGTATTGATTGGAAACTCAGATACACGTGTGGATGAATAGACAGACTTTGTGTCCCTAGTGAGCCTCTACAGGACTAGCTCGTTGATCAAAGATGACCGCAGTTTCCAGGTCATAGACATGAGTTGTCATTTGATAACGGGATCACATCATTAGGAGAATGATGTGATGGACGAGACCCAAACGTTAACATAGCTTTTGATCGTGTCAGTTATCGCTATAGTTTTCTGCATGTCAAGTATAAGTTCCTATGACCATGAGATCATGTAACTCACTGACACCGTAGGAGTGCTTTGTGTGTACCAAACGTCACAACGTAACTGGGTGACTATAAAGGTACTCTACAGGTATCTCCGAGGGTGTCTGTTGAGTTGACATGGATCAAGACTGGGATTTGTCACTCCGTGTGACGGAGAGGTATCTCCGGGCCCACTCGGTAATACGTCATCTCAATGAGCTCAAAGTGACTAAGAAGTTGGTCACGGGATTATGTATTACGGTAACGAGAAAAGAGACTTGCCGGTAACGAGATTGAACTAGGTATAAAGATACCGACGATCGAATCTCGGGCAAGTAACATACCGACGAGACAAAGGGAACTGTATACGGGATTGCCTGAATCCTTGACATCGTGGTTCATCCGATGAGATCATCGAGAAACATGTGGGAACCAATATGGGTATCCAGATCCCGCTATTGGTTATTGACCTGGGAGTGTCTCGGTCATGTCTACATGGTTTCCGAACACGCACGGTCTACACACTTAACGTTCGGTGACGCTAGGGTTGTTAGTGAGAAAAGTGTATGGTTACCGAAGGTTGTTCGGAGTCCCGGATGAGATCCCGGACATGACGAGGGTCTCCGGAATGGTCCGGAGACGAAGATTGATATATAGGATGAAAGGTTTCGGAGTCCGGAAATGTTCCGGGGAGCATCGGGAAATCGGCGGAGTACCGGAAAGGGGTTTCGGGGGTCCGGAAGCAGTTCTGGGCCTAATGGGCCACAAGGGGGAACACCACAGCCCTCAGGGGGCTGTGCGCCCCCCCCCCCTGGGCCCTCTCCTTGTGCGCCAAGGGGGGTGGACCCCTCTAGGGTGGCCGCACCCCCTAGCCTTGGGGGGCAAGGCACCTAGGGGGGGAAACCCTAGGGCCTGGCCCTGGCCGCCGCCCCCCCCTGCCTTGGCCGCCGCCCCCCCTTGCCCTGGCCGCCGGCCCCCTAGGGGGGAAACCCTAGGGCGCCCTCACCTCTCCACCCCCCCTATATATAGTGGGGCAAAGGGAGGGCAGCCAACACAATTTTGTGCCTCGGTGCTGCCCTCCCTCTCCCACAACATCTTCTTCTCCCGCGGTGCTTAGGCGAAGCCCTGCTGGAATTCTCCTCCACCATCACCACCACGCCGTCGTGCTGCCGGTTCTCCATCAACCTCTCCTCCACCCCTTGCTGGATCAAGAAGGAGGAGACGTCCCCGAGCCGTACGTGTGAAGAACACGGAGGCACCGTTGCTTCGGTGCTAGGATCTTCGGCGATCTGAATCGCGGCGAGTACGACTCCATCATCCGCGTTCATAACGCTTCCGCTTAGCGATCTACAAGGGTATGTGGATCCTACTCTCCCCTCGTAGTTGCATCTACTAGATTGATCTTGGTGAACGTAGAGAAAATTTTTTGTTTTCCATGCAACGTTCCCCAACAGTGGTATCAGAGCTAGGATCTTGCGTAGATGCTTTCTCGAGTAGAACACAAAAGGGTTTGTGGCGTTGATGTTTAAATTGCTGCCCTCCTTAGTCTTTCTTGATTCAGCGGTATTATGGGATGAAGCGGCCCGGACCAACTTTACATGTCCACGTACATGAGACCGGTTCCATCGACAGACATGTGACTTTTGTTGCATAAGATGGCTGGCGGGTGTCTGTCTCTCCTATCTTAGTTGAATCGGAATAGAACAAGGCGGTCCTTGTAGAAGGTTAAATAGCAACTTGAATATCACCGTTGTGGTTTTGCGTAGGTAAGAAGCGTTCTTGCTAGATACCCATAGCAGCCACGTAAAACATGCAACAACAAATTAGAGGACGTCTAACTTGTTTTTGCAGGGTATGTATGTGATATGATATGGCCAATGACATGATGAGATATATTTGATTTATGAGATGATCATGTTGTAATAGTTAATATCGACTTGCATGTCGATGCATACGGCAACCGGCAGGAGCCATAGGGTTGTCTTTAATTTTTGTATGACCTGCGTGTCAATCATTAAGCGCTTTGTAATGCTTTACTTTATCGCTAAACGGTAGCAATAGTAGTAAGAGCATGGTGGGCGCCGACAACCCCGATGGCGACACGATGATGGAGATCATGATGATGGGGATCATGGTGTGGCGCCGGTGACGATGGAGATCATGCCGGTGCTTTGGAGATGGAGATCAAAAGCACGAGTTGATGGCCATATCATGTCACTTATGATTTGCATGTGATGTTAATCCTTTTATGCATCTTATTTTGCTTAGGACGACGGTAGCATTATAAGATGATCCTTCACTAAAATTTCAAGATAAAATTGTGTTCCCCCCGAGTGTGCGCCGTTGCGAAGGTTCGTCGTTTCGAAGCACCACGTGATGATCGGGTGTGATAGACTCTACGTTCGCATACAACGGGTGCAAGCCAGTTTTGCACATGCAGAACACTCGGGTTAGACTTGACGAGCCTAGCATGTACAGACATGGCCTCGGAACACGGAGGACCGAAAGGTCGAGCATGAGTCATATAGTAGATATGATCAACATGTAGATGTTTACCATTGACACCACCTCATCTCACGTGATGATCGGACTTGGGTTGGTGAATCTGGATCATGTCACGCTCGAATGACCAGAGGGATGTCAATTTGAGTGGGAGTTATAATTAATTTGATTAGGTAATAACTCACTTATCATGAACAATAGTCTAAAATGTCTTTGCAAATCTTTTGTTGTAGATGGCTCGCGCAGTAGCTCCCCTGAATTTTAATGCGTTCCTAGAGAAAGCTAAACTGAAAGATGATGGGAGCAACTTTGCGGACTGGCTCCGCAATCTGAGGATCATCCTCACTGCTGCCCAAAAGGTTTATGTCCTAAGTGCACCGCTAGGTGAACCCCCCGCTCCTCAGGCCTCTGCGGACGTTATGAACGCCTGGCAGTCGCGTTCGGATGACTACTCAGAGGTGCAGTGTGCCATTTTGTATAGCTTGGAAGGAGGACTTCAAAGGCGTTTTGAACGTCATGGAGCATATGAGATGTTCCAGGAGTTGAAGTTCATCTTTGAAAAGAATGCTAAGATCGAGAGGTATGAGACCACCGATAAATTCTTTGCTTGCAAGATGGAGGAGAATTCGTCTGTCAGTGAGCACTTACTGAAGATGTCTGGGTACTATACCCGCATAGCTGATCTGGGACTTGTGTTCCCGGACGAGGCTATCATTGACAGAATTCTCCAGTCACTCCCGCCTAGCTACAAGAGCTTCGTGCAGCAGTATAACATGCAAGGGATGAACAAAACCATCGCCGAGCTGTTTTCGATGCTGAAAGTCGCTGAGGCAGACATCAAAAAGGAGTATCAAGTGTTGATGGTCGATAAAACCACCAGTTTCAAGAAGAATGGCAAGGGCAAGAAGGGTAACTCTAAGAAGGGTGGCAAGGCAGTTGCTCATCCAGTGAAGAAACCCAAGGCTGGGCCCAAGCCAGAGACTGAGTGTTTCTATTGCAAGGGGAACGGCCACTGGAAGCGGAACTGCCCCAAGTATCTGGCAGACAAGAAGGGGGCCAACAACAACAACAAGCAAGGTATATGTGATATACATGTTATTGATGTGTACCTTACCAACTCTCGTTGTAGTGCCTGGGTATTTGATACCGGTTCGGTTGCTCACATTTGCAACTCTAAACAGGAACTGCGGAATAAACGGAGGCTGGCGAAGGACGAAGTGACGATGCGCGTGGGAAATGGTTCCAAGGTTGATGTGATCGCCGTCGGCACGCTCGCTCTTCGATTACCATCGGGATTAGTTATGAACCTGAATAATTGTTATTTAGTGCCTGCGTTGAGCATGAACATTATATCTGGATCTTGTTTATTGTGAGACGGTTACTCGTTTAAATCAGAGAATAAAAGTTGTTCTATTTATATGGGTAATATCTTTTATGGTCATGCACCCGAAGTGAGGGGTTTATTCTTATTGAATCTCGATAGTGATGATACACATGTTCATAACAATGATGCCAAAAGATGTAGAGTTGATAAAGATAATACCACTTACTTGTGGCACTGCCGTCTGGGTCATATCGGCGTAAAACGCATGAGGAAGCTCCATGCTGATGGACTTTTGGAGTCTCTTGATTTTGAATCACTTGACACATGCGAGCCGTGCCACATGGGCAAGATGACGAGGACCTCGTTTTCAGGAATAATGGAACGGGCAAGTGACTTATTGGAAATCATACATACTGATGTGTGTGGTCCGATGAGTGTCACGGCACGCGGTGGATATCGTTATTTTCTCACCTTCACTGACGACTTAAGTAGATATGGGTATATTTACTTAATGAAGCATAAGTCTGAAACTTTTGAAAAGTTCAAGCAATTTCAGAGTGAAGTTGAAAATCATCGTAACAAGAAGATCAAGTTCCTACGATCTGATCGAGGGGGAGAATATCTGAGTTATGAGTTTGGCAATCACTTAAGAAAATGTGGAATCGTTTCACAGTTGACGCCACCTGGAACACCACAGCGTAATGGTGTGTCCGAACGTCGTAATCGAACCCTATTAGATATGGTGCGTTCTATGATGTCTCTTGCCGATTTGCCACTATCGTTTTGGGGATATGCGTTAGAGACAGCTGCATTCACTTTAAATAGGGCTCCATCCAAGTCCGTTGAGACAACACCGTATGAACTATGGTTTGGTAAGAAACCTAAGTTGTCTTTTCTCAAGGTTTGGGGTTGCGATGCTTATGTCAAAAGGCTTCAGCCAGAAAAGCTCGAACCCAAAGCGGACAAATGTGTCTTCATAGGATACCCAAAAGAAACTGTTGGGTACGCCTTCTATCTCAGATCCGAAGGCAAAGTGTTTGTCGCTAAGAACGGGTCCTTTCTCGAGAAAGAGTTTCTCTCGAAAGAATTGAGTGGGAGGAAGGTAGAACTTGATGAGGTTATTGAACCTCTGCTTCAACCAGTGAGTTGCGCAGCATAGAAAGATGTTTTTGTGGAGCCTGCAGTGGTTGAAGAGGAAGCCAATGATGATGATCAAGAAGCTTCTGATCAAGTTACTACCGAACCTCGTAGGTCGACAAGGGTACGCACTGCACCTGAGTGGTATGGTAACCCTGTCTTGGAGGTCATGTTGTTAGACAACGGTGAACCTACGAGCTATGGAGAAGCGATGGTGGGCCCGGATTCCGACAAATGGTTAGAGGCCATGAAATCCGAGATGGGATCCATGTATGAAAACAAAGTATGTACTTTGGAAGTATTACCTGAAGGGCGGAAGGCCATTCAGAATAAATGGATTTTTAAGAGGAAGACGGACGCTGACGGTAATGTCACCGTGTATAAAGCTCGACTTGTGGCAAAGGGTTTTTCACAAGTTCAAGGAATTGACTACGATGAGACTTTCTCACCCGTAGCGATGCTTAAATCCGTCTGAATCATGTTAGCAATAGCTGCATATTTCGATTATGAAATTTGGCAGATGGATGTCAAAACAGCGTTCCTTAATGGTTTTCTTAAGGAAGAGTTGTATATGATGCAACCGGAAGGTTTTGTCGATCCAGAGAATGCTGACAAAGTATGCAAGCTCCAGCGTTCCATTTATGGGCTGGTGCAAGCATCTCGGAGTTGGAATCTTCGCTTTGATGAGGTGATCAAAGCGTTTGGGTTTGTACAAGTTTACAATGAAGCTTGTATTTACAAGAAAGTGAGTGGGAGCTCTATAGCGTTTCTGATATTATATGTGGATGACATATTGCTGATTGGAAACAATATAGAACTTTTGGATAGCGTGAAGGGGTATTTGAATAAGAGTTTTTCGATGAAGGATCTCGGTGAAGCTGCTTTCATATTGGGCATCAAGATCTATAGAGATAGATCAAGACGCTTGATAGGACTTTCACAAAGTACATACCTTGATAAAGTTTTGAAGAAGTTCAAAATGGATCAATCCAAGAAGGGGTTCTTGCCGGTATTGCAAGGTACGAAGTTGAGTAAGACTCAATGCCCAGTGACTGCGGAAGATAGAGAAAAGATGAGTGTCGTCCCCTATGCTTCAGCCATAGGCTCTATCATGTATGCAATGTTGTGCACAAGACCAGATGTCAGCCTTGCCATAAGTATGGCCGGAAGGTTTCAAAGTAATCCTGGTATGGATCACTGGACAGCGGTCAAGAATATCCTAAAGTACCTGAAAAGGACTAAGGAAATGTTTCTCGTTTATGGAGGTGATCAAGAGCTCGTCGTAAAGGGTTACGTCGATGCAAGCTTTGACACTGATCCGGATGACTCCAAGTCTCAAACCGGATACGTATATATTCTTAACGGGGGAGCGGTAAGCTGGTGCAGTTCCAAGCAGAGCGTGGTAGCCGATTCTACATGTGAAGCGGAGTACATAGCTGCCTCGGAGGCGGCAAAGGAAGGTGTCTGGATGAAGGAGTTCATGACAGATCTTGGAGTTGTGCCTAGTGCACTGAACCCAATGACTCTGTTCTGTGACAACACTGGTGCCATTGCTCTAGCCAAGGAACCAAGGTTTCACAAGAGGACCAGACACATAAAGCGACTCTTCAATTCCATCCGCGATTCGGTCAAGGAGGAGGACATAAGTATTTGCAAAGTACACACGGATTTGAATGTTGCAGATCCGTTGACTAAGCCTCTTCCACGGGCTAAGCATGATCAACACCAAGACTCTATGGGTGTTAGATTCATTACCTTGTAATGCTAGATTATTGACTCTAGTGCAAGTGGGAGACTGTTGGAAATATGCCCTAGAGGCAATAATAAAAGAGTTATTATTATATTTCCTTGTTCATGATAATCGTTTATTATCCATGCTATAATTGTATTGATTGGAAACTCATATACATGTGTGGATGAATAGACAAACTTTGTGTCCCTAGTAAGCCTCTACAGGACTAGCTCGTTGATCAAAGATGACCGCGGTTTCCAGGTCATAGACATGAGTTGTCATTTGATAACGGGATCACATCATTAGGAGAATGATGTGATGGACGAGACCCAAACGTTAAACATAGCTTTTGATCGTATCAGTTATCGCTATAGTTTTCTGCATGTCAAGTATAAGTTTCTATGACCATGAGATCATGTAACTCACTGACACCGTAGGAGTGCTTTGTGTGTGCCAAACGTCGCAACGTAACTGGGTGACTATAAAGGTACTCTACAGGTATCTCCGAAGGTGTCTGTTGAGTTGACATGGATCGAGACTGGGATTTGTCACTCCGTGTGACGGAGAGGTATCTCCGGGCCCACTCGGTAATACATCATCACAATGAGCTCAAAGTGATTAAGTAGTTAGTCACGGGATTATGTATTACAGTAACGAGTAAAGAGACTTGCTGGTAACGAGATTGAACTAGGTATAGAGATACCGACGATCGAATCTCGGGCAAGTAACATACCGACGAGACAAAGGGAACTGTATACGGGATTGCTTGAATCCTTGACATCGTGGTTCATCCGATGAGATCATCGAGAAACGTGTGGGAACCAATATGGGTATCCAGATCCCGCTATTGGTTATTGACCTGGGAGTGTCTCGGTCATGTCCACATGGTTTCCGAGCCCGCAGGGTCTACACACTTAAGGTTTGGTTACGCTAGGGTTGTTAGTGAGAACAGTGCATGGTTACCGAAGGTTGTTCGGAGTCCCGGATGAGATCCCGGACGTGACGAGGGTCTCCGGAATGGTCCGGAGACGAAGATTGATATATAGGATGAAAGGTTTCGGAGTCCGGAAGTGTTCCGGGGAGTATCAGGAAATCGGCGGATGACCGAAAGGGGTTTTGGGGGTCCCGGAAAGGAGTTTCGGGCCTAGTGGGCCACAAAGGGGGACACAACAGCCCTCATAGGGCTGTGCGCCCCCCCTGGGCCCTCTCCTAGTGCGCATGGGGGCTGGCCCCTCCTAGGGCTGCCGCACCCCCTGGCTTGGGGGGCAAGGCACCTAGGGGGGGAAACCCTAGGGCCTGGCGCAGCCCTTGGCCGCCGCCCCCCCTCTGCCCTGGCCGCCGGCCCCCCTAGGGGAAACCCTAGGGCGCCCCCCTCCCCTCTATTCCCCCTATATATAGAGAGGTAGAGGGAGGGCAGCCAACACACGTTTGTGCCTCGGTGCTGCCCTCCCTCTCCCATAACATCTTCGTCTTCCCGCGGTGCTTGGCGAAGCCCTGCTGGAATCCTCCACCACCATCACCACCACGCCGTCGTGCTGCCGGTCTCTCCATCAACCTCTCCTCCACCCCTTGCTGGATCAAGAAGGAGGAGACGTACCCGAGCCGTACGTGTGAAGAACGCGGAGGCACCGTTGCTTCGGTGCTAGGATCTTCGGCGATCTGAATCGCGACGAGTACGACTCCATCAACCGCGTTCTTGAACGCTTCCGCTTAGCGATCTACAAGGGTATGTGGATCCAACTCTCCCCTCGTAGTTGCATCTCCTAGATTGATCTTGGTGAACGTAGAGAAAATTTTTGTTTCCCATGCAACGTTCCCCAACACAGGGCGTGATACGTCTCCGTCGTATCTATAATTTTTGATTGTTTCATGTCAATATTATTCAACTTTTACATACTTTTGGCAACAATTTATATGATTTATTTTCACTAACTTACTGATCCAGTGCCCAGTGCCAGCTCTTGTTTTTTGCATGTTTTTGTATCACAGAAAATCCATATCAAACAAAGTCCAAGCGCGATAAAAACTTATATATATGTGATTTTTAGGAGGTGGAAGCAACACAAACGGGGGGCCGTAGTGCCCACAACCCAAAAGGGCGCGCCGCTAGGCCCAGGCATGCCCTGGTGTCTTGTGCCCTCCTCGACCGTCGGTTGGGGCCCTTCTTCTGGCGCAATAAAGCTAATTTATGGATAAAATTCATGTTAAAATCTCAGCGCAATCGGAGTTACGGATCTCCAGAAATTTAAGAAACGGTGAAGGGTCAGATCTGGGAGACGCGAAACAGAGAGAGACAGAGAGACATATCCAATCTTGCAGGGACTCTCGCCCCTCCCATGCCATGGAAGCCAAGGTCCATAGGGGAAACCCTTCTCCCACCTAGGGAGGAGGCCAAGGAAGAAGAAGAAGGGGGCTCTCTCCTCCTCGCTTCTAGTGGCGCCAGAGTGCCACCGGGGCAACGATCGGGATGGCGATCTACATCAACAATCTTGCTACCGTCAACACCAACTCTCTCCCCCTCATTGCAGTGGTGTAACACCTCTTTCCCCCCGTTGTAATCTCTATTTAAACATGGTGCTCAACTCCATATATTCCCAATGATCTATGGTTATCCTATGATGTTTGAGTAGATCCGCTTTGTCATGTGGGTTAATCGTGATCTTGGTTGGTATGATTGTATATTTTATTTATGGTGTTGTCCTACGGTGCCCGCCATTCTCGTGCAAACATAAGGGCCCCCCGCTGTAGGGTGTTGCAATATGTTCATGGTTCGCTTATGGTGGGTTGCGAGAGTGACAGAAGTTTAAACCCAAGTAAGTGGGGTATGACGTATGGGAGTAAAGAGGACTTGATACTTAATACTATGGTTGGGTTTCACGACCTTAATGATCGTTAGTAGTTGCGGATGCTTGTTAGGGGTCCAATCATAAGTGCATATGATCCATGTAGAGAAAGTATATTAGCTCATGCTTCTCCCTCATATAAAATTACAAGAATGATTACCGGTACTTGTTATCAATTACCTAGGGACAAATAACTTTCTTGTTGACAAAAGCTATCCACTTTTATTGTCTTGCAATTTACTTCAAGTTTTATTCTTGCAAACTAGTTCTAGCATCACACCTACAAAATAGTTTCATACTTGTTTCCGGTAAAGCAAACGTCAAGTGTGCGTAGAGTTGTATCGGTGGTCGATAGAACTTGAGGATTTGTCCTACATTTAGCTCCTCATTGGGTTCGACACTCTTACTTATCGAAAAAGGCTACAAACAATCCCCTATACTTGTGTGTTATCAGGGCGCGCTTGGAGGGGTGGCACGCCCTCGTGCCTCGTGGGCGCCTGGGTGCCACCCTCCGGTGGTTCTTCTCTCCAATGTTTATTATATATTCCCAAAATAATTCTTCATAAATTTTCAGCCCATTTGGAGATGTGCAGAATAGGTATCTCTAAGAGTGAATAGCAAAAAACTACCACATTACGGGCTATTGTTCCGAAAAACTATTGCTTTTTTTAATTTTTCAAAAAACTACCACAAAAGTGGTTGGCTGTTTCAAAGAACCCAAGTGGCCGAACGGTTAAGTTTTAACTAGGGTTATGACATGTGGGGCCGGCCCGTCAGGGTTTTGTCGACCACAATACTCACGACGCGTGGGTGACGGCCGTTAGGGCGCACGGGCCGTCCCGACCAGGTCAAGATGGATCCGGCCCGCCCTCACTCTGTCTTCCTCCTCTCTGTCTCCCTCTCTCTCGCGCGCCTCCCTCTCTGATGGCGTCGGCGGCGGCGAAACTAGGCAATGGTGGCCATTCAATGGGTGGAGGTGGAAGGGGGATGGAGGCGGCGAGTTCTCAAAGGTTGATAACTGGCTGGGGAGTGGTAGCTTCGCAACCCAGCCGGCAGCGCCGCCGCCGCCGCAACGGACACCACAGGCTGCAGCTCTGATGCAGGCTCCTACGCCACAGGCTACACCGCTGTTGCCTGATGATTGCCAGTTCTCACTTGAGTACAGAGCAGCGAGGTCTCTTGCTAGCGCTGTGCAGGCAGATCCGACCAACTCCCAGCACTGGGCCTCTGCAATTGGAGGGGTGGAGTATGTTTTTTTCTCTTATGAGCTCCTTCAACAGTTTCTGCATTTCTGCTTGTTCATTTCAAACAACATAGAATAATTTAGTTAGTTTTTTTGACCAAAACCTAGGTTGATGTTGCTGTGATTCATCTTAGAACATGAACATGCACTGAATAAAAGTTGAGCAAACACTCTGTGGCATGTTTTGGATGCAATAATATCACTTAGCAATGAAGGATTAGTTAGATTTAGTAGAAATGCATGGTGGATTCAGAGAAGCATTTGTTGGATTCAGATTCCTTACTGTACTTTATAGTTAGTGTGCACCGAATTTTGTAGCAAAAAAACACTTAGTTAGTTGGGCTTTTCAAATAACATATTATGTAATGCAGGCTGGATGATGAAATTTGGGAGGTTAGACTGCATTTCCAGGGCAGAGATAACATGGAAAGGAGGTTTTCTGTTTCAGACATCACTTTTCTGAACTTGATAGCACTTACTGAGACTGAAGGCCATGGGTCAGATGACTACATGTACTGGATAAAAGAACAAGGGATTGGATAGGAAGGTTTATTACTTCTGGACGGTCAAGATGCAGTTGAAGAAATGATAGACCACTCAGATTTCACAGTCCTCAATATCATTGTTTCCAAGGCAAACGAAGATAGAGATGTTGAATGTAACAGGGCTCACAATGTTTGTGAAGAACAAATTCCAATAGGCAGTCCACTGGGGGGTCCTAGTTTTGTGTTAAGTCTGTCACAAGATGGAGTGGTCCACCCTGTTGAAGTTAATTTGAACACACAGCAAAGCTGTAACTTGAACATTTCAGAAGCTCATGGTGGAGATGATGATGGAAATGTTGTTCGTGAAGAGGATGATGATATTGACAAATCATCCCCAGACTTTGAGATTGATAGGGGTGACCATAGAGGGATAAATATGTCTTACAAGGCTTGGAAGAGAGGTGAAGAAAATATTGGAAATGAAGAAGAAAGAGATGATGTAGAAGACAGACCACAGTTTGAAGGTGACAGTGATGTTTCAGAGTTTTGGCAGGAGGAGAAAGAGGCTGACTCTGGAGAGGAAATAGTTGTGGAAAAATGCAGGCCTGAGAAACTCAAGCCTGTGAGAAGAGCAGCAGCAAATGCAGGTCCAACTTCCAGAGCTCAAAGTCAGCCAGAGATCCCAAAGTTTCAAGATTTTGTACCTGAAGCAGATGAGTATTGCTTCCACGGTGATGTGGGCATTTCTGACTCGGATGGAGAGACTCCAAGACTACCTTCTGGAAGGAAGAGAAGATTGAAGAAGAAGAAAGAGAGGAAATGGTATGACCCAAAGTTACCTGATGCACATGAGCAGATGTGCAAGGACCTTTGCTTCACCAATGTGTATGAGTTTAGAAAGGCTTTGAGAAATTTTCATGTTAGGACTTTGAGAAACTTTCAGTGCCATAGGAATGAACCATCAAGGGTTATTGTTTGGTGCCCAGAGAGCAAGAATGGATGTGAATTTTTCATGACTGCATCCAAAGTAGCCCATGAAGATGCATTCACAATCAAGAAGTGCCACATGGATCATAGTTGTGGAGCTTGTGGAGAGAGTACAAAGGTTACTGCTGAATGGGTTGCAGAAGCTGTGGAGGACACAGTTAGATCAAATGTAAAGGCTGATGTAGAGACAGTTCTCAAACATACTAAGAAGAAGTTTGGGGTGCATGTACCTAGGAGTTTGGCATATAGGGCAAGACTGATGGCTGTTGATGTTGTGCAAGGTGATCATAGAAAGCGGTATCTGAGGTTGAGGGACTACCTACAATGTGTGCTTGATACAAACCCTGGAAGCAGGTGCATAGTGACAACTTTTGAGGATCCTTTGAACCCAGCCCCCACATCAAGGTTCAAGTACATGTTCTTGTTGGAAATATGCCCTAGAGGCAATAATATAAGAGTTATTATTATATTTCCTTGTTCATGATAATCGTTTATTATCCATGCTATAATTGTATTGATTGGAAACTTAAATACATGTGTGGATAAATAAACAAACTTTGTGTCCCTAGTAAGCCTCTTCAGGACTAGCTCGTTGATCAAAGATGACCGCGGTTTCCAGGTCATAGACATGAGTTGTCATTTGATAACGGGATCACATCATTAGGAGAATGATGTGATGGACGAGACCCAAACGTTAAACATAGCTTTTGATCGTATCAGTTATCGCTATAGTTTTCTGCATGTCAAGTATAAGTTCCTATGACCATGAGATCATGTAACTCACTGACACCGTAGGAATGCCTTGTGTGTGCCAAACGTCGCAACGTAACTGGGTGACTATAAAGGTACTCTACAGGTATCTCCGAAAGTGTCTGTTGAGTTGACATGGATCGAGACTGGGATTTGTCACTCCGTGTGACGGAGAGGTATCTCCGGGCCCACTCGGTAATACGTCATCTCAATGAGCTCAAAGTGACTAAGTAGTTAGTCACGGGATTATGTATTACGGAACGAGTAAAGAGACTTGCCGGTAACGAGATTGAACTAGGTATAGAGATACCGACGATCGAATCTCGGGCAAGTAACATACCGACGAGACAAAGGGAACTGTATACGGGATTACCTGAATCCTTGACAATGTGGTTCATCCGATGAGATCATCAAGGAACGTGTGGGAACCAATATGGGTATCCAGATCCCGCTATTGGTTATTGACCTGGGAGTATCTCGGTCATGTCTGCATAGTTTCCGAACCCGCAGGGTCTACACACTTAAGGTTCCGTGACACTAGGGTTGTTAGTGAGAACAGTGCATGGTAACCGAAGGTTGTTCGGAGTCCCGGATGAGATCCCGGACGTGACGAGGGTCTCCGGAATGGTCCGGGGACGAAGATTGATATATGGGATGAGAGTAAACGGAGTCCGAAATTGTTCCGGGGAACATCGGGAAGGAATCGGAGAACCGAAAGGTGTTTCGGGGGCCACGGTAAATGTTACGGGCCCTATGGGCCATAAGTGGGGAGACGCAACAGCCCACACAAGGGCTGTGCGCCCCCCCTAGGCTCCTCCACCTGCGCCTAAGGGGCTGGGCCCCCCTAGGGCAGCCGCACCCCTAGGACTTGGGGGGCAAGGCGCCTGGGGGGGGAACCCTAACCCTGGCCGCAGCCCCTCCCCTTGGCCGCCGCCCCCTAGGGGGAACCCTAGGGGCGCCCCCTCCTCTCTCTCCCCCCTATATAAAGAGAGGTAGAGGGAGGGCAGCAATACAAGTTCGTGCCTCGGCATTGCCCTCCCTCTCCACGAATACCTTCGTCTAGTTTGCAGTGCTTGGCGAAGCCCTGCTGAAATTCCTTCACCACCATCTCCACCACGCCGTCGTGCTGCTGGGTTTCTCCGTCAACTTCTCCTTCCCCCTTGCTGGATCAAGAAGGAGGAGACGTCCCCGAGCTGCACGTGTGTTGAACGCGGAGGCACCGTCCGTTCGGTGCTGGGATCTTCGGCGATTTGAATCGCGGCGAGTACGACTCCATCAACCGCGTTCTTGAACGCTTCCGCTTAGCGATCTACAAGGGTATGTGGATCCGACTCTTCTCTCGTAGATGCATCTCCTAGATTGATCTTGGTGAGCGTAGGAAAATTTTTGTTTCCCATGCAACGTTCCCCGACAGTGGCATCATGAGCCAGGTTCTTGCGTAGATGCTTTCACGAGTAGAACACAAAGGGGTTTGTGGGCGTTGATGTTTAGATTGCTTCCTTCTTTGGTCTTTCTTGATTCAGCGGCATTATGGGATGAAGCGGCCCGGACCAACTTTACATGTCCACGTACATGAGACCGGTTCCATCGACAGACATGCGACTTTTGTTGCATAAGATGGCTGGCGGGTGTCTGTCTCTCCTATCTTAGTTGAATCGGATTCGACGAAGGCGGTCCTTGTAGAAGGTTAAATAGCACCTTAAATATCACCGTTGTGGCTTTGCGTAGGTAAGAAGCGTTCTTGCTAGATACCCATAGCAGCCACGTAAAACATGCAACAACAAATTAGAGGACGTCTAACTTGTTTTTGCAGGGTATGTATGTGATATGATATGGCCAAAGACATGATGAGATATATTTGATGTATGAGATGATCATGTTGTAATAGTTAATATCGACTTGCATGTCGATGTATACGGCAACCGGCAGGAGCCATAGGGTTGTCTTTAATTTTTGTATGACCTGCGTGTCAATCATTAAGCGCTATGTAATGCTTTACTTTATCGCTAAACGGTAGCAATAGTAGTAAGAGCATGGTGGGCGCGCGACAACCCCGATGGCGACACGATGATGGAGATCATGATGATGGGGATCATGGTGTTACGCCGGTGACGATGAAGATCATGCCGGTGCTTTGGAGATGGAGATCAAAAGCACGAGTTGATGGCCATATCATGTCACTTATGATTTGCATGTGATGTTAATCCTTTTATGCATCTTATTTTGCTTAGGACGACAGTAGCATTATAAGATGATCCCTCACTAAAATTTCAAGATAAAATTGTGTTCCCCCCGAGTGTGCGCCGTTGCGAAGGTTCGTCGTTTCGAAGCACCACGTGATGATCGGGTGTGATAGACTCTACGTTCGCATACAACGGGTGCAAGCCAGTTTTGCACATGCAGAACACTCGGGTTAGACTTGACGGGCCTAGCATGTACAGACATGGCCTCGGAACACGGAAGACCGAAAGGTCGAGCATGAGTCATATAGTAGATATGATCAACATGAAGATGTTCACCATTGACACCACCTCATCTCACGTGATGATCGGACTTGGGTTGGTGGATTTGGATCATGTCACGCTCGGATGACCAGAGGGATGTCAATTTGAGTGGGAGTTATAAGTAATTTGATTAGTTAAAACTCACTTATCATGAACAATAGTCTAAGATGTTTTTGCAAATCTTCTGTTGTAGATGGCTCCCGCAGTAGCTCCCCTGAAATTTAATGCGTTCCTAGAGAAAACTAAGCTGAAAGATGATGGGAGCAACTTTGTGGACTGGCTCCGCAATCTGAGGATCATCCTCACAGCTGCCCAAAAGGTTTATGTCCTAAATGCACCGCTAGGTGAACCCCCCGCTCCGGCCTCTGTGGACGTTATGAACGCCTGGCAGTCGCGTGCGGATGACTACTCAGTAGTACAGTGTGCCATGTTGTATAGCTTGGAAGGAGGACTTCAAAGGCGTTTTGAACGTCATGGAGCATATGAGATGTTCCAGGAGTTGAAGTTCATCTTTGAGAAGAATGCCAAGATCGAGAGGTATGAGACCACCGATAAATTCTTTGCTTGCAAGATGGAGGAGAATTCGTCTGTCAGTGAGCACTTACTGAAGATGTCTGGGTACTATACCCGCATAGCTGATCTGGGACTTGTGTTCCCGGAGGAGGCTATCATTGACAGAATTCTCCAGTCACTACCACCTAGCTACAAGAGCTTCGTGCAGCAGTATAACATGCAAGGGATGAACAAATCCATCGCCGAGCTGTTTGCGATGCTGAAAGTCGCTGAGTCAGACATCCAGAAGGAGTATCAAGTGTTGATGATCAATAAAACTACCAGTTTCAAGAAGAATGGCAAGGGCAAGAAGGGTAACTCTAAGAAGGGTGGCAAGGCAGTTGCTCATCCAGTGAAGAAACCCAAGGCTGGGCCCAAGCCAGAGACTGAGTGTTTCTATTGCAAGGGGAACGGCCACTGGAAGCGGAACTGCCCCAAGTATCTGGCAGACAAGAAGGGGGCCAACAACAAACAAGGTATATGTGATATACATGTTATTGATGTGTACCTTACCAACTCTCGTTGTAGTGCCTGGGTATTTGATACCGGTTCGGTTGCTCACATTTGCAACTCTAAACAGGAACTACGGAATAAACGGAGGCTGGCGAAGGACGAAGTGACGATGCGCGTGGGAAATGGTTCCAAGGTTGATGTGATCGCCGTCGGCACGCTCGCTCTTCGATTACCATCGGGATTAGTTATGAACCTGAATAATTGTTATTTAGTGCCTGCGTTGAGCATGAACATTATATCTGGATCTTGTTTAATGCGAGACGGTTACTCATTTAAATCAGAGAATAAAGGTTGTTCTATTTATATGGGTAATATCTTTTATGGTCATGCACCCGAAGTAGGGGGTTTATTCTTATTGAATCTCGATAGTGATGATACACATGTTCATAACATTGATGCTAAAAGATGTAGAGTTGATAACAATAGTACCACTTTCTTGTGGCACTGCCGTCTGGGTCATATCGGCGTGAAACGCATGAGGAAGCTCCATGCTGATGGACTTTTGGAGTCTCTTGATTTTGAATCACTTGACACATGCGAGCCGTGCCTCATGGGCAAGATGACTAAGACCCCGTTTTCAGGAACAATGGAACGGGCAAGTGACTTATTGGAAATCATACATACTGATGTGTGTGGCCCGATGAGTGTCACGGCGCGCGGTGGATATCGTTATTTTCTCACCTTCACTGACGACTTAAGTAGATATGGGTATATTTACTTGATGAAGCATAAGTCTGAAACGTTTGAAAAGTTCAAGCAATTTCAGAGTGAAGTTGAAAATCATCGTAACAAGAAGATCAAGTTCCTACGATCTGATCGAGGGGGAGAGTATCTGAGTTATGAGTTTGGCAATCACTTAAGACAATGTGGAATTGTTTCACAGTTGACGCCACCTGGAACACCACAGCGTAATGGTGTGTCCGAACGTCGTAATCGAACCCTATTAGATATGGTGCGTTCTATGATGTCTCTTGCCGATTTGCCACTATCATTTTGGGGATATGCGTTAGAGACGGCTGCATTCACTTTAAATAGGGCTCCATCTAAGTCCGTTGAGACAACACCGTATGAACTGTGGTTTGGTAAGAAACCTAAGTTGTCTTTTCTCAAAGTTTGGGGTTGCGATGCTTATGTCAAAAGGCTTCAGCCAGAAAAGCTCGAACCCAAAGCGGACAAATGTGTCTTCATAGGATACCCAAAAGAGACGGTTGGGTACATCTTCTATCTCAGATCCGAGGGCAAAGTGTTTGTCGCTAAGAACGGGTCCTTTCTCGAGAAAGAGTTTCTCTCGAAAGAATTGAGTGGGAGGAAGGTAGAACTTGATGAGGTTATTGAACCTCTGCTTCAACCAGAGAGTAGCGCAGCACAGAAAGATGTTTTTGTGGAGCCTGCAATGGTTGAAGAGGAATCCAATGATGATGATCAAGAAGCTTCTGATCAAGTTACTACCGAACCTCGTAGGTCGACAAGGGTACGCACTGCACCTGAGTGGTATGGTAACCCTGTCTTGGAGGTCATGTTGTTGGACAACAGTGAGCCTGCGAGCTATGGAGAAGCGATGGTGGGCCCGGATTCTGACAAATGGTTAGAGGCCATGAAATCCGAGATGGGATCCATGTATGAAAACAAAGTATGGACTTTGGAAGTATTACCTGAAGGGCGGAAGGCCATTCAGAATAAATGGATTTTTAAGAGGAAGACGGACGCTGACGGCAATGTCACCGTGTATAAAGCTCGACTTGTGGCAAAGGGTTTTCACAAGTTCAAGGAGTTGACTACGATGAGACTTTCTCACCCGTAGCGATGCTTAAATCCGTCCGAATCATGTTAGCAATAGCTGCATATTTCTATTATGAAATTTGGCAGATGGATGTCAAAACAGCGTTCCTTAACGGTTTTCTTAAGGAAGAGTTGTATATGATACAACCGGAAGGTTTTGTCGATCCAGAGAATGCTGACAAAGTTTGCAAACTCTAGCGTTCCATTTATGGGCTGGTGCAAGCATCTCGGAGTTGGAATCTTCGCTTTGATGAGGTGATCAAAGCGTTTGGGTTTGTACAAGTTTACGGAGAAGCTTGTATTTACAAGAAAGTGAGTGGGAGCTCTATAGCGTTTCTAATATTATATGTGGATGACATATTGCTGATTGGAAACAATATAGAACTTTTGGATAGCGTGAAGGGGTATTTGAACAAGAGTTTTTCGATGAAGGACCTCGGTGAAGCTGCTTTCATATTGGGCATCAAGATCTATAGAGATAGATCGAGACGCTTGATAGGACTTTCACAAAGTACATATCTTGATAAAGTTTTGAAGAAGTTCAAAATGGATCAATCCAAGAAGGGGTTCTTACCGGTATTGCAAGGTACAAAGTTGAGTAAGACTCAATGCCCAGTGACTGCGGAAGATAGAGAAAAGATGAGTGTCATCCCCTATGCTTCAGCCATAGGCTCTATCATGTATGCAATGCTGTGCACAAGACCAGATGTCAGCCTTGCCATAAGTATGGCCGGAAGGTTTCAAAGTAATCCTGGTTTGGATCACTGGACAGCGGTCAAGAATATCCTGAAGTACCTGAAAAAGGACTAAGGAAATGTTTCTCGTTTATGGAGGTGATCAAGAGCTCGTCGTAAAGGGTTACGTCGATGCAAGCTTTGACACTGATCCGGATGACTCTAAGTCTCAAACCGGATACGTATATATTCTCAACGGGGGAGCGGTAAGCTGGTGCAGTTCCAAGCAAAGCGTGGTAGCCGATTCTACATGCGAAGCGGAGTACATAGCTGCCTCGGAGGCGGCAAAGGAAGGTGTCTGGATGAAGGAGTTCATAACAGATCTTGGAGTTGTGCCTAGTGCATTGAACCCAATGACTCTGTTTTGTGATAACACTGGTGCCATTGCTCTAGCCAAGGAACCAAGGTTTCACAAGAGGACCAGACACATAAAGCGACGCTTCAATTCCATCCGCGATTCAGTCAAGGAGGAGGACATAAGCATTTGCAAAGTACACACGGATTTGAATGTTGCAGATCCGTTGACGAAGCCTCTTCCACGGGCTAAGCATGATCAACACCAAGACTCTATGGGTGTTAGATTCATTACCTTGTAATGCTAGATTAATGACTCTAGTGCAAGTGGGAGACTGTTGGAAATATGCCCTAGAGGCAATAATATAAGAGTTATTATTATATTTCCTTGTTCATGATAATCGTTTATTATCCATGCTATAATTGTATTGATTGGAAACTTAAATACATGTGTGGATAAATAAACAAACTTTGTGTCCCTAGTAAGCCTCTTCAGGACTAGCTCGTTGATCAAAGATGGCCGCGGTTTCCAGGTCATAGACATGAGTTGTCATTTGATAACGGGATCACGTCATTAGGAGAATGATGTGATGGACGAGACCCAAACGTTAAACATAGCTTTTGATCGTATCAGTTATCGCTATAGTTTTCTGCATGTCAAGTATAAGTTCCTATGACCATGAGATCATGTAACTCACTGACACCGTAGGAGTGCCTTGTGTGTGCCAAACGTCGCAACGTAACTGGGTGACTATAAAGGTACTCTACAGGTATCTCCGAAGGTGTCTGTTGAGTTGACATGGATCGAGACTGGGATTTGTCACTCCGTGTGACGGAGAGGTATCTCCGGGCCCACTCGGTAATACGTCATCTCAATGAGCTCAAAGTGACTAAGTAGTTAGTCACGGGATTATGTATTACGGAACGAGTAAAGAGACTTGCCGGTAACGAGATTGAACTAGGTATAGAGATACCGACGATCGAATCTCGGGCAAGTAACATACCGACGAGACAAAGGGAACTGTATACGGGATTACCTGAATCCTTGACATTGTGGTTCATCCGATGAGATCATCGAGGAACGTGTGGGAACCAATATGGGTATCCAGATCCCGCTATTGGTTATTGACCTGGGAGTATCTCGGTCATGTCTGCATAGTTTCCGAACCCGCAGGGTCTACACAATTAAGGTTCGGTGACGCTAGGGTTGTTAGTGAGAACAGTGCATGGTAACCGAAGGTTGTTCGGAGTCCCGGATGAGATCCCGGACGTGACGAGGGTCTCCGGAATGGTCCGGGGACGAAGATTGATATATGGGATGAGAGTAAACGGAGTTCGGAATTGTTCCGGGGAACATCGGGAAGGAATCGGAGAACCGAAAGGTGTTTCGGGGGCCACGGTAAATGTTACGGGCCCTATGGGCCATAAGTGGGGAGACGCAACAGCCCACACAAGGGCTGTGCGCCCCCCCTAGGCTCCTCCACCTGCGCCTAAGGGGCTGGGCCCCCCTAGGGCAGCCGCACCCCTAGGACTTGGGGGGCAAGGCGCCTGGGGGGGAACCCTAACCCTGGCCGCAGCCCCTCCCCTTGGCCGCCGCCCCCTAGGGGGAACCCTAGGGGCGCCCCCTCCTCTCTCTCTCCCCCCTATATAAAGAGAGGTAGAGGGAGGGCAGCAATACAAGTTCGTGCCTCGGCATTGCCCTCCCTCTCCACGAATATCTTCGTCTAGTTTGCAGTGCTTGGCGAAGCCCTGCTGAAATTCCTTCACCACCATCTCCACCACGCCGTCGTGCTGCTGGGTTTCTCCGTCAACTTCTCCTTCCCCCTTGCTGGATCAAGAAGGAGGAGACGTCCCCGAGCTGCACGTGTGTTGAACGCGGAGGCACCGTCCGTTCGGTGCTGGGATCTTCGGCGATTTGAATCGCGGCGAGTACGACTCCATCAACCGCGTTCTTGAACGCTTCCGCTTAGCGATCTACAAGGGTATGTGGATTCGACTCTTCTCTCGTAGATGCATCTCCTAGATTGATCTTGGTGAGCGTAGGAAAATTTTTGTTTCCCATGCAACGTTCCCCAACAGTTCTATTGCCTCCAGGCATCAAAAGATGGATTTCTTGCTGGTTGTAGGCCTTTCATAGGTACAAATCAGTGATGTAATCCTGTTTGAAATGTAAGCAAGTTATTCAATTTGGCCCTAACTATCTCTGTTTATGCAGGACTTGATGGTTGCTTCATCAAGTTATCCACAGGCCAGCAGATATTGGCAGCAACTGGGAGAGATGGGAACAACAATGTGTTCCCAATTGCCTTTGGGGTGGTTGACAAAGAGGATGGGCCTAGCTGGACCTGGCTTCTGAACCAACTTAGAGTCTGCATTGGCACCAGCAACCAGTTTGGAAACTACACCATCATGTCTGACAGGCAAAAGGTATTTTCCCTCACTCTGTATTATTCTTATGCACATAGCAATGCTACTATAGTTATCTCATTACTAGCTTATGTAATCAAACAACAGGGCCTTCTTAAAGCAATTAATGAAGTATTTCCTTAATCCCCACAAAGATATTGCCTAAGACACATATATGCCAACTTCCAGTCAGCTGGCTTTAGAGCAGAAGAACTTAAGAAATGGGTTGACAAAGCTAGCTATTCCTTCACTGAACATGGTCACAAAGAAGGAATGGCAGGTTTGAAAGCAGCATGTGAACCAGCCTACATGTGGTTGAATGGCATCCCTAATGAGTGTTGGGCTAGATATGCAATGGATCATGTGTGCAAGACTGACTTGGTAGTGAACAACCTTAGTGAGGTTTTCAACAAAATGATTCTAGATGTTAGGTCAAAACCAATTAAGACCATGTTTGAAGGGTTGAGGACCAAACTAAGGGATAAGTACCAGGGCATCAGAGAGAAAACAGAGAGCTGTAGGTGGGAAATAACCCCACATTACATGGAGAAGCTTGAAGAGAACAAGAAGTGGGCAAAATACTATGAAGCAAACATGGTTGGTCCCAACATCTCGCAAGTAACTAGTGGAGAGAACACATATTGTGTGAAGCTTGATGAAGGGAGCTGCTCTTGCAGGAGGTGGGACATGACTGGATCACCTTGCCGCCATGCAATATCTGCAATGCAGAAGATAAAAGTGTTGGGGAACGTAGCAGAATTCAAAAAAATTCCTACGCTTCACCAAGATCAATCTAAGGAGTCATCTAGGAACGAGCATAAAGGAGTGCATCTACGTACCCTTTGTAGATCGCGTGTGGAAGCGTTCGAAGGAACGTGGATGATGGAGTCGTACTCTTTGTGATCCTCGTCACTGATGATCCCAGCGCCAAACGGACGGCACCTCCGCGTTCAACACACGTACGGTACAGCGACGTATCCTCCTTCTTGATCCAGCAAGGGGGGAGGAGAGGTTGACGGAGATCCAGCAGCACGACGGCGTGGTGGTGGATGCAACGGGAAAAGCTGCAGGGCTTCGCCTATGCCCTGCGTGAGGAGTTGGAGGTGTGACGGGGGGGAAGAGGCGCCAGAGGCTTGGGGTGCGGCTGCCCTCTCCCCCCCCCCCACTATATATAGGGGGCCAGGGGGCGCCGGACCTAGGAGATCCAATCTCCTAGGGGGGCGGCGGCCAGAGGGGGGAAACTTGCCCCCCAAGGCATAGGGGGCGCCCCCACCCCCTAGGGTTTCAACCCTAGGCGCATGGAGGGGGGGCCATGTGGGTGCGCCAGCCAACTAGGGGCTGGCCCCCTTCCCCTTGCAGCCTACGGGGCCCTCCGGGATGGGTGGCCCCACCCGGTGGACCCCCGGGACCCTTCCGGTGGTCCCGGGACACTCCCGGTGACCCCCGGAATTCTCCCGATGGCCGAAACTGGACTTCTATATATTATTCTTTACCTCCGGACCATTCCGGAACTCCTCGTGACGTCCAGGATCTCATCCGGGACTCCGAACAACATTCGAGTTTCCACGTGCATGTATCTCTACAACCCTAGCATCACCGAACCTTAAGTGTGTAGACCCTACGGGTTCGGGAGACACGTAGACATGACCGAGACGACTCTCCGGTCAATAACCAACAGCGGGATCTGGATACCCATGTTGGTTCCCACGTGTTCCTCGATGATCTCATCGGATGAACCACTGTGTCAAGGATTCACTCAATCCCTTTGTTATTCCCTTTATCTATCGGTACGGTACTTGCCCGAGATTCGATCGTCGGTATGCCCGATACCTCGTTCAATCTCGTCATGGCAAGTCTCTTTACTCGTTCCGTAATCCATCATCCCGTGACTAACTCCTTAGTCACTTTGAGCTCATTATGATGATGTCTTACCGAGTGGGCCCAGAGATACCTCTCCGTCATACGGAGTGACAATATCCCAGTCTCGGTTCGTACCAACTCAACAGACACTTTCGGAGATACCCGTTGCGTACCTTTATAGCCACCCAGTTACGTTGTGACATTTGGCACACCCAAAGTATTCCTACGGTATCCGGGAGTTGCACAACCTCATGATCTAAGGAATAAATACTTGACACTGGAAAAGCTTAAGCATTACGAACTATACGATCTCGTGCTAGGCTTAGGATTGGGTCTTGTCCATCACATCATTCTCCTAGTGATGTGATCCCGTTATCAATGACATCCTATGTCCATGGTCAGGAAACCGTGACCATCTGTTGATCAACGAACTAGTAACTAGAGGCTTACCAGGGACACGTTGTGGTCTATGTATTCACACATGTATCGCTGTTTCCGTACAATACAATTCAAGCATGAATAACAGACAATTATCATGAACAAGGAAATATAATAATAATCCTTTTATTATTGCCTCTAGGGCATATTTCCAACAGTCTCCCACTTGCACTAGAGTCAATAATCTAGTTACATTGTGATGAATCGAACACCCATATAGTTCTGGTGTTGATCATGTTTTGCTCGTGGAAGAGGTTTAGTCAACGGGTCTGCGACATTCAGATCCATATGCACTTTACAAATATCTATGTCTCCATCTTGAACATAAATCCGGATGGAGTTGAAACGGCGCTTGATGTGCTTGGTCTTCTTGTGAAACCTGGGCTCCTTGGCAATGGCAATAGCTCCAGTGTTGTCACAAAAGAGAGTCATCGGGCTTGATGCGCTTGGAATGACTCCTAGGTCGGTGATGAACTCCTTCATCCAGACTCCTTCTTGTGTTGCGTCGCAAGCAGCTATGTACTGCGCTTCACATGTAGAATGCGCCACGACGCTCTGCTTGCAACTACACCAGCTGACTGCTCCACCATTCAAAATATACACGTATCCGGTTTGTGACTTAGAGTCATCCAGATCTGTGTCAAAGCTAGCATCGACGTAACCCTTTACGACGAGCTCTTCGTCACCTCCATAAACGAGAAACATATCCTTAGTCCTCTTCAGGTACTTTAGGGTGTTCTTGACCGCTGTCCAGTGTTCCATACCGGGATCACTTTGGTACCTCCCTACCAAACTTATGGCAAGGTTCACATCAGGTCTGGTACACAGCATGGCATACATGATAGAACCTATAGCTAAGGCATAGGGAATGACACTCATCTTTTCTCTATCTTCTGCTGTGGTCGGGGACTGAGTCATGCTCAATCTCATACCTTGCAAAACAGGCAAGAACCCCTTCTTGGACTGATCCATATTGAACTTCTTCAATATCTTGTCAAGGTATGTGCTTTGTGAAAGACCAATGAGGCGTCTTGATCTATCTCTATAGATTTTGATGCCTAATATGTAAGCAGCTTCTCCAAGGTCCTTCATTGAAAAACTTTTATTCAAATAGGCCTTTATGCTCTCCAAGAATTCTATATCATTTCCCATCAGCAATATGTCATCCACATATAATATGAGAAATGCTACTGAGCTCCCACTCACTTTCTTGTAGATACAGGCTTCTCCCCAAGTCTGTATAAAACCAAACGCTTTGATCACATCATTAAAGCGAATATTCCAACTCCGAGATGCTTGCACCAGCCCATAGATCGAGCGCTGGAGCTTGCATACCTTGTTAGCATTCTCTGGATCGACAAAACCTTCCGGCTGCATCATATACAGCTCTTCCTTGAGGAAACCATTAAGGAATGCCGTTTTGACGTCCATTTGCCATATCTCATAATCATAGAATGCGGCAATTGCTAACATGATTCGTACTGACTTCAGCATCGCTACGAGAGAGAAAGTCTTGTCGTAGTCAATCCCTTGAACTTGTCGATAACCCTTAGCGACAAGCCGAGCCTTATAGATGGTCACATTACCATCCGCGTCCGTCTTCTTCTTAAATATCCATTTATTTTCTATGGTGTGCCTATCATCAGGCAAGTCCGCCAAAGTCCATACTTTGTTTTCATACATGGATTCTATCTCGGATTTCATGGCTCCAAGCCATTTATTGGAATCCGGGCCCGCCATCGCTTCTTCATAGTTTGAAGGTTCACCGTTGTCTAACAACATGATTTCCATGATAGGGTTGCCGTACCACTCTGGTGCGGAACGTGTCCTTGTGGACCTTTGAAGTTCAGTAGTAACTTGATCTGTATCTTCATGATTATCATCATTAACTTCCTCCCTTATCGGTGCCGGCACCTCAGGAACAACTTCCTGTGCTGCGCTACTTTCCGGTTCGGGAGGGGTGACTGTCACCTCATCAAGTTCTACTTTCCTCCCACTCACTTCTTTTGAGAGAAACTCTTTATCTAGAAAGGATCCATTCTTGGCAACAAAAACCTTGCCTTCGGATCTGTGGTAGAAGGTGTACCCAATCGTTTCCTTTGGGTATCCTATGAAGACGCATTTTTCCGATTTGGGTTCGAGCTATTCAGGTTGAAGTTTCTTGACATAAGCATCGCAACCCCAAACTATTAGAAACGACAGCTTAGGTTTCTTGCCAAACCAAAGTTCATACGGTGTCGTCTCAATGGATTTTGACGGAGCCCTATTTAAAATGGATGCGGCAGTCTCTAAAGCATAACCCCAAAAAGATAGCTGTAGGTCAGTGAGAGACATCATAGATCGCACCATGTCCAACAAGGTACGATTTCGACGTTCGGACACACCATTACGCTGAGGTGTTCCGGGAGGTGTCAATTGTGAGACAATTCCATAGTTCCTAAGGTGCGTGCCAAATTCATGACTTAAATATTCACCCCCACGATCCGATCGCAAGAACTTTATTTTTCTGTCACGTTGATTCTCAACCTCATTCTGAAATTCCTTGAACTTTTCAAAGGTATCGGACTTGTGCTTCATCAAGTAGATATACCCATATCTACTCAAGTCATCTGTGAGGGTGAGAACATAACGATAGCCTCCGCGAGCCTCAACACTCATTGGACCGCACACATCGGTATGTATGATTTCCAATTAGTTGGTTGCTCGCTCCATTGTTCCGGAGAACGGAGTCTTGGTCATCTTGCCCAAGAGGCATGGTTCGCACGTGTCAAATGATTCATAATCAAGAGACTCCAGAAGTCCATCTGCATGAAGCTTCTTCATACGTTTGACACCAATATGACCAAGGCGGCAATGCCACAAGTATGTGGGACTATCATTGTCAACTTTACATCTTTTGGCATTCACACTATGAATATGTGTATCATCACGATCTAGATTCATCAAAAATAAACCATTGACCAGCGGGGCATGACCATAAAACATATCTCTCAAATAAATAGAACAACCATTATTCTCGGATTTAAATGAGTACCCATCTCGCATCAAACGAGATCCAGATACAATGTTCATGCTCAAAGCTGGTACTAAATAACAATTATTAAGGTTTAAAACGAATCCCGAGGGTAGATGTAGAGGCAGTGTGCCGACGGCGATCACATCGACCTTGGAACCATTCCTGACGCGCATCGTCACCTCGTCCTTCGCCAGTCTCCGCTTATTCCGCAGCTCCTGCTTTGAGTTACAAATATGAGCAACTGCACCGGTATCAAATACCCAGGAGCTACTACGAGCGCTGGTAAGGTACACATCAATAACATGTATATCACATATACCTTTGACGTTGCCGTCCTTCTTGTCTGCTAAGTATTTGGGGCAGTTCCGCTTCCAGTGACCCGTTCCTTGCAATAAAAGCACTCAGTCTCAGGCTTGGGTCCATACTTTGGCTTCTTCCCGGCAACTGGCTTACCGGGCGCGGCAACTCCCTTGCCGTCCTTCTTGAAGTTCTTCTTACCCTTGCCCTTCTTGAACTTAGTGGTTTTATTGACCATCAACACTTGATGCTCTTTCTTGATCTCCACCTCCGCTGATTTCAGCATTGAATACACCTCGAGAATGGACTTCTCCATCCCTTGCATATTGAAGTTCAACACAAAGCTCTTGTAGCTAGGTGGGAGCGACTGAAGGATTCTGTCAACGACCGCCTCGTCGGGGAGATTCATTCCCAACTGTGCAACCCAGAAATCTTGAGTATGTGCTCACTGGCAGAACTGTTTTCCTCCATCTTACAGCTGTAGAATGCGTGGGAGACATCATATCTCTCAACTCGGGCATGAGCCTGGAAAACCATTTTCAGCTCTTGGAACATCTCATATGCTCCGTGGTGCTCAAAACTCTTTTGGAGCCCCGATTCTAAGCTGTAGAGCATGCCGCATTGAACCAGGGAGTAATCATCACAACGCGACTGCCAAGCATTCATAACATCTTGGTTTGCCGGGGCGGGAGCGTTACCTAGCGGTGCTTCTAGGACATAAGTTTTCTTGGCAGCTATGAGGATGATCCTCAGGTTACGGACCCAGTCTGTATAGTTGCTACCATCGTCTTTCAGCTTGGATTTCTCTAGGAACGCGTTGAAGTTGAGGGTGACATGAGCGTGGGCCATTTGATCTACAAGACATATTGTAAAGAATTTAGACTAAGTTCATGACAATTAAGTTCATCTTAATCAAATTTTAATGAACTCCCACTCAGATTGACATCTCTCTAGTCATCTAAGTGATACATGATCCGAATCGACTAGCCCGTGTCCGATCATCACGTGAGACGGACTAGTCATCAACGGTGAACATCTTCATGTTGATCGTATCTTCTATACGACTCATGTTCGACCTTTCGGTCTTTCGTGTTCCGAGGCCATGTCTGTACATGCTAGGCTCGTCAAGTGAACCCTAAGTGTATTGCGTGTGTAAATCTGGCTTACACACGTTGTATGCGAACGTTAGAGCCTATCACACCCGATCATCACGTGGTGCTTCGGAACAACGATCCTTAGCAATGGTGCACAGTTAGGGAGAACACAATTCTTGAAATTTTTAGTGAGAGATCATCTTATTTACTACCATCGTTCTAAGTAAACAAGATGCATAAACATGATAAACATCACATGCAATCAAATAAAGTGACATGATATGGCCAATATCATCTTGCTCCTTCGATCTCCATCTTCGGGGCACCATGATCATCTTTGTCACCGGCATGACACCATGATCTCCATCATCATGATCTCCATCATTGTGTCTTCATGAAGTCGTCACGCCAACTATTACTTCTACTACTATGGCTAACGTTTAGCAATAAAGTAAAGTAATTACATGGCGTTATTCAGTGACACGCAGGTCATACAATAATTAAGACAACTCCTATGGCTCCTGCCGGTTGTCATTTTCATCGACATGCAAGTCGTGAGTCCCTATTACAAGAACATGATCAATCTCATACATCACATATATCATTCATCACATCTTCTTGGCCATACCACATCACATAGCACATGCTGCAAGAACACGTTAGACGACCTCTAATTGTTGTTGCAAGTTTTTACGTGGCTTCTATATGTTTTCTAGCAAGAACGTTTATTACCTACACCAAAACCACAACGTGATTTGTCAATTTCTATTTACCCTTCATAAGGACCCTTTTCATCGAATCCGATCCGACTAAAGTGGGAGAGACAGACACCCGCCAGCCACCTTATGCAACTAGTGCATGTCAGTCGGTGGAACCAGTTTTACGTAAGCGTACGTGTAAGGTCGGTCCGGGCCGCTTCATCCCACGATGCTGCCGAATCAAGATTGGACTAGTAACGGCAAGAAAATTGAACAAACTCAACGCCCACAACTTGTTTGTGTTCTACTCATGCAAGATGCTACGCAAAGACCTAGCTCAGATACCACTGTTGGGGAACGTAGCAGAATTCAAAAAAATTCCTACGCTTCACCAAGATCAATCTAAGGAGTCATCTAGCAACGAGCATAAAGGAGTGCATCTACATACCCTTTGTAGATCGCGTGCGGAAGCGTTCAAAGGAACGTGGATGATGGAGTCGTACTCTTCGTGATCCTCGTCACCGATGATCCCAGCGCCGAACGGACGGCACCTCCGCGTTCAACACACGTACGGTACAGCGACGTCTCCTCCTTCTTGATCCAGCAAGGCGGGAGGAGAGGTTGACGAAGATCCAGCAGCACGACGGCGTGGTGGTGGATGCAACGGGAAAAGCTGCAGGGCTTCGCCTATGCCCTGCGTGAGGAGTTGGAGGTGTGACGGGGGGGAAGAGGCGCCAGAGGCTTGGGGTGCGGCTGCCCTCTCTTCCCCCCACTATATATAGGGGGCTAGGGGGGCGCCGGCCCTAGGAGATCCAATCTCCTAGGGGGGCGGCGGACAAAGGGGGGAAACTTGCCCCCCAAGGCATAGGGGGCGCCCCCATCCCCTAGGGTTTCAACCCTAGGCGCATGGAGGGGGGCCATGTGGGTGCGCCAGCCCACTAGGGGCTGGCCCCCTTCCCCTTGCGGCCTACGGGGCCCTCCGGGATTGGTGGCCCCACCCGGTGGACCCCCGGGACCCTTCCGGTGGTCCCGGGACACTCCTGGTGACCCACGGAATTCTCCCGATGGCCGAAAGTGGACTTCCTATATATCATTCTTTACCTCCGGACCATGCCCGATACCTCGTTCAATCTCGTCATGGCAAGTCTCTTTACTCGTTCCGTAATCCATCATCCCGTGACTAACTCCTTAGTCACTTTGAGCTCATTATGATGATGTCTTACCGAGTGGGCCCAGAGATACCTCTCCGTCATACGGAGTGACAATATTCCAGTCTCGGTTCGTACCAACTCAACAGACACTTTCGGAGATACCCGTTGCGTACCTTTATAGCCACCCAGTTACGTTGTGACGTTTGGCACACCCAAAGTATTCCTACGGTATCCGGGAGTTGCACAACCTCATGGTCTAAGGAATAAATACTTGACACTGGAAAAGCTTAAGCATTACAAACTATACGATCTCGTGCTAGGCTTAGGATTGGGTCTTGTCCATCACATCATTCTCCTAATGATGTGATCCCGGTATCAATGACATCCTATGTCCATGGTCAGGAAACCGTGACCATCTGTTGATCAACGAGCTAGTAACTAGAGGCTTACCAGGGACACGTTGTGGTCTATGTATTCACACATGTATCGCTGTTTCCGTACAATACAATTCAAGCATGAATAACAGACAATTATCATGAACAAGGAAATATAATAATAATCCTTTTATTATTGCCTCTAGGGCATATTTCCAACAAAAAGTTCACCCAGAAGATTATGTGCATCCATTCTTTAAGAAGCCAATGTATAAGGCTGCATACCAGCACATCATCTACCCTGTCCCTGGTCCTAAATTCTGGCCCAACACCAACACACCAGACATAGAACCACCAGATTTTAGGGAGAAGAAAGGCAAGGAGCAGACGGCTAGGAGAAAGGGTGAATTTGAGGTGTCATCTCCAAAGGATACATCAAGGATGGGCACAATAGCATGCAGTAACTGTGGTCTGCAAGGCCACGGATGGACAATGTGTGGAGATAGACTTCAGGCCAAGTTTATGACAAGGAAAAACAACCACCAGGTAACTAAGCCAATTCAACAAGGAAAATCTGCTACTTGTTTTTAATGCATACATCTTGTGAGCTGCAACTTGTTTTTAATTGTAGGAAAATAAGGCATCCTACCCAGCAACTTCAGCACCAACCAGGCCACCTCCAGCTAGGGCCACATCATTAGGTCCAGCTCCAGCTTCAGGTCCTGCTCCAGCTTCAGGACCAGTTAAGGGCAAGAAACCAGCAACAGCTTCAACAAGGGCAACCACATCTGCTTCAACAAGGGCAACCACATCTACTGAAGTTTCAACAGGTGGATCAATAAAGAGAAAGAACCCAGCACCTGCTTCATCACTAGCCAACAACACCAGGTCAAGTGCATCATCTCCACCAAAGAACACCAGATCATCAAGAGTTGCAAGAGGTTTCAATGCTCCAAGGGCAGCATCAACATCAGGTCAAGATGATGTTGGTTCTAAGAGGAAGAGGAAGGCCCCAAGCAAACTTGCTTTGTATTTCACAGCCAGTGGCAACCATTGAATGTGTTGCACTCAACTCTGCTTTATGCCTTGAACTCTGCTTGTTAGGCATGCTTGCTATCTGTGTTATTTGCAGTGAACTCTGTTTTCATTTGAACAATTAAGTTATGTGGTTTGTGTTTGAACTGCTTGGAACAATTAAGTTATGTGGTCTGTGTTTGAACTGCTTGGAACAATTAAGTTATCTGCTGTCAAGCTCTATTTTGATATAATATGTCCTAGGTTATGAATTGTTTCATATGAAATTATTTCTTATGCTGATCATTGTTATGTAGATCAAGTGATTTATTTTGTTGATAATTGATCGATATGATTAGGTCAATTTGGTCACTTTGGGGGGCAACTTGTCGACCAACCCCAAAGTGGCCAAATTTGGCCACTTTGGGTGGCTACTTGTCAACCAACCCCAAAAGTGGCTAGTTGTCGACCAACCCTAAAGCCACCCATATTTGGCCACTTTGGGTGGCTAGTTGTCGACCAACCCTAAAGCCACCCATATTTGGCCACTTTGGGTGGCTACTTGTCGACCAACCCCAAAAGTTGCTAGTTGTCGACCAACCCTAAAGCCACCCACATTTGGCCACTTTGGGTGGCTAGTTGTCGACCAACCCTAAAGCCACCCACATTTGGCCACTTTGGGTGGCTACTTGTCGACCAACCCCAAAAGTGGCTAGTTGTCGACCAACCCTAAAGCCACCCACATTTGGCCACTTTGGGTGGCTACTTGTCGACCAACCCTAAAGCCACCCACATTTGGCCACTTTGGGTGGCTACTTGTCGACCAACCCCAAAACTGGCTAGTTGTCGACCAACCCCAAAGTGGCCACATTTGGCCACTTTGGGGGGCAACTTGTTGACCAACCCTAAAGCCACCAAAATTTGGCCACTTTGGGCGGCTAGTTGTCGACCAACCCTAAAGTGGCTATCTAGGACCAAAACCTAACATATCAAAGCTAAAACATCAATATTTACCCATCTAGGCACCAAACCCTAAGAGATCAAACCTAAAACTACAAGATTTGGCCATCAGACCAAACCATAACATATCTAACTTAAAACATCAAGATCACCAGATCAATTCATTCATACATACAAATATAGATAAAAGATTCACTCATAAATTGCCTCATACACAGATTGATTCATCACATAGATAGATCATTCAACATTTTTATTTCACCAGCTTCATACATTGCATTGCATCATAGACAACTTGATTCATCACATACATAGCTCATTCAACATTGTTCTTACACCAACTTTAAATATCACATAGATAGAAAGAAAGATCTAGGAACACAGAAACATAACAGTAGCATCATGGGTACAGAATCCTAGTCCACCTCTGCCTAGTGACCTGAAAAGGATGGAAATTTGCCCTCCTCATTGCCCAGTAGATGATATCATCATCACTAGGGTTGGAGCCAGGGGGGATGCCTCCAGGAAATTCTTTATGTCCTTGCGGTTGCATGCTGCAAGGATCATCTCAGCAAGTTGCCTTCTCGCCCTCCTCCTTGCATCTTTGTGCCTGGCCTGCCTGGGCACCTCTTCTTCTCCATCTATGACCTCTCCAGGATCCATCTCTCCCTGGGATTCTAGGGTTTCTTTGGCGGCTGGGGGTGGAGAAGGGTGGGGATGGGGGGATTGACTGCGGTTTCACCCAAGGGGTGGGCTTTATAGACTACTAATGGTTGGTGGTAGGTAGGTGGAGTAATAAAACAGCCCAGTCTAGGCCCACAATGTGTACATAATGGTTTTAGGCCCAAGAATATACTAGTTCAACATTGCTAGTCTTAGGAAAATAACCTAAAGAAATAAAACAATTCTTCACTTCATTCCTTAAGATAGATAGGATCTCAACAGTACAATAACATAAGCCAGACTTAGCGAAGGTTCTCCACCACTCTAGTTACCATAACTTAAACAATTCATATAGGACTGCACAAAATATACTCCTACCATCATCTTGCAAGGCCTGTTATATGTGTAGCCACCTTACTTACTTAACCACCATTGTCCAAATCTTCAAGCCTCCAATATGGCCTTGATTTTCTCAAGCTTTTACTTGCTCACATGGCCAGCATTCAGCAGATCAGCAACTACTTTCTCAAGCTCTGTCTTCTCTTGTGCAAGAAGATCCCTGTCCACCTTTATCTCTTTCATTGACTTCCTAGTGTTGCGAATTATGTCTGCCTGGGCCTGAAGGATACACCTATGTTCTTTTGCTAGCCTTAGCTTCTCCATCTTCATCTCCAGCTCTAGCTCTTCCTTCTACTTCTCAAATTTCTCAGCATCCATTGCTTTCTGGTAATCAATCTTGCCAACACCATCCTGCCAGTCAAACATCTTGCTGACATCATCAACCATTTTATGATACTCAGTGCAGAGATGATCATAGTCCTTCTTCAACTTGGCAACCTCATCCTCATATGCATGCTTGTCTTGAATCCTTCCAAGGTTTTGCTCATGGAACATTTCCCACAACTTGATGAGGCAGTTCTTAAGTACATCAGGCCAGGCAGGATCAACCCATTGAACTGCACCACAATTCACACCCCCCATGTAGTTTGATCAGAGAACACATACTTCAGAAAATGCATAAATTCAGTTCTAACTTCAATTCAAAAAGAGGATTGGTACACAAGGAGGACATGTAACCATAAATTCAGTACTAAATTCAGTTCAAACAGAGTTAATGTACAAATTATGTAACCACTAGGCATAACTGAATCCACTAGGCATAACTGAATCTAGACATTAACTGAATCCACTAGGCATAACTGAGTCCACCCAGCATACTCAATTACTCACCTGAATAGGGCATCCATAGAACCTCCTCCCAGTGTTAGCACCTTCAAAAGCAACACACTTCCTAGGCTTCATATCGTACAGAGTACACTTGGCAACTTCCTCCATGGGAGCACCACACCAGAGTGGCTCAGGGATGGTGTCAGGTGTGTCCTACATGCAGTAAAAGGTAGATCAGAACCAATGCATCAACTAGTTCAACTTGAGTCAAGCTTTGCCTTGCTCAAGGTCAGATCAGACATCACAGTGCCATCCATACCCTAGATCAAAACAAATAAATAACCAAACCAAACGAATCCATCCCTACAAATATGCAGCTCATCAACCCTCATTCCCAAATCGATTCAACCCTAACCCTAACCCTAGATAATGATAGAGAGGAGGATGAGGCTTACAAAGTACTCCATGTCCATCAGGTTGCCCCCCATGTTGTCGTCGCCGCAGCTCTCAACCCCAGCATTCCAAGAAGGCATCCTGGCCGGTGACGAGGAACTGAGGTGGTTGGCGACGATGGCCCGTGCGCCCTAATGGTCGTCACCCGCGCACCCTAATGAGAGTGAGTGAGCACATGGGAGACAGAGTGAGGGCCGGATCCGTCTTGACCTGGTCGGGACGGCCCGTGCGCCCTAACGGCCGTCACCCGCGCGCCGTGAGCACTGTGGCCGACAAAACCTAGACGGGCGGGCCCCACATGTCATAACCCCAGTTAAAACCTAACCGTTCGGCCACTTGGGTTTTTTGGAACAACCAGCCACTTTTGTGGTAGTTTTTTGAAAGAAAAAAAAGCAGTAGTTTTTCGGAACGATAGCTCGTAATGCGGTAGTTTTTTGCTATTCACTCGTATCTCTAACGTAGCTTTTTCAGGTCCAGAATTCCAGCTGTCGGTATTCTCCCTCTTTGTGTAAACCTTGCAAATTATGAGAGAAAAGATATTTGAATAACTCCCCAAAGTGTTATAATGGATAAAAATACTAAAAGTAACATTAATAAAACATTATGCAAAATGGACGCATCAAGGTTGTACCTAGATACCAGCAATCTCATCTAAAACATCACATACTTCACTTAGTTTATTTTCTCCGTTTAGTTAAGTATTTACTTTCCGTTCTCTCTAGTTTAGTTTAATTCCTTATTTTCACCTTTCCCTTGCAACTTACTTAAGTGAGCTATTTCCAAACTTCAGTTTGGGTGTGAGCGTGGTTGTGTTAGTGACAACACAGATGCAGGGATTATGGTGCCATCCTATTCGCTCCCTATGGGATCGACAAACCTTACTTAGCACGAAATTGCTACATAGCCTTGTGCACTCGCAGGATATCAAGCTTTTTCTGGGGCCATTGTCGGGGAGCATAGCGCTTGGCTATTACCTTTCATCCTTTCCGTTCACATTTAATTTAATTTTGTCTTTTGCAAAAATCTTCTTATCATGTCCAATGCTCCTCACATACGGCCGGCCGTCGAGCCCCTCGTACTACCGGAACAGGGCCCTACCCCGACGGCCTAAACTATGCCGACAGCCTTGACTAAGTCGTAAAGCATGTGTCCTTTAATGTATCTCAACCAACACTTTATCGAATTTATTTGGGATATGGTTAACTGGTGTAGAGCCTAAGACGGCAACACATATTCGAGTAGGAGTGTGTGTATTACTTTGGCCCATATAGAATTTTCGGAGTGATGTCTTCTTTAACGGACAAACAATCACAAAAAAAATTGCAGGTTATCTTCAGGGCGTCTGCTTGGATTAGGATGTGATCGTTACTCAGCCATACGGACCGTGGAGAGCTTATGTATATTGAATGCAACCGCTAAGAGACGGTCGCACGGGATACTTACAACCGGTTTGGATGGTGGTCCAACGATATGATAGGTGTCTAGTCATCTTACCCTATTTTTACCGGTTGTGACAATTCTTTTAAGCGTTTCGTTGGAGTGTTTGAGATCTTGTTTTGAACCTGTTACTTTTTCTCAATAAAAATGGATGTGTGCATCATGTGATGCAGTGGCCATGGGTTTTCCTCCTTTTCGATGAATTTTTTCCCAACTCAATATGGCATTTTTTATAGTTTGCTGATATCACGTCCTACAATGATACCCCGCTAAAAAAACGTCCTACAACGATGGAAAATAAAGAAATAGGACTACAAATTTTCTTTCCAAAGTCGCGCATTTCGGAACAGTGGTGGCAACAGCTACGTATAGCACTCT
>LR738713.1:822026031-822041869 GCA_902687465.1 Secale cereale | reverse complement strand
GGGGGAAGCGAGTTCAATGTACTGCTAGGAAACCCACCACACTCATCCGACATCAAAACGAGTGCTATGGGGCAAAAACCTAGTTAACGCCAAAATATAACTAGGCCTATTACATAGCAGTAGACCCCAACAAGTCTCAGACAAACTTCCAGGAGAACAGATAACTACTGCTAACCAAGCAGCCAAAAGCAAAAGAGCACCATCATTGAACTACTGCCCATCTCGTAGTTCACATAATGGAACCATGGAAGGGAACCCGCGGTGTTCGCCTTGTTGATTTAGGTGGAGAACGGTCTATGCTCTTTCTTCCTTCACCTTGTCCCTCTCTGGGGCTGGAATTCAAGTTGAGTTGAGCTTTAGAGCTCGTTAAGATAACGAGTTTGCTCGGCTCGATTGTTCGCTAGCTCAGATTCAAAGTAGGTTCTGTTGTTAACAAGTTTAGATTCAAACTCGGCCCAATTGTTAGCTCTCTCATTTAACTTGTTATAAGCTCGTTATAAATTTGAATAACAAAATTTACGTATCATGTATGCAATTAATTTTGAAAAAATGTCGACACATATCCTTTCTTCAAAAATCACGACAATCAACAATTTGCATTACAGGAACAGTTGGTGCAATCCACAAATGACGGCAATAAACAATGATACCGGTACTTATCGCACTCCCCTTTCGATAAATGAGCTATAAAAGTATCTCGACTCGACTCATTAGTCATCCAGTTCGAGTCGAGTTGAGCCGAGTCACATGCTACACGTATTCGTGAGTTTCGAGTTCAAATTGTAGCCCTATCCCTCTCTATACCTTTTTTGCGGGAACCCTCTCTTTACCTTTGTCATCTCCTTCCTCGCATGTTCTTCCTCCAGGTCTTATTTCTTTATCTCATTGCATCCATTGTTATGCACTATTCACCTATTCTTGTCAACTAACGGCCACTTTTGTTGGTAGCGAGCCGGGTTGTTGGTGAGCCTGTCTAGCCACCTCTAGTGCACCCCTAATGTTTTCACTATTCAAAATTGGTCATATTCCTACTTTCTCTACAACACTCTCCTTAACCCTTTGTGCATCCACACGCAACAATCACCTACTCCTTCTGATAAATCAACGATGAGTGAGTGCTAGTTCCCTAAGACAAACGGGTGAATGTTCACTCATTAGTTTATTTGTTACATAATGTAGGTATTGTTGTAAAGGACTTTGAGGACGAAAGACGTAACGTGTGGCCATGACACACCTATCAATGACACAATAATAAGAACAATTGCATACTAATTAATTGTAGTACTCAGACACAAGGGGGTGCATTGGTGTGACAAATACGCCGTAGTCACTGAACCCAATAGCATATTCGGTCTATATTTGCATTTTTGATAGATCTATTGCAACTACTTTTAGCCGCTTGTCTGTTCTCATAGCCTCCGCTCTGTGATCTTATCTTGTCTTTTTTACATGATGTATGTACACACGTTCACACGGACCTGAAATTTTGAGGTAAACCCGGCTAGGCATTTAATATCTAAACTTTTATAGATACAAATGAAAATCTATTTAACCAAAACTCATAAAAAATAAAATACCAAACAAATAAAAATCACAATAAGGTATAAGAAACCCCCTCTGTCCCTATTCACATGGCGTCCTGGTTTTGCGTCATTAAACTTTTTTGTGGGGATTCCTCGATTAAACTTTCAATACAAACTTTACAAATAATACATGAATTTCATGTAATAAAAATTATAACTATGAAAACTACATTTCAATAGGAATAGAATGATATTCCTCCGTTCGGAAATAAGTTACGATGTTTTAGTTTAAATTTGAACTTAAACGGCGTCACTTATTACACCGTCAATTATTTTCCAAGCAGGTGGAGTTTAATTTTTGTGACATATAACCTACATTTTATTTGTGATAGTCATTTGGAGTATGTCTATGCCGTATAAATAGGGTTTACTGAAGTAACATAGAAACTCGGGTTCTACCAAAGCAGGAGCAACAGGTGTTGCTCGATCTTTCACTGATTTGCTAGTCATTTGGAGTATACCAATCGTTGGTGTTACTGATTTGTTGATTGCCGAGTTCTTGTCATCGCGAGGTGGAGTTATCTTTGCAAATCTAAGACGATACTCACATGTGATCATGGAAATGTACTGCCTTATAGGTGGTGAACCTCTAGAACACTCATCACACCCGTATTCGGTTGTGCCACCTATCCTTCTAGAGATTAGAGAGCTTGCTTCATCATTTATTTATTTAGTTATTCAACATCTAAGCATGAGAGCTAATCAACCAACCCATCTTAGCGCTAAGCGTGCCTGATGGTTACCGAAAGTTGGCAAGACTCTGAACCATCCTTCATGAACATCAGCCTTTTGGTTAACTGTCCCAGGAGCTCTTTTGTTTGAATAAAACAATCTGAATTCCCCGCAAAAAAGGTAACATAGAAACATGGACTCTTGTCGCTTCAATGTTGAAACTACTAACATGCAACAACGACACAGAGCAGCAAGGAGCGCAATGCCGCGGTGGCCGGCGGCGCGACATTCACTAGGGCTGGGAGTTAGCGGAGAGCGATCAATTCAGTATTGGATCGATAGTTTGGTGGTTGCGTATGAACGTTTGGTGCAATTCGAAATTGGACGTTCAGATCAATTACCGCATCCCGGTTTAGCGTGCACTCCAACCCATGCCCAAACTCCTCTCCCTCTCTGCCCCGCACCACATATCACTTCGCAGGAAGACGCACACAGCCGCGCCGCCCTGAACTCCTCGCCGCCAGAGGAAAGATAGGTGCTCAGCGGCCGCGAGGGGGGGGGGGGGGGGGAGGTGAAGGGGGGTTCATGGCGGCACGGCTATGTCGGTGCGGCAGTGGCGGCGTCCCTTGCTCGGTGCTCACCGCAATGGTATATCTGCCAATGCTCGTCGATGAACCCTCGGGGCTTTGAAATTGACAATGTCTCGTGCCTCACGGGAAAAGACACGCCATATAGAAGGAACACCTTCCAAAACATCAAACATGTGGGCTTTTTCCGGTTTGACGCGGTCTAGCAAGCAATCTCATTTTGCTATTTGAAGAAGTTGAATCGAAGGCCGTTTCGTCAAAAAGAGAAAAAAGAAGTTTAATCCAAGGGAGAAAAAGAGGAGTGAAGGAGAATCTTTCTTTCACCCACGGAATCACGGCTCCAATAGATGCACGTTCTGCCCACGTCACCCCGCGCGCGTGAGGAATTCCCGGTCCTGCCCCTCGCGCCACGCCCAGGCCCGGTTGACCTCGGGCCCCCAGCCAGGCCCATTCCCGTCAACCAACCTCCCCGAGCGCGCGCGCTCGAAGATTCCATCGTCGTCGTCCTCGTCGTGGTCGTCGACGTGCGGATGGGATGGATGCACAAACAAAAGATGCAGACCGAGGAGCTCATGCCATGCCATGTCACAGCAGCAACCGAGTAGAAATTGAGAGCGCACTCCGAGGAGGAGAGCTAGAGGCAGAGGCTACTCGCGCGCCGTCCTCAAGTACAAATCCACCACCACCACCCCACCCCACCCCAGTCCACCAACCCACATCCTCCCGTACCTACGTACCCTCCCCACTCGCGCGGCTAACTTTATTCCTGGCGGCGGCATCGGCGGCGGGATCCGTCTGGTACCGCACCGCCTGCTCCTAGTGCCGTCTGCCGTGCGTGCCTGAGAGGAACGGGAGACTCATCCGGAGCCGCTCATCGCCTGCCTGCCTGTCGGGCCCTATCGCCATGCCATGCCACCGATCGAGCTAGGTGAGCTCCTGTCCTCGGCGCCCGATCTGATCTGAGCTCCTCTGGTTTCCCTGTCGTTTTCCTCGTCTCCTTCCTCGGCAGTGCCCCTCCTCCTCCTCCTCCGTCTCCGTGGTGAAGAGGAGACGCCATGGCCATGGCCATGGCTATATAGCTAGGAACAGGAGGAGCACCAGCGCGCGCTAGTCGGCCGGCGGCTAGCTAGTGGCACGGCGTACAACGTGGTGGGGGGTTCACCGGGGAGGCTACCCGCGGTTGTCTGCCGTCTCGTCTCTCTTTCCACTTTCTTCCCAGGGCGTGGCTGGGGCGGGGCGGGGTGTAGCTGACGGCGATGTGTCCCGCTTTACCCTCCATGATGGATGGGGATGGGGATGTCTCGTCCGCTACCGCTACTTGCTCCTGCCTGCCAATGGAGCGCTGGTGCCCGCGGCCGGGAACGGCTGCCCGCGAGCTAGTGGCGTCCGTCCTGGCAGCCAGCCACGCGCATCAACGTCCATCGTATCGCATATTGCCTGCCTGCTCGTAGATTCTTGGATTGTGTCGTGACCAGATTTTCCCTCTCCTCTCCTTTTCCCTTGTGCCCAGCGAGGAGTTGATCCGAGGTTCGTGGCTCCCGTTGCTCCGCCCCGTCCCCGTCGCCGGCCGGTTCGTTCGTTCGTTCGTTGGTTGGTGCGTATGCGGCGGAGGGTCTGAGGATTGCCGAGCGACCTGCTTGTGGCCATGGAGCATCCCACGCAACGGAGCGACGAGGGCGGCATGGACGAGCTGGATCTCATGGAGGAGTTCCTGCTCGCCTCGCCCGTGCACGACTTCCCCGAGTTCCTGCACCCCGGCAGCGCGTGCGCGTCGCCGAGCCCCTTCTCCCCGCTCTTCGACCTCGGCAGCACCATCACCACCGCCCCGGCCGCCGCCGACGACGACGACGCGGGCGAGTCGCGCCGCGCGTGGCTCATCCAGCCGCAGCACGCGCCGGCCTCGGTGAAGGACCGGCTGCAGCGCGCGCTGCAGGGCATCGCGTCGCGGTCGCGCGGGGCGGCGGGGGAGCTGCTGGTCCAGGTCTGGGTGCCCACCCGCATCGGCGACCGCCAGGTGCTCACCACCTGCGGCCAGCCCTTCTGGCTCGACCGCCGCAGCGACCGCCTCGAGAGCTACCGCACCGTGTCCGTCAAGTACCAGTTCTCCGCCGACGAGACCTCCTGCGCCGAGCTGGGGCTCCCCGGCCGGGTCTTCGTCGGCCGCGTCCCCGAGTGGACGCCCGACGTCCGCCTCTTCACCGACAACGAGTACCCGCGCGTCCGCTACGCGCAGCACTTCGACATCCGCGGCAGCGTCGCCATGCCGGTCTTCGAGCGCCGCACCGGCGCGTGCCTCGGCGTCGTCGAGCTCGTCATGACCACGCAGAAGATCAACTACAACGCCGAGATCGACAACATCTGCAACGCTCTCAAGGTAGATTATATCTTCGCGCATTTCTTGCTGCTCTTCTTCTCCTTCGTTTCCATTCTCCAAACCCATCTATGTACCGTGCGTATCATGTTATGCGCTTAACCTGTTCGATGAAATGCCCTTAGGGGGAAGATGTGATAACTACCGGGCACGCCGATCCCCGAAGTAATCAGCCTTTTCGCCCCTCTTTCTTCGATCATGTCCTTGTCTTACTAAAACTGCCTTTGTGAAAATTTGCAGGAGGTTGATCTCAGAGGTTCTGATGTCTCGAGCGATCCTCGCGCACAGGTGGGCTGAAAGAAAGATACCCAAGTTCATGGTTGTTTTGCGGCGTAATGCCGAAATGTCGATCTCGCTAACATACGCTCTGCTTCATTTGTTGTCAGGTGGTCGATGCTTCCTACCGAGCAATTGTGCCAGAGCTCGTGCATGTTCTCCGAGCTGTTTGTGAGACCCATAAGTTGCCGCTGGCCCAGACATGGATACCCTGCGTCTGCCAGGCCAAAAGGGCGAGCCGCCACTCCGACGAAAAATACAAGTACTGTGTCTCCACCGTGGACGAGGCGTGCTATGTCCGCGATCCCGCCATGACTGGCTTTCACCAGGCTTGCTCTGAGCATCACCTGTTCAGGGGCGAGGGTGTTGTCGGCACGGCGCTCGGGACAAATGAGCCGTGTTTCTCCCCCAACATCACTGCCTACAGCAAGGTCCAATACCCTCTCTCACATTATGCAAAACTTTTCGGCTTAAGGGCCGCGGTGGCAATTCGGCTGCGAAGCGTCAAGACTGGGAGTATGGATCTTATCTTGGAATTCTTCTTGCCAAACAACTGCATAGATAGTGAAGAGCAGGGGAACATGCTCAATTCTTTGTCCAATACCATACAACAAGCCTCCTGTACACTGCGAGTTGTCGGTGTGAAGGAACTGGCGAATGATGGATCGCCTGAAACTAGCTCGCCGACACCGCCTGAAGTCTGTGACAAGCCTGCTGAAATCTTGGATGAGCTTGCTGCAAGGACAACATCAGTGGATGCTTCTGAGGAGGTATCTTCATGGATTGCAAGCCTTGTGGATGTTCAGAATAGTGGGGCGCAGGGAGAAACAGATGGTGGCCTGCCATTTGGATTCAGGAAACAAGAGGATGAAGGGTTTAGTGTAACAGCTGGCTGGCCAACTTCGCCGGTGCTAGTACCTGAAGATAAAAGTTTCTTTCCAGGGTTTAACAAGCATGAAGAATATGAGGCCAAGGGTTCGCCTTTTTCCAGTGATCGAAGCCTCTCAAACTCGGACAAAGCAATAGAGAAGCGGCGAACTAAAATCGAGAAAACTGTGAGCCTGCAAGAACTCCGGAAGCATTTCGCTGGTAGTTTGAAAGAAGCTGCAAAGAATTTAGGAGGTAACTTATGACTCTCTCGAAGTGTCTCTTCCAATCTTCTTAGTCAATTGTGTACTTCTCCAACACTGTTCTTTACCGGTTTTTTTTTTTTTGTTATTTGACTTGCATTTTCTCTCTTTGGATGAGTAGTCGGTAGATTTGGACAACTTCCTAAAAATATGGCATCACGGTTCCTTCCTAATACCCACATCTTTACTTGAGTGGCTCATATAGGCCTGAAATAATTGTGCTGAGTTTTAGGATCTAACATACGTAGATAGGAAGTGTATAATTGGACTGTCTGAATCTTGCTATGCAATGGCCAGATTTTGTCCTTATTGCTGTTGTATCGCCTCGATGCAACGTTTAGTCAATATAGTTCCCTTTAGCGGAAATAAGGAAGTGTATGATCAATCAGGGAGTCTTAGAAACAGACTCGCTCTAACAAAACTGATTCTCAATAATTCAGCCCACGCTGTTGTTGTACCAACAGCTAGCAACTGAAAGACATACTGGTCTAGATTCTTCATTGACTGTTTGCATACATAAAACTGCCAATGTCTATAATTGACTACAACTAATTGTATTTTTTCCATTCGTTCCAGTGTGCCCTACCACATTGAAGAGAATATGCAGACATCATGGAATTGATCGCTGGCCATCAAGGAAGATCAAGAAAGTTGGGCACTCTCTGAAGAAACTGCAAATGGTCATTGATTCAGTACACGGAGCTGAAGGAACTGTTCGGCTGAGTTCACTCTATGAGAATTTCACCAAGACTACATGGTCAGAAAGAGAATCACAGGGAGATCTGAGTTATCCAGCATCCGAGCAAAGGGTTCAGCTGGAGCCTTCAGTTCCTGATCGACAGTGCGAGAGCAGATTCAGTCCGCATACCTCTGGCTCTAATTCCCTCTCACCCACCTACAGCCAGAGCTCAAATTCTAGCCTGGGCTGCTCCAGCGATCCAAAGCCTCAGCAGCAGCAAAGCAGCGCTCCTCAGCTTGCGGTGAAGCAGGAATTTTTCATGGAGGAGAATCAGAGTTCGACACAGATGAAAGCTGCGAGCCATGACGAACTGCAGTTATTTACTGAAGAGAAACCTGTCACCCTATGCAGGTCTCAGAGTCACATACTATTCAGTGAACACAAACCAAAGGAAAACATGTCAGGCATGCAAGAAGCCAAGCCTGATTCTCTCAAGATAAAGGCCATGTATGGCGAGGAAAGATGCATATTCCGACTTCAGCCGAATTGGGGCTTTGAAAAGCTAAAAGAAGAAATCGCAAAGCGGTTCGGCATTTCTGAGGAAATTTATGACCTCAAGTACTTGGATGATGAGTCGGAGTGGGTTCTTCTGACATGCGATGCAGACCTTCTGGAGTGTATCGATGTATACAAGTCATCAAGTGCTAAAACAGTTAGGATCTCTGTGCATCCTACAGTTCAAGCGGTACACCGTGGTTCCTTGGGTTAATTGTGACAATGCTTCTTCAACATTCAGAAACAACCATCCCGTCTTTCCAAGTAGTCAGTGTGTGTTGATATCGCCTCGGCTTTCAGTCATGGTGATAGGTACAGGCCACATTTGTAAATATTTTGGAGTCTGTGGCCATCCAGTAGTCAAGATGCTTGGTGAGTTATCTGTCAGCCTGGTCTGTGATAACTGAATATAACACTTTGTACTTGTAGGCTAGGTCATATTCAGCCATAGGGAAACTCGTTTACCGCAGTTACCAAACTAGTGTACAGAATAGGAAAGAATAGGAATTTGTCGAAAATGAAGCTTCGCATTAGGTGTAGCTAGAACTCATGTTCAAGTTACCTGGCAAATGTAAGTTCTTTCTGGGCTTTGTTTGAACCGTCTTGCAATTCTGAAGCACCTTCGAGGTTTCAACCATTCGAAAGCTTGCTTGAAGGCATGCGCCGTGGAATTGAGAGAATTATGTCGCCTGCCCTCACGCGGCCGTTTGAGCGCCACGAAGATGCATCCTTACGGTGCTGAATGCCTTCTCGCTTGTGTAAGTATTGCTGGACTAAGTTTTCTTTTCAGAAATAGTATAGTATCCCTTGTAAAATTCGGCGGCACGGTTAACTGATCTTACTTGCATCCACATGCTTGCAGATAAGTATACGTGCATCGATCAAGCTCATATCTGGTGTCGAAAATGCAATCCTGTCGGTTTTGGATCGGTGCTGCTAATGTGTGAGGCAGGGCGCTGTCTAGACTCCTAGACAGGCCTCTGGCTGACGACGGTGCATACACACAGGAGATGTTTTGTTTTCCTCCTTTTATTGTTTGATTTGAGAACAATGGAATGCTAGAGTTCTTGTTGGTGGTAATCTTTTTGTACAATTACTCTCAGGACTACACCTGTACACCTTGCTTCAGAAATCATAACCTGTATGCAACAGCCTCTGATTGCTTATAGGCTGAAGGTTTCTTTTCTTTTTCTCTGAATGTGCATTTTGGTATGCCTGCTATTTTGTGTTCCTACACAGGAATACAAAGCCACAAGTGCAGCAGTGACCTAGTAATTACTTACTACTCCCTCCGTCCCAAAATTCTTGTCTTAGATTTTTCTAGATACGGATGTATCTAATACTAAAGTGTAACTAGATACATCCGTATTTGGACAAATGTAAGACAAGAATTTTGGGACGGAAGGAGTACTAGTTAACCAAAAGGAAAAAAATCAAATGCAAGTCATCCCTCCGTCCGGAAATACTTGTCGGAGAAATAGATGTATCTAGACGTATTTTAATTTTAGATCAGTTAACCGTGCCGCGGAATTTTATCCATTTTGGGGGGGGTGGGTACGAAGCTAAACAAAACTGATTATAGCTAACAAAGAAACAAATCATGAACGAGCGTTCGTTAACTGATGGAATTATCAGTTGGTCGTCAGGCCGGTTTGGGGGAACCGCGGTACGGCGACCTTCGCGCCGCCGTCGCCGGGACGGGCCTTGGCCTCGGCGGCAGCGAGTCGCGGCTCCCTCTGGCGTCGATCTCCTCGAGCCTGGCGACGACGTCGTCCATGGAGGGCCGGGCCTTGGGGTCGCCGCAGAGGCAGCGGTGCGCGAGCCTGGCGGCCCGGAGCGCGGCCTTGGGCGGGTACTGGCCGGCGAGGCGCTGGTCCATGAGCCCGGTGAGCTTCCTGCCGCCGGCGATGTAGGGGCGCGCCCACTCGACGAGGTTGGCCTGGTGGCTGGGGCGGTTGGGGTCGTGCGCGCGGAGGCCCGTGAGCAGCTCCAGCAGCACCACGCCGAAGCCGTAGACGTCGCTCTTGACGTAGAGGTGGCCCGTGGCGACGTACTCGGGCGCCGCGTAGCCGTAGCTGCCCATGACCCGCGTGGTAACGTGCGACCGCCCCGCCGCCGGCCCGCTCTTGGCCAGCCCGAAGTCGGACAGCTTGGGGGCGAAGTCGTGGTCGAGGAGGATGTTGGACGCCTTGAAGTCCCGGTAGATGATCTGCGTCTCCGGCGAGTGCAGGAACGCCAGCCCCCGCGCCGCGCCGGCGGCGATCTTCAGCCTCGTCGCCCACGACAGCGGCTCGCACGAGCCGCCCCCTGCGCCACCGATCGAGGAGAAGGTCAACAAAGCGTGTGGATCGATCGATCAATGGCGATGGATGCATGGTGATGGTGGAGTGGATTACGTACTTCGGAAGAGGTGGTTCTCGAGGCTGCCCTTGGGCATGAACTCGTAGACGAGGAGGAGGTCGCGGTCGTCGCCGTCGCCGTCGCCGCAGTAGCCCAGCAGCCTCACCAGGTTCGGGTGCTGCAGCCGCCCCAGGAAGTTCACCTCCGACTGCACTTGCCAATTGCCATACACACAAAAAATGAAGTTGCCACGTTAGAAGGGTACGCCGGTGAGGTTTTCAATTTCAGTGAAATTCCAATGAAATTCATTGAATTTTAATTATCTCAGTAGACACTTAAATTTTACCTTTGGACAAAAACATATCAACAATTACACTAGTACACAATATTTTTTCTCTAGAATACAACAATTTCAGTAGTACACACAAATTCAAATATTTTGCAAATTTCAAACATTTAACTGAATTCAAGCGAGTATTTCAGTCCTTGGGCCGAAATGCAAACCGAGATCACTATATTTTGATGATTTCGGTTGGAGCTGAATTTTTTTTCAGAAACTGAAAGTGAAAATCAGCTCATGGGCTGGCCAGTAGTGCCAGAGAGCACACGGCCCAGATGAACATGGACAGCTGGGACTAACGAATATAACTAACTCTAATATATACACGTGGTACAGACGTACAGTTGATGAACTGCGAGGTGACGGCATGGATTGAAAGCAAAATTAACCAGCAAATGGATGGAGTTGAAAAATGCAGCTCGTTGCTTGCTGGCATTAATTGGCACGCACGCCACTAGTACTTGTCAACTATAGTGGGTTGACCAGAATTGTACACACACCGATAGGCCATAGGCCGAGACAACGACTAGTAGCTGAAAAGGGGTGAACCCGCATGGAAATGTTCTCCATTTGTTGACATTATCATGTACTCCCTCCGTCCCAAAATTCTTGTCTTAGATTTTTCTACATACGGATGTATCTAACACTAAAGTGTAACTAGATACATCCGTATTTGGACAAACGTAAGACAAGAATTTTGGGACGGAGGGAGTACTCTCTTTGTATATTTCTTTAGTAATGATCTAAACGTTTCTATATTAATATATTATTTTTACATAAGGATAGTAACAGAAAGTAGTGATCTAAATGATTTTATATTTCATTACAGAGAGAGCGGTAGTAAAAAGGGACGGATTTTTGTTTGCTGCTAGCTCTCCTAGTTGGAAATTGCTTTTGTTGGAGCCCGGATTGTTGAAAAATACAAAAACATATTTTGAAATTTCAGACACTTCTGAAGAAAAAAATTAAGCATGAACCTAGAATGTATACTACATCTCTGTGAACTTTCATGACGAAATACATTGTCGTTCAACTATGAAAAAAATCATGTCTTTCTACCATATGCACTATTCATTATAAAAGTGTGATCTTGGTTTTTTTATAGCTCACACGAAAAGCGCAATCGTGAAACTTTATGGAAATTTAGTATACACTTCAATGTTCATGTGTATTTTTTCAAAAAAAGAAAATATGAGACTTCAAAATGTGTGCCGAGTGTTTAAAGGTGTAGGGTGTACATGCGTGGGCTCCAAATGCATGTGCGTGTATGTAAGCATTTACGTTTGTACCGTGTTAAAAAGAATCATGGGTTTAAACGGTATTATGAGTTTGCAAAGCAGTCATTAAAATTTATCCTGATATCTATAATATGAGATTGTGGCCTTGTATAAGGGAACGGGGGAAATATGAATTTAGAAGCATGTTGAAACTTGGAAGTGTTAGAAGTATATTTACGTTTAAGATATAGATAAGAGATAGAGATAAGATAGGTTTAACTTGTCCTCTACTCCAAGTCTCTCTCCCCTTCATTGTACCTCTATATATACCCCATATGAGGGTCAGATCAATACAACACAATAACACAATATTCAGCCATCCTACAATTTCTACAGGAAGCAGACCATGGATTGGATGGAGTTGAAAAATGCAGCTTGTTGGCATTGGCACGCGAATTACTTATCAGCTACGTAGGTAGTACATACAGCGTTGACCAGACTAGTACACCGATGACAGGCCAGGACAACGACCAGCTGAAGAGTGGTGAGACGCAGGGAAATGTTCTCCATTGACATTATTATCACATAGAAAGGGATGGGGGTTTTTTTTTCTTGGCTGCCAGTGCAACCCGGAGACAAAAAATAATGGAGTGCAAATTGACCAGGAAGAATGCTTGGATGTGAGAGGAGGCTGACTGGATCAACTCGGAATCGGAATGGAGCCGCGCGCGAGAGGCAGGCAAGGCAACGGAAACCGGCGGCATGAGGAATTGAGGATGAGCTCACCTGCCACTCCTGCAGGCCCTGGACGCTCTCGGCGTTGAGCCTCTTGACGGCGACGACGACGCCGGCGGAGCTCTTGGCCGGGTTGAGGGTGCGGTCGTCGACCCAGCCCTTGTAGACCCGCCCGAAGCCGCCCTCCCCGAGCACCATCTCCGGCTTGAACCCGCGCGTCACCGCCCGCAGCTCCGCCAGCGTGAACGCCCGCAGCCTCGGTGCGTCCAGGACACGCCCGCCCGCGCCTCCTCCCGCGCTCGGCCAACGGCGGTACGGCTCCGGCTCCTCCCTCCCGCCGCCGCCGCCGCCGCTCTCCCTGGTCGACGGCTTCCCTTTGGCCGGAGGACCTGGGGGTTTGCCGCCGGACCGGAAGCAGTTCCCCATGCTAGCTGGCTGATCTAGCTCCCCTCCTCTTCTTCTTCTGGCTGTTTCGGTGCGTGCGTTTGTGTTAGGTGATCGTGTGTGCGCGCGCGCGTTTGCTTATATATATGCGGTTGGGTTGTACTCTAGCTAGTGTGGGACGACGGAAAAGAAATGATGAAGCCGGCCGACGTTGACAAGGCGAGGACGCGAGGTCGATGGCGCCAAGGAAGTGAACTGGTCGTGGCCGAGGACACGCAGTAGGGGCCAGGTGAGTTCACCGCCGCAGCCGCGTTCAGACGGGAGGGAGGAGGAGGAGTGGCCTCGAAGCAGCCGGAAATTCCCGGCCGGTTACGTGCGCCGTGCGCGCACCGGTCGGAGGGAACACTTGGCGGGTGCGTTGGTTGGTTGCTCCGCTGCTGCTGCTTCGATGTACCTCGTGGGGCTGGTGCCTGGTGGCGGTAGCGCCTCGCTAGATCGCGCTGGTTGCTTCGTCTCGGGTAGCTGGACTGCGCCTTGTAAGCGAGTCCTCGTGCATGCACGGAAATTGAAAAACCATGGCATCAACCAATGCTCAATCAAACTCCATCAACTTAAGATGCATGTATGGTTGTGCGTTTTTTTTCTTAAGGAAAAAAAGAGAGAAAAAAAAAGAAAATTGACCAGAGTGGGATTTGAACCCACGCCCTTTCGGACCAGAGCCTTAATCTGGCGCCTTAGACCAACTCGGCCATCTGATCAACTGTTGCTTCTTTTGTTTTTATAAGTTACTTGAGGTATGCGCTCATTTTCTTGTAACCCGGAGATGATAGCAGAAAGCACCTCCAGCAAAAAAAAGCATTATGGCAGCCAATGAGAGAGCGCCGGGGGCGCGAGGAAGAAGCTACTCGGTGGGCGCAAGCTGTTTGAGATGAGCAAAGATATCCACTCCAAAATAGAAGAAGAAAAAACAAATACCTGATCGCCTGCCTTTTTTTTTTCTAAACAGAGAGAAACAAACATGTTTCATGGGGCAACGGATGACTCACCGCGAGGTTGCGCTTACTTGCTTTCGAGGCTATTAAGGAGTGTGGTCTGGCACCCGCAAAAAAAAAAAAGGAGTGTGGTTTGGCTTTCGTTGGGGCCTTGCCATCTATCGGTATTGAGCCGATTCTAGGTTTTTTCTAGTTTTTTTTTAAAAAGGCAATGCTCCTGTCTGTTCTTACAAAAAACACCTGCCATTTATAGATCCTGCCCCTGGGACGTGGCGATCCACGAGATGATATGTGCTTCATAGCCCATCTCTTAGTTATTGTCTTTTGGCGTTTAATTCATGGCTTGTGATGTCTTAAAATAGTCAAGTTTCCTCGATAACTGTCTAGTTGCCTGCTTGTTATGTCGGTCCCAAAGAGGCATGAGATGTGCAAAGATACCATACTTAAGATCATTCTAGTATGCGTTTATGTTTTTAAGTCGTGCCTCGACACGTGGGAGACATAGTCGCATACTGGGCATTACAACCCCCTTATCAGAAGCAGAGTCCCTTCACTTGCTTATCCATTTTTGCATCTGTGAGTTTGAGGAAAAATCATAAAGCTACGCACTTAGAACATTGACGACACAAAATATGTAACAACTAAAAGGGCAAGACAACGTAAGTACCAGCTAAAACTTTCTCCTTATCTTACATCCACTTTTCTAATTATAAACAAGAGTTCCTTTTTTTATATATACAAAGCAACACTGTTCACTTGCTTTATTCCAGGCTTTAGAGCATCTCTAGTAGAACCCTCAAATCCTTAAATGTAAAACCAGTTTTAAGGGTTGAGAATTGCCCAATTTTGACACTTTTACGGGTTGAAAAACAGGGGCAAAGAGTAGAACCCTCAAACCCAACCCGTATAACCGAATATTCGGTTATACGGGTTGGGTTTGAGGGTTCTACTCTTTGCCCCAACCCCAACCCTTAAACCTGTCATTTGGCATTGCATAATTTTCACTAGAAAAACACAATAAACCTCCAAACAAACACGGAAATAAAGATCATTGATGCATGGTTTAATAGTTTTTACATCACACAATCATCATCTTCCCCATCTACTAGGCACCATCACCAAAAAATTACACTTGGCGCCATTTCCTAGACCACTTCCACGTCCATCAAGCACCTCCATCGGTGGTGGAGTCTTCCACACCACCATCGCCACCACAACTCATCGGAGTGTCACCTCGAAGAGTAGAGGACGCACCACGGAATATCCTCTTCCTCTCCGCGATGTCCTCCTTGTAGTCCTTCCACCATTGCAATTATTCTTGATCCATGTCCTTCTTGGACATCATCATGTGCTCCTTCTCTTCCACCATGAGTTCTTTCCATACCTTTGCCTCTTTCACCTTGATCATCCTCTCCTCCAAGTCGGCCTTGCGCTTTGCTTCTTCACGCTTTGCTTTCACTTGTGCAAGCTTGACCTCTTTCTTCTTCTCGGTGATAAGAAGCTTCGTCTCCAATGTCTTCTTTGTCAATTCCTCTCTTGCCTTCATCATTTGCTCCATCTTCTCCCTTAGGCTTGACGCCTCTTCTTCCATCTTCACCCTTACCTTGCCCTTCTTGGTTCCCTCGGGCTTGCCCAAGTTCCTCTCCCCATCCTCATCTTCACTATCATCCATCCTAAGCATTGCCGACCTCTTGGGTGCGGTCTCTTGATCCCTCAACTTCCACTTGTCAAATGTTTGAAGAATTGCCCAAGCATGTTTAAATGGGAATGGCTTGCCCTTGGAAGCGGCCATCTCTTTGTACCTCATGCCGGCAATTGTCTCCTATCAACCACACAAAATCACATAAGAACAATAGCCACACATAATCACATAAGAACAATAGCCACACACACATAATCAAAATAGTGAAGATATGTACTCACATAGTCACTCTCCACGGTTCCACTAGGTGGTGCTTCCCTCACTTGGTCCATGGC